>VZDJ01000229.1:249035-554921 GCA_008694505.1 Cyanoderma ruficeps
AAAAAAAAAAAAAAAAAAAAAAAAAAAAAAAAAAAAAAAAGGCAGCTGGAGTTCTCTGCTGGGTCGTGCCTCCAGAGACAGCTGGGGCAGGAGCCAACTGCTCTGACAGCTCCTTGTGACAGGGAATTCCTTTAAACCACGAGAAAGATGGGAGCTCTGGAAGCTGGAACGCTGCTGGGTGGAAAAGTGAGCACTCCACACATCCAGAGATGTCAGCATGGCAGCCGGTCTGCTTGGAGACTGAACGCAGGTTTGAAACCCACAGGGGAAATTTATCGTTAATAACTCTGATTATTTTATGTATTTTTTTTCTTTTTTTAAAAGCACAAATCATGAAACAACTTTTCAGGATTCTTGACCATGGCCTACATGCTACCTTAACCTGCAAAAGAACAGAGTTTCCACCTTTAAGGCCAGAGGTGAGACAGTGAAATCCCCGAGTGGATAATATTTGCCTTACAGTCTGAGTTTGCTCAGTTTCACCTTTCAGCCTTGGATGCTGGAATGAATTTTGTGTCTGAGTCTGAAGAACCAGCTACAACCAAAGTCCAGTCTCCCACAGTTTTTTTCCCTGTAATAGAGGCAGTTACTCACATCCCATTTGATTCAGGCATTAAAAGCTGCATTTTCTAGCAATCCCACACGTTCTCAGGACTCAGAACTCCATCCCACTTCACGGCTCCCCTCAGTTAGGAGAATCACATTTGGCACAAGGAGTCACCGCCATGAGAAACAAAGCAGTGACACAACTTCACTCTTTCCTGACAGGTCCCATTTTACACATGATGTCACAGCACACCTTCATCCCACAGCAATGCAATGAGAAACTGAGGCTAATCTGCAGCTAAATCCACAGCGTGCCCTCCAGAGCGGTCCCTCAGCCCCTACCCACACAGAGCACATCCTGCTTCCAGGAATGCCATCTCAGCTTTGGTCATACAGAAACCAAGAGGAATTCATTAAATCCCATTTTCCAAAGTCTCTGCATCCATCTCATACCATTTACCATCTCTCACTTTAGTACCATGCAGCGTCTCCATCAGCTACATTTATAACACGTTTAAAGACTGACAGCTGTATCCTAGAAACCTGAACAATAATAAAAAAATAAACAAACAACACATAATAAATTTAAATAAAATGGATAATAATGAATAAAAGCTGTATCCATATAAATCAGCCCCATTCTTAATTACTGGGAAGAAGCCTAATGAACTTGTCTCTTGTTTGGGACACGTGTACAGAGACACCTCCAAGAACCCAGGGCACACCCAGTGTTTCTGCACTCATGGATTTAATGTTTATATGGCATTACTAAGGCATGTAGGACTCTACACATTCTTTTACAGGCTCATAAATTTTGAACTGAAATGAACCAGGATGATGTGAATACGTTTTAATTGAATTGCAAACAGCTGCTTTTACACATAGCACACTATAACATTAAAAAACCTCCCTTTCCTGCACTGCATAGCAAAGCTTTCTTGCTATGTAGTTAGGAAGAAAACTTGGATTTTGCAGATAAAAATTGGATTTTGCTACAGATAAAGCTGCTTCTAGCTGGGAAAGCCCTCCTCATCTTTGTGACAGTGAGATGCAGCTGTCTAAAGCCATACATAGCAGATAAAATTCACTTTTCTTCACTATTAATTTGGAGAATTAAACTCAGAGAATGCTTAAATATGACCTTTCTTTCACATGAACAAGGTTCTTCGAAAAAGAAATCCTTCCCCTCCTGCTTCAACTTTTGAAACCTTGCAGACCTTATCTTAAATATTAGCCAAAAGGCAGCTATAAAAAGACCAAAAAAACCCCAACCTGCAAAGGTGATCAAAGCAATAATTGGTTACGTATTTTAGAAGGAATAATTCGAATTTCCTAAGGGTTTTCACAAGTCAACACTCAAAGAGCTACATTCCAATATTTGGTAGAAGGCACCAAGTCCACATTTTGATGGTGGTACCCTTGCACATTTGTTCTCGTGCAGAGGTTTCCTACAACTGTGTTAAGGCAGGGTAGCTGGACAGGCATGAAAGGAATCAACTCCTGACAGCTCCTGGGTTTCTAAAAACCTTTCCTATTAAAGGAAAGGGATAGAGGAAGGACCATTGTTTGTAGTGAATACCTGTCAACACACAATGAACTCATGGCCTGTTTTCACACCTCAGTAACTGCACGGCAGGGCTGCAGTGCTGCTGAGATTTAATGCTGCTCTACAGCAGAGAGACAAAACCTTCTTTAACACATCCCAGTAGAATCACTGGAAGATGCTCCACAGTGTCATCCCAGAACAGGGCTGGCAGGTCCCTACCTTAAACCCAGAACCAGCTCCCTTAGAGCATCTCAAACTCACGGTAATAAATATGCATGCTCTGATGTCTGCCTTCTTAATTTGCATCTCAAATCTGTCAGTTCGATCCTAACAATGGCTGTCCTAATTCCCATTAGCAGCCTTTCCCATCCCATCCATCTCCACCGGGCCATGCATGTGTTTTCTGGCATCCCCAGCACCAGGATGGATGAGCCTCTGAAGGAACTAATGAAGGATCCAGGCCCAGGGGAAGAGGGACAATATGCAGCTCTACACGGAGAATATTGTTCAGAACTTTCATTATCCATGAGCATTACTGCACTAATTTAAGAGAGAACTAAAGGGCTTTGGATAAAATAACTGAGCCGGCACTCAAGATTTGTCCTGATGGTAAGTGATTCTCCTCGTCTGAAAACTCGTTATGAAAGATTTCTTTTTCTGCCACACAAAAATTACACCCCTTCTCCTTTCCCAGCTCTATGTATGGATCTCCCAAATCCAAATGGAGGCAGGAGATTCAAAACAGGGGGCAATATCACTGTGAATTATATTCAGACCAATACCCAATAGATATTAGAAACAGTGAGGGCTTACAGCATCCTAGCAGAAAAAAAACAAACCCCTCATGAGTTTTGGGGTTTTTTTTAAACATTCAGTCACGTGGAATAATACTGCTGTGTCAGGAGATCTTATCAGCAACATCCAATATTTTTCCACTATAAGACAAGGCTTCTTCAAATTAATTAGCAAAGCCTCTGAAGGAAAACAATCTACATAATTCCATGGAGCTTGATGGATTCCCCCCCACGCAGTCTGTGTTGGTGTAGAAGATAAAAACAGGGTGGATTGTCTGAGTGAGCTGGTGGATACTTGGCACAAACACAGAAAATCACTCACCTACAACTTGGATTATTTCAGCTAGCAGGACTCCATCAGTCACATCTTGCTGCAGATCCTTTATCAACCTCTTGTGACCAGATTTTGCTAGATAGTGATTAGCCCAATCCGTATAAATCTGTTAGGAGACAGACAAACAAAAATAAACTGTTACTCATAACACAGCCTGAAAAATGAGAATTCTTTGCTTCTCCCAGGATCCAAAAGACTGATTTCAGATCACTGCCTCTTTTTTTTTTTTTTGGCCCCCTCTTCAAGTCAACAGCATTAAAATTCAAGGCCTTGTGCAGATCAAGTGTTCAGCTTGCTATAGTATGGATTTTTCTGTTCAGCAACCTGACATCAAAGCTCAGGGCAGAAGACAGCGAGCTCCTGAACATGTTACAGCATGAATGGACCATCAGGAGGTCAGTGGAATATCCTCCAGCAGCAGTGAGTGTGCACAAGAGATTTCAATTTCCACCCAAATATTTTTTCTTTTGCATTTTCCCTTCGGCAATTTTTCTCCGTAGCTGTTACTGAGAAAGTTTTAAGGGCTCTTTTCCCAAAAACGTTTCTGGTGGATATAAGCCATATAGCAGTTTCCTCGTGAGGAAACTCCTTTCTTGTATTACCAAAGAAACCTTCAAAGGTCCTAAACACCCACCAATTCTAATAATTCCATCTCTTGGGTTAAACAGACCTGTTAAACTGCTTTTAATCTGTTATGCAAACTTCCAGCTGTTGGAATTTAGTCGAAAATGTGTGACCTGAAAACTAAGCACACCGAGAGACCAAAACTTCTCTTTAATTTGGATTAAATACTGCTCATCATATGCCAGCACAACTTAACCAAGATCACCAGAGAAATTATAAGAACCTTTCATGCTGGGTTATCAAAAAGAAGCTAAATTACTTCATTAGGAATTTCTGTTTATAAATTAAATAACAGTAGGACATATATATATATAGGACAATACATAGGGCAATATTTACACAGGACGATATTCCAAATTAAGATTTTGTAAAATTACCTAATATGTTCCAAAGAAACAGGTAAAAAAATTTAAATATCAGGGTTTTACCTTTTAAATATCGCATCCCAACCCTCCCAGACCCTACAAACCCCTGTGGGGATGCCAAATGCCTCAACATCAGGGTGTCAGTCACTGACCCAGAGGGAACAACGGGATTCAGTCCCCAAAAACGCAGGGAAAGCCCTCCCTGTGCACTGCCCAGGAAATTCTGTTTTCCTTCACAGGCACTGAGAGATGGAAAGCAAAGAGCACGAGGAGAGGGGCGGCTCTCCAGGCTGAACAACTCCAAATTTAGGAGAAGTGCTGCAGCCCTCTCATCATCTTCAGGTGTTGGAGCCCTGGGCACTGGGAATTCCAGCCTTTCTGTGCTGACAGGCACTGACCCCCCAGCAAACACTGCATTGACCTGAGGTTGTGGAGAAGGCTCCCAAAATTGAGTGACAGCACTGGGATTGTGGGTGTGGAGTTTGGATGGAAGTGTGTGATATCACAGGGTGGAAAACTTAGAGTTTAAGGGTTTAGAATATAGTAATATACATATAAAGCAAGATGGAGGGTTTAGGGCAGAGGCCAGTCCTTCTTTTTCACCTTCTCCTCCATGGGTCTGGGTGGTGTTTGGTAATTGGATAGAAAAGGCCCCATTGTGGGCCATGGGTGGTTGGTTATTGGGTTAAAAGTCAAAATAATTGAGGTGTCATTTCTTAATTGGACAGTTTCTCCTGAAAAGGCCTTGTAGAGAAAGAGATAGGGCTCCATTTTTAGTTTGTTAGCTGGAAGTGCTGCAGAACTCACAGTTTGTGAGACTGTAACACAGATAAGAATTAATAAACATCTGAGTCCATTTAATCCTGACCCTGGCAAAAAGAAGATAAAACTCAGGAACCTCCTTTGCACTCCAGTAGTTCCACACCCTTCTTATCCTGAGGGCCCCAGGGCTGAGCAGTGCAGACCCTCCAAATCACTGACCCACAGCTCCTCATTTCAGGAGCATCCCAAGCCTCGCATTTCCAGTGCGGTGGCGATGCGCTCCCCCACGGGAATCAAAACCAGCTGCCAAGTCCAGGGGGACAAGTATTGGCCACAAAACAGAGGAACATGGATGGATCACAAGGATTGTCATTTCACACCCCTCTGGCACCTGCTGAATCATTGTTAATATGACAGAATGAAGAGCAGAGGTTTTGACTAGAGCTGTTTTTGTTATAAGTCTTCATTTGTGTGGGGTGTTTTTTAAACCTGTAAAACACAACTGGTAGCAGCCGTGAACAAATCACTTAATATCTGAAAGACATGCCTCTATTTTCCACCGTCTATCCTTTCCTTTCCCCTTTCAGGGCAGCAGGATGTGCATTTCCTATGCCAACAGCGTCACGGGCTTGAACACAAAAACACACTGGAACACCTTCATGAAAAAAACAAACTCAGGGCTGAAAAACACCTCAATGAAATAAAGGCTGACTACACATGAGTGATTTCCCTGGCTGACCAAGAAAAGAAAATGGACAAAAAACCCATGCTGCACAAACTACACATTGTGTCCCTCAGCTCCTTTTACAAGAAAACATTTTCCATAACAGGAAAACATTATCAAAGATTCAACGACTTCAAGGAACTAGGATGGACTTAACCTACTTTTCTGCCACGTGATTTTAGCTTCCTTGTCTAGGAGTGAAGACACACGAGGTAACAGGTTGTAAAACCATTTACTTTGCAAGTGCAAGGGTCCAGCCCCCCCCCACACCATCCCTGCGATTCAGCTGACAAGGAACTTATCAAACACAATAAACATGTTTCCTTTAATGGGAGGGCTGCACTGGATGTCCTAGTTTATCACTGAAGCATTTCCAGAAAATTTAAGTTTATACTTTGATGCATGGGTTTCACCCTGGATCATTTCCACCATGCAGTCAGGCAAACCCTTGGATCAGCCCTGGAGGGAAAACAGGAGCAGGCCCCTCCTGGCAGAGCCTGAAATCACAGCAACAGCAAGACCTTGAGAGCTGGTTAGGATTGATTTTTCAATCAAATAACAGCGTGAGAATGCGTGGCTGGCATTGCCAAACTGCCATCCTGTACCTGCTTCCCACTGCCCTAATTCCTGCTCCACCCACAAACTTATGTTCATCTTATATTCATCTTATGTTCATACCCTGGAACCGCACCAAAGAAATCCCTGAACTCCCATAAATCCTCCTGGTGAAGGGGACAACCTGAAAACCCCAAATACCTGCTGCCTGATTCACTGCCTATGATGACACACAGAGAAATTCCTTCTGATGACAAATTATTCTTGTATTAATCACTTTGGGTGCTGAAGTCAGCCTGCTACAAGCAGAGCTTTTATGCTTACTATGAAATGCACACCAGCTTGGAGGAAAATATTTGTTCCTGGGGTATTTAAGGGGGGGTGGAATATTATTTCATTCCACTAGTTGATTAGGAAAGCATTTCACAGGAAAACACAGATATAATAAACCTGCCCTTCTCTTAAAAATGTTATCACACAACATTATTTTGCAATATGCATAACATGCAAATTATTATTTTTTTTTAACTGCCTGGGCTGTATATTTACAAGCTCTGAAGCATTCTCAGGGACACAGTATTACCCAGGCTTATTGCAGTAGCTCCTCGTGGTCACCACTGATGTTTGTGGCATATATTAAGCTAATCATTGAAAATTCCCAGGATGTTTTCAAAACCTGTTTGTTGCAAGCCTTTGTAATGTACTACACAAATAGATTTCTCATGTTTCTTTCCCGCTTCCATACAAACAAGTAAAAAAAAAGAATAAAATTGCACAATGGCTGCTATTTCTAGACACACAAAATACGTTTCAAAGCACACAGTGTTTTCAAACGTTCAAAACCAGGCAAATAATTGGAAAAACAATAATAAAAGAAGAAAACACTGCTGAGAAACTTCCCATTTTCTTATCTCTGCACATCAATTATGAGTTTTCCTCAGGTATTTTCAGCAAACAGGTAAAAGTCACATTTTGAATATTTATGTGACAGTTACCTGAATACTTGTCTATTTACAAATATAAAAATCTTGCGATATGAAATGTTCAAACCCACTGCAACCCAAGAGATACCACCTCATTATACACACCAGTATGGGCTTTTAAAACTTTTTTTACTGATTTCACGGAGTATGAAAATCACTGGAGCCGGTTTCCTTGCTTTAGTTACAAAAATCAAGTGAACAGGGTGATTTGGGCATTATCACCATAAGCAGGTCTTTGTGTCCAAGGCAGGTTAATGTTTAACTCGGGTCTAAGTCCCAGCTTTTGTTAAAGGAGGACTCAGCTGTTGGGTAGTTTGTTTTTTTTTTCCTCTGTGGTGCATGATCTCAGGAATCCAATTATCTGGGAACAAATTAACAACGTATGCGAAAGACTTTTTTTCTTCTCTCTTTTTCTCTCCCCCTTTGATCCACCAGATTTTGAACTAAGAGCATTACAGTTAAGTATCAATTTTGGAAATATTCACTACATTATGAGTCATAGCTAAAACACTAAAATGTGCAAAAACCGGCCAGGTTTTGGGGGGAATAAAACCCCAAATTCTAATGATTTTGGAGTCTGTCTGTAAAGAAAAAGGCTGAACACTGTCTTCCATCAATAAGCATGAGTAAAGTCATGGGAGCAATGAATCCAGGAAGATCCTTTAGAGACCCAATATATCCATGGGGCTGCAATTAGGTGTCAGGTATTATCATGTACTCCAGGGTCTCCTTTAAATGGGAACTACCTGATGTTTTTTACCTCTGAGTCAGTATTCTGAAATATACTCATGGAAAGGAAAGGATTCACATTATCGAAAAGAATGTCTCTCTTCTATGCAAGTAAAAAATATGCCTGAATCTCTTCCTTGTTACTCACTTGCACACACACATACAAAAATGTAATTATCATCAACGCCCAAGCACATTTTCAAATCTTCCTTTCCTTCCTCTGCCATGTCAGTTCTGAACTAATCAGCCTCCGATTGTTTTCCCCCAATAATTATCACGAATCACGCTCTCACCAATTTGGTAACAGCTGAAGAACATCTTTTTGACATCGTACGGCATAATTAGAGCAGAGCAAGGCTTTTTCTCATGATTGAATAGCAGGGTTAGTCACACCAATGAGTTCCCGTTCCTGAACAGTCACCACAATGCAGCGCCTGTGCTGCTGCTGACCAAACCACACTGCGCCTGCTGAACCTCACAGCGAAAACAAAAACCACCCCAAAACCTAAAAATAGCCACGACACACTGAGATGGCCTGAAGGGGAATGCCTGCAGCCCTTACAACACTCTGGGGTTTTGGGAAAGCAGGGAGATACTCACTGCTGCCCAGGGTCATGGGGTTTGCACACGTGGAGACGCCAAATCCCAATTTTTGCAGTCTCATGCTGTCCAACACAATGATCTCATGAGCAGATATTGCACTGCAAAGCCCAGAGCTAAATAGCTAAAGCCAAAAGGTTTAGAAGAAAAACCCATCCCTCTGGAGCATCTCTGGCTCCAAGGGAGCACAGGAAGGATAATGGCTATTTGGAAAGCGCGTAGAGATTGTGACCTCCACAATATTTTGCTGAGTTACTGGCAAAAGGACAACAAGGAAACACGTGGTAAAAAAAAATAAATAAAATCAAGTTTAGCAGCGTTTGTCACAGACCTTTTTTTCAGAGATTTATTACAATTTGTGGCCTTAGTTGCCCCTACATGCTTCTTAAATCCTGTAAAAGCCTCTATCTGTACATCTGTACCAAGACACAAATCCCACTAAAAGGGTAGTGCTGACTCTACCCAAATAAAAAAAGTTTTGCACTGCTATCCAAAAAGACTGTTTCACGTTTCTTCCCCCAATACAAGTTCTTCCAAAACAAAACAAAGACTTAAAAGCAGGACACAGGACGGACAACGTGTGACCCCATTTCTCTGGGATAATTTAAAGGTGTTCAGTGGGCTTTGAGCAAAGAGTTCTGTCTGCTCCTTTTCTTTAAGGACACAGCTGAGGGAACGAGAACAGCAGGACTCAAAGCAAACATCCATTATCTTGAGGGGAGCCCTTGAGTCCCCAGTGACCCCAAGACCAGAAGGAAAGGAGACAGGAGGCCAGCAGTGAATCACTTCTCTCTGCTCCAAGACACTGGAAACATCGGGAAAGGCAGGATGGAGCTTTGTTCACCCAACCCTACCAAGCACCTTGGCACCAAAGCCAGCTCATAAAGGGAGGAAACCACCAGAAACTCCAAGGCTGAGGCAGTGATGGGCTGAATTGCAGGTGGATTCCTTCCAGCAGGCAGGTGAGACGGCACAATTTCCTTCCTGGAATGTCACTGTGTGGAGAACAGGCCAGGCTGGATGGGGCTTTCAGCAACCTGGTCTAGGGGAAGGTGTCCCTGCCCATGGCAGGGGGTTGGAGTGAGATAATCTTTAAGGTGCCTTCCAACCCAAAAACCACTCTCTGGGTTTAGGATTTGCAATCCTCTAAAAATAGCTGTCACACACATATGCACATACACCTACTAATTAGCATCTCATCTGATGCCAGGACTCTCAATTACCTGAGGTGCTGGAACTTTTGAGTTATCATCTACTATTGAGAATTGAGCTATAACCATCTGCAATTGCCACTTGGTTCCCACGTTTCTGGGGAAAAAGAAGTAACTCTGCTTCTTTTTTTTTTTTTTCTTCATTTCTTAAGGCAATTCAACTAAATTACTTATTCTACTCAGATGTGCAAGTGTTTCTTGCAACTGCTTTGATTTATTACCCAGTTGGTGGGGGATATTCTTCTGAATATTACATTTTACTGGACACTTGTGTACACTGATTAGCCTTTGGAAACTAAATAGAGAAATGGGTAATTTAAACACCACTGGGACTACTTATTTCTCTCTCTTTAAAGCCTTATTCCCAGCTGAGGAGGGCTTTTCTCATGCATATGACTGCCATTCAAAAGCAATGGGCTGACTCACAGCACTGCAGAGCCAAGCATATGTGTCAATTTTAGTAGGCTTGTGACCTTTCCAGGAATAGAGAGCCTTGGATTGTCCACACTTCAGAGCAGGCACCGAGCGTTTAGAGCAAATCTCGGGCGGATACTGAACAAGCATCATGCTTTCAATTGCTCAGCTGGCAATTCCCTACTCCTACTCTTACCACACTGAATATTTGACTAGATTTGATAGAAAAGAGGAGCAAAGAGAGAAGTCCTTTTTAGTTGTGAAGTTTCTGGACCCTGTTAGGGCTGGATATTTCCCACCAGAGCAGCGCTGTGCCCTGGAGCAGGCGGGAAGGTGAAGCAAGGACAGGGATGGTGCTGACATCCCTCACGCCGCGCTCTCAGTGCCCCCATGATCCACGTTTGCCATACACAAATCCCTGCCAAGCTGCAGCCACACACACCACGCCGAGCAGGTGGCTGCCCTCTCATTCCCTCCTGCAAGAAACGCCACGAAGCCCTGAATAAAATGAGATTGCATTCACACCTGCGCCAGTTCCTTCACGGACCCAGAAGTGAATGGAGTTGAGTTTGCTGAGCTGAGCAGCAAAACCCACCCCAAGTCACATCTGGCTGCAGTGAAACACCTGAACTGATCTCACACCAACAAAGATTTATAATCTACCTCAGAGAGTAAAAGCAGCAAATGCACTATTTTCTTCTTCAGTGTTTTCTAAAAAGTCACCTGAAGTGCACAGCGAGTTATTCTCCAACATCACAGTTCTCACACACAAAATATACCCGTTCACATCTACTACCACCCACAAACAGCGACAGAAAAGGGCTTATCTGGAAAGCTGATACACATCTACTCCGAAGAGAAACCACAGCAAATCCTAAAAAGCTGCAGAAGAAAGTGGAAAAAAAAAACAACCCCAAAACAACAACTTCTAAGGCTGAAGTTAGTTACTCTCCAACAGCACCACTGCCATGATCGAGGAGCCAAGAGCTGCTTACTGTTTTATAATGGTCACAGGAAAATTTACTTCTCCCACGAACAGGGACCTGCAAGGTCATACTACTTATTGGCATATTTAACGTGAATATATCCTGCTTGAGTCCAGCTTGCTCTTCCTTCTCAGGGGGTCCACAGTTAAATGATTCTATATATGCTGGCATGTGAAGCTTGGGTGGTTAATTTTAGCTGAAGACGCGCACGCACAGCGCTCAGATTTCTGACACAGTCACACTTCACTACTCCCACCCCTCCTGCAGCTCTTCCCTTACTCCGCTCCCTTCTCTTACTACTGTGTGTAACAGAGTTCCAAGGTTTGGCATCAACTTCAAACAGGATCACTGTATTTTTACCATATCAAAGCTATTTACAGCAAGAATAAAGTCCGGCAGGTCTTTTGTGTTGGACACTGAAGGCATTAAAGGAATGATTAAAGAAATTGCTGGGTTTTTGTTTTGTTGTTGGTTTGGGGATTGGTTTTTTGATTTTACACCATCAGGAGGCTTTCTACCTATTAGAGAGACAACCCCCTTCATGTAAATGCTAACATCTATGGACATGCATGCTCTGAAAGGAAACCCAAGATTTTGCACGACAAAAGACTCCAGGTACACAACTCTTTTTAGAACTTCGGAACATTCACAATATTTGAAGGTTTTATCCGTCACAAATGCAAGCTAAAAAGCATCAGGCTGAATGCAGACCTGGAATGGACACCCACAACCTGGTGCAGAGTAAGGGCTGCCTGCCCTCTGGCAAGACCCCACCATTGTGCAAGTCAGCCCTAACTCCATGCTCTGACCACTGCTGCTGGCATTCCTTAAAAACACCGAGAATTGGCACTTGGTAAGACGCTTGGCTGGAATTCTTTATGTTAGCAAAAATAACACGGCCGATGCTGCCAAGGTGAGAAGCAAGGGCTGCTTCACGTCCCCTCTTGCCAAGCTGAAGGATAGATGTCTGACATTTTCCCTGCTGATTTTTCAAAAGGCACACACTCACTCCTGCCAGAGCCAGATCCATGGGGCCCTTTGAACTGCTCCATGAAAAGCAAACAGGCCGGGAGCCACAGTGTCTCCACGGCCGCTCTCCCCCCAGCAAAGCCCCCTCACCGTGGCAGAGGTGGGTGTTTGTTTTGGGGAGGTGGGGGTCCAGAGGGGCTTTGATGGAGCTGGAGGAGAACGTGATGTGCTGTGACATGGAGTTGCTGCTTTACCCAAACAGCTCAGAGGGCCCAGGCTCTGATGTGCTCCGTGCTGGAGCAGCAGCTCTGCTAATGCAGACAGGCACCAGGATGAGGGGTTTGGGGAGGAAGTTTACACGTGTTCCCCCTAAAAATCCTGACCACTGAAGATGGGAGAAGGATCTAACCCCAGGCTGCTACAGCCTCAGAGCTTCTGCTGCAAGCACCCAACTCTCAGTGTGATCAGTTCCCAAAACTCCATGTAGTCCTGGCACACTTGGCTCCTGACAGCAAAAAAGCCATCTAAACTTCTCTAATGAAGACAGACTCGTCTTCTCTATTTGGAAAAGGTATGAGAGAGACAGTTCCAAACAGCTGCTGTAATTTCATTGGTATTTTTCACCTGGGGTCACAAATCTGTGTGTTTGCAGTATCATCTCCTCTGGGCAGAGAGCCATGGCCGCAGGAGGGATCAGAACAGATGAACTATCACTGCTGGATTGGACACTGAGAAACAAAGGGCAAGGAAAAGATTCCAAGAGATAATAATCTGAAGCGGGCTGGAAAAGGAACCTGATTTGCCATGTAGCATTTTAAGAACAAACTCACTGCTCTGTTTCATTTTCTCTTGATTGCTCAGAGGATTAATTTGTCAAAACAACTTTCGCAGATGTGAAGCAACTCCAAGTAAAAGTAAAATCAGTTTCTAAGGCACACGATACTAAACCCTTTCAACTCCTAGCAGTGCATGAAGATGAAAGTTATCTGGATCCAAACACTGAGGCCAGGCAACGTTGCAAAAGCTTTTTCTTAATTTCTAACAAAATCATTTTGCCGTGGGGATTAGGGAATTACAGGAATTGGCGTCGGTCTCACACCAAATCCCAGCCCTCTTTTAGCCAAGAAGGACCAGCCAACATTCCCTTTTGGGTCTGCTTAGTGTCTGATGGACAAAAATGAGACTTCAAAACCAGGGCCTGGGTAGGCTCAGTCCATATCAACACTGCAGCCACCAGCCAAATATCCTCCTCTCCCAAGAACAGAGTGCCTGATGCCACTCAAAAAAGAGTAAAGTCAACTGCACCGCCTTCCTCACGCTGTAAAACGTAATTGAGTTCAGTGTCCAAGGCTTTTCACGAGAGGCAATGCCTCTGGAGCTGCCAGAAGCTTGGAACGACATAAAACAACAGGCAACCAACACATGGATGAAAAATCACCGCAACTGAGTTAAGGAAGGCCAACAACCAATTCATCACTTTATCTGCCAAGCAAGAGCAGTGCAAAAGCTGGAGAGGGAAGGAATGAAGAAAGGAGGAAACAGGACCCAAACCTGAGCAAAGACCTGACCATGTGATTGCTTCAAGCCTGTACTCAATTCTCAGTTACGGGGTGCACCCTTAACTCTTCTGAACAGGAATGCTGAACAGAACTGAAGTTGGTAGTTAATCACATAATTACATATTAATAACGATTAATCACACAATAATTATTATTAATAAATCGTTAACAAATAATTAATATTAATAACTATAAATACATATTAATTTCATTATTTCTACAGCTTATTGATGGTAAGAGTAAGAACAAGAAGGAGCCAATTACCTTTCCAAAGACTTTTTTTTCCTATTCTACCCATACTCCTATTTTCTAACGCTGCTCCAGCTCCTGGGCACTGTCAGAAATGAGACAGCTGGCTAGACAAATCCTAGGTGTGACCAACTTTTGAAAGGCCTACTTTTATTTTAAGCTGCATTTTTTAGATAGTGCCAAAATATTTTGTGACAGCTGAGCATTAATTTGTGTGGCAAAGACTCCGTCCCAAAGACACACAAAAAGATTCTCAGAAGGATCCGGCTTCTCCCATCAGAGTCACATCCCCAGAGCTCATCAAAACAAATGACCAATCTTTCAGAAAACTTCAAATAGTTCAAAAAAAACCCCAAACAAGTGCCAGATCTCCAGCATTTTTAAAGTCTGGTCCTCACTCTTCAGTAGAGAAAAAAGGAAATATTTGTATGTATCTGTATCAACATACAGAGGAGGGGATGCAGCCCACACAGCCCTAAATGTTTTCTTAATGAGATCTTGAGGTAAAATTCTTGCATTTGAATATACTAACAACCATCTATACATAGGTGGAAGCATTTCTGGTTTTGTTATGTCATTCACTGTATTTCCACACAGCCCAGAAATCAGGGTCCAGAAAAAAGCCTCCTGCATACCTGGAATCACGAGGGGTTTGCATATTTTATAGGAAACGAGGTCATCCTTATAAATTGTTCCTGCTAAGCGCTTACAAATTGTTTCTTTTCTCCTCCTCCAAACAAAAAATAAAATAATAAAGTGCTGAATTAATTTCCACAAACATTACAAACCTAATCTAATGGTCTTGCAGTCGGCCATCTGTTTCACAGATAGAAATCTAACTGAATCTTCCCCTGACTGATAACTTTCTAAATTACATTAAATTGTCAATGCTGACCCTGCTTCCAGCTTAGTTCCTCCTGCTTCCATTTAGGAGGCTGCGAGTCCTTTCTGTATCATGATCTATATGCCAATTAGACAGAAGAAAATTGGCAAGAGTTAAAGCTCCACATTTGGCACTAGGTCAGATTTAAAGGGGCAGAGAAGGGCAATGTCCCCAGCTATGATGCAGACTAAGGGAATATAGGAAAAAAGCTCTAGAGTGCAGATGGTACAGAAACAATTTTAGTTCCCCCTTCTCCACTACAGCCTGTGTCACAAAGACTTTTTCAATCAAACATACTTGTATATTTAGAAGTAATTAAGAAATATTCCTCCTAATGGGAAGGAGCAACCCTCTGTACCTAAGTTTAGATTAGCACTACTTAAAAAATTAGTGATTTTATCCCTAAAGGCCACTTACAGACAGGCTGGCCAAGACCCCAGTCACCAACTCCCCGTCTTTGGGATGCAGAATGATTCCCTGCACGGTACAAGAGGAAAATTCTTTTTCACTTCCCACTTACTTCATGCCTTGTTGGGGAAGGAGGGAGGGGGGATGCTACTTCCATCAGAGCCAGCTGGTGTGGGCACTGCTGCAGGCAGGATGCTCACAGACTCAGGAAACCACTGGCCTGGTCTGTGAGAGCAAATCCTATGATCCTAATTAGAGAGGTTCACTAAAGTCACAGCAGCCTGTGCTTTCATTGATCTGGCAGTTCAAATCAATGCTGTAGGCTTTTGCTACAAATTCGGATACTGAACTTTTAACACCTCCTTCTACGTTAAAAGGGAAAAAAAAATCCAGTCAAGTAAAACTTAGAGCAGACCAGAATTAATAATTCAAAATTTACTTTATGGTTGATCAAGAAGTGACAGCACAGGCACAATTCCCACAGGTACAGGAGGTTTGGGCATCTCTGTCTGGGAGCCTCCTCACAGCCCTCAGCCACTTAAAGGCCGCCTAAACCTTCCTGGAAAAAATCATTCAAGCAAAAGAAATAATTCTTGTACAGCTCCAGAAGCTTTCTTCAGAAATATATATATATATATAGCACAGTCCTTTAATAGAACTGTCACGAGGCAGATCAACTGTAGGCTTCATCTATTTCCAGCAGAAAGGGTTTTAACATAGAGATATTTAATGGGAATTTCCAGTTCTTGAACAGCATGACCTACACCAGGCTAAGACTATTACCAGTTCCTTACGATTTTTCTTCATATAAACCTTTTTAAAATGTAGATGGTTCAAATACTTCTACTATTATTATTATTAATAGTCCTTCAAGAATTATATTGCAGCAAGGAGGCTGATCAAAAGCTCTGCAAGCTGTGGGAAAATTCAGAAAGCACAAGGCAGTGACAGCAGCCTGTCCTCACTGGGGCCCCCATCACTCAAATCCCAATGGAATTTTACACACACCTAGACAGTCCCTTTCTCTGTTTGATATCCTGCTTTTACTTTCCCATTTAGTCCTGCTTTTCCCTGAACACCTACACCCAGGAAAGTGTTACTCCAGCAAACTTATGTTGCTAAAATTAACTGAGTGAAGGATTCAGTGAGAAGAAAAATTATATAGAAATTAGAGCTAATAAAACTCCTGTAACTAATCCTTGTGGTCATTTTACTGGGATCTATAGAAATCAAACATCTGACTTTATTATTTTTTTTTTAAACTTGGTAAATGCTTGGTTTTCCTTCGGATGAGAACATCCACTTTGATCCCTGCTATAGATGTGGTCAAAACGTTCCCCCACAAGATGCAGATGAAAGCCCACCTAATGTATGAAAGCAAGCATGGTTTAAAGTAAGACATGGTTTAAAGTAAAAATCATCAGATAAGAGTAGTGGCTTAGCTGCAGATAAAATCAGAGCAATTTAGTGGTCATCACTGAGAGGACAGGCACAGAAACAAGGCTTAGGGACACCAGCAACATCAGTCACTCTTTTTTTCCGCCTGGAGCAAGGGTTGGAGGGAGGAATGCAGAACAAAGAGCATGTTGCCAGTTTGAAAAAGAAGAGGAAAAAAGCAAATTATGCTGCACCAGTATAAAATGTTGATTCCGGAATTAACCGAGGAGATACAAATAACAGGAGAAGAAAAAAAGGAAAAAGATCTCTCAGGACTGGCTGCCTGTCACCCTGATCGAACAACTATTATTTTCAGCATTACTTGCTCAGTTCTTTGTAAACTTTAGTTCAAGCTCTGTAATCTTAAGACTTCAGAAATAGGTAAAAAAAAAAAATTAAAAAGGGAAAAAGAGAGCTGCAGCAGCTGCTGTAGCACTATGTTGAGATATTAGGTTAAAGGCCACTTTTTGCTAAAGGCAGGCTAAGAGCATCATCTAAAAGTTGAAATTGTAACTAATTAAGCTGTGGGCAAATGGTTGAGCTGTGAATGAAAATTCAGACTACTATTAAAACAACCTGAAAGAAAAAGCAGCTCACCACTTGGATTTGGGGTGAGTTGCTTGGTTGAGGTTTTTCTGGTTTTGTGGGTGGTTTTTTGTTTGGTTTTGTTGTCGTTTTCTGAACAGAACAATTCCACAGCTGAATTTCCTAGAACTGCCATTTTCCCAGCGTGTGTTTAATACCCTTGGCAATGCTTGCACTGAAATTTTTGTTTATGCAATCCCACAGCAATTACGAGGTTACAAACTCATTTTTCTCTCTAGAAATAACCTTTCCCAGATACCTCCAGCAGGTTTTCTCCTGAGCCATCACTGCTGGACTCTGGAGGAGCAAGACTGCCAGGCATTAGCCTTTCACCCGTGGCTGCATCTGACACTGGAACAGGCAAAATGACAAATCCTTCCAAAGAACAGAGGCTGGTGACACCCTGTGAACAGATCCAGGCAGCTGACAATTACTGAGGGGTTCTGGAAGATGTACAAAAAATCAATATCATTGATTTTTTTAACGGAAAGGTATTTACATACTGTTGGAATGCTGGAAACTGAGGATTTCGGGATTTCTGCGCAAAAAGGCACTGACCCTCAAGCAAGCACAACATTTGACCTGAAGCCTTGGAACAGGATTCTGAAATTGAGTGACAGCACTGGGGATGTGGGGGTGTGGTTTGAATAAAAGTGTGTGATCTCACAGGGTGGAAAGCTCAGGGTTTAAGATTTTAGTATATAGCAATATATATAAAACAATATGGAGGTTTTAGGGCATAGGCCAAGTCCTTCTTCTTCACCTTCTTCTTGATTTCGGGTGTTTTTTTCTAACCGGATGAAAAAGGTCCACATTGGGATGGTCCTCCCACCTTGGGAGGTCAATTATTGGGTCAAAAGTATAAATAATATGGGTGTCATCACGTTATTGAATAGTTTACGCTTAAATAACCTTGGAAAGAGTCAGAGACAACTCCATTTTCTACCTTGTTAGCTAAAACACACAGATCATGACACTGTGTTATAGATAAGAATTAATAAACACCGAGTCCAAACACAAAACTGTATCCTGTGCATTAATCCCAGCTTTAACACGAAGAAAAGATGATAAGAAACCAACATCCAGCTTGTGAGGTGTATCTCCTACAAAAACCACGTCTTCAATGCAGAAACCACATCTCAGTGGCAGATGCAAAGGAAAAGTATGTTTCACACAGGTAAGAAGTGGAAAATGAATGCAACATTCTACATATTCATTGAAACACAGCTCCAGGGGATATAGAAATACATAGAACACAGGCACTGAACCCACTGAACTTCAGCTCCATTGCTCCCAACATCATTTTAAGGAGGTGAGTGACACTTCCAGGCACAAATCAAGGGAGTGCAGCCTTGTCCCCACCCGAGTGATTCTGACACAAAGGCCAATAAAGAGAAAACATCTTACTGAACTCTATTGGAGCTGACAAAGGCAGCAGCTGCTCTGCTCCACAGGGCAAATTTATACCTATGGTGGGTGTCTTTTAGAAAAAGGGATCCTTAGGGAAATTACTGTCAGCTCATCCACTCTCACTGCAGTGCTAAGAGATCTCAAAGAAGCAAATCCAAGCAAATTAGAGCACAATTCAGTTTTTAAAACACGAGGAGCCCACAGATTCATTCAGAGTCGCATGCAGAGATGTTTCTGAAGAGCACACAGAAACACCAGGAACTAACATCTCCCAGCACACGCTGCAAAGAATACTAATAAGTTGGAACAGTAGTGCCTTCAAAAGATACAGATCTCTGTACTTATGATTCAGAAGCTCCTAGAGGATTCGAAGGATGGATGTTTTGGCATGAGGTCCTCAAACCTCATTTTGTAAGCGCATAAGGGAAAAACTTACTACTACTGCAACAACAACTACTACTACTACTACACGGTTGGCCAAAGAAATAATTATTGAGTACAAACTACCTTAAGCAGGAACTGGTAAAAATCAGGATTAGTTGAAAAACGAGCAGTCTTACATACTGAGATATTGAGATTGCACAGAAACAAACAAGTGAAAAAAAAAACCCCAAGAGCCTGTGGGGTACAAAACATAGCATGGAATATTATGGAGTATTATGGAGTATTATGGAATGCTGCTGTTTGGTAGCCTGAATCAGGCTCCTCCATGGACTAAGGGACGAAGTCTGTGCAGTTTTGTATGCTGACATTTGTCCGGTGTGCTGCAAATCAATAATGCAGAAGGTAAGCTCTCAGCAAGGCATCCTGAACTCAGCATTTACAGACGACACAACTGCATCTAACACATCTGTTCCTGTATTTCTACACTCTCAATTTTTCCTTCTTTTTAGTATAACTAGTAGCAAATAGCACATTAAAGTATTCTGATGGTCTAAATGAGTTTTTGAGGTGGTTTAAACACTTGTGTCTATCTGGTGTGACCCTTTATGTTTATTCTTTATATAAACTAGGGTGTGACAATGCTTGGGTAAGGGATAAGGGTTAGGGAGGGCTTTGCCCATTCTTCACGGACACCTGCCTTGCACTGACAACATTTTGTTCTCCCAACTCTCTTGCAGATGCTTGTCTCAAAAAGCAAATAACCCAAAGAATCAGATTAGCAGCCTGATATTTCCATGAGGGCAGCTAAGACTGGCAGACCTCATAAAAGTACTGAGTAGCCCTGAGACCAGCCTCCACCCCCAAGACGGATTAAATACAATTAGCATCAGGAAAACAGATGTCTAACAAAGTAATAAACCGTAACTTTTACACAAGGTTAAAAATTTCCCTCTCCTTTCCTCTATTCAGTGAATGATCCATGGCTCCCAAATGTATCTCTTTGCTGCTTTACACCACCTCGAGACTCCCTTATTCTCTCATCAGTCAATTCATTGGCAATCATTTGCCAGCAAAAAAGGAAAAAAAGCAAAACAACCAAAAAGCTTGTTGAGCAAATGTCAGAGAACATTAAATTAACCAGTCAAAGATCAGCAATGAACAGCTGACACCAAACTGAACCCAACACATGGCCCTATTCACATTATTGTTAAACACACATAGCCAATCGCTCTGCCTTCAAAATCACATTAAAGGCTCTTTATTTTATAAAACAAAAATATTTGCTTGTGGATGAACAGTCAGCCTAACAGTAAGTACATCATAAGTAATCTATTGCTTTCATGGAGTTTGAATTAAAGGTACTGCTTTACCTCTGAGTACAAACTAAATCATTAAGCATTATTATTAAGCATTTTCTCTGTAGCTCAAAGAAGCCCCAAGTATATTCCTGTGTACTTCTTTTTGTGTACAAAGTGTATAACCTTATGGGAAGGCCTCCCAAGCACCCACTCAAGACTGTGTTAAATTTCTCACCTGCTCCGTGGGGTCACCACACGCCCTCCAAGGCAGGATGTGACCTCCAGTGCAAGGCAGGGAAAAAAGCGGGACACAGGCTGGACAGTCATGGTGTGAGCCCATTTCTCTGGGATAATTTAAAGGTGTTCAGGGGGCTTTGAGCAGAGTTCTGTCTGCTCCTTTTCTTTAAGGACACAGCTGAGGGAACGAGAACAGCAGGACTCAAAGCAAACATCCATTATCTTGAGGGGTGCCCTTCAGCCCCCAGTGACCCCCAGACCAGAAGGAAAGGAGACATGAGGCTCACACGGCCCACAGCTCATGGGGAGATGAGCTGGGCTTAGCAGAACCCTAGGCAGGGCCCAAAAATGACTCAACAATCAGCAGCACTTTTACACTTTGCTTCTCCCAAGACAATTATTCCAGCTTGTCCCACCAGCACCCACACCTCATGCCTTCCTTCCCCCAGGAGCACACACACCTTCTCCAGCCCTGCTGAGTAGAAATGGGATCTGACACAGCAACTGACCACTCCAGAATGGAAAAATCAAATACCACACAAAATAAATGCATTAAAGATAGTGGGAAAGAAAGCCTGATGGCTTTCTCCCTCCCTTCCACCAAGGGCTGTTCTGTGCTGGAGCAGAAGCACTTAAGGACAGGTTATATGGGGACAGAGATAGAACTGGATGTGGATGTGAGGGCAAGGAAACCAACTAAATACATCCATTCCCTCTCAACAAAGGAAAAAGCCAACCAGGCAATATTTACAGTATTTTAAACACAGGGTGTTGAAATGACACATGAAAAGAATCATATTTACAAGAGACTTAGGTACCCAGAGTGGCAGGTGTGTTTCCTTTTATTCCTTGAGGACTTTTTCAGCACTGAGTAAATCTCATTATTTCTCTCTATGCCTGTCACCCTTCCCACTCCTCGTCTTATTTAGGTAATAACTCTTAGACATGTTTATACTACACACCTCCAGAACAAGAGCTGCCACTTTAAATTTCAGCAACACCTCACACAACTTCTCAGTGAATCAATCCAGGCAATCTACTCAAAATTTAAATAAAGTTTTTCAAAAGGGCACAAATTTCCCTCCTAAAACCATGTTTAGTCATGAAAATGTTTCTACAGAAGGCCATAACAGACTGCTTGTTCCCCACAGCCATCTCATCCTCACAAATCCAGCATCCTGTATTGTGGACCCTCTCCTAAGGTAAATTTTGCACCTCAATGCCTTAAACCCAAATCAAACAACTGATATTTCTACCTTCTGAATACTAAGGCATGTATCACAAGAGAACCAAGCAGCACCTCTGGGGTTTTGGAAGCCTCTGCCCAAACCCAGCCACAGCCAGGGAAGCCTTTGAAAGTGCTGGTCTTTTCACATGCCCTGGGACTGAATCCACTGGTGTAGAATTCTGATCCCAGATTATTTACCCACATTTTGGTCATTTAAAAAAGAAAAATGCCTCCAAGGATTTCTTAAAAAAAATCTTATGGCAAATCTCTGAATGCAGAGCAGAGAGGAGAAATTCAGCTCCCCTTACAATGGCCAAGTGTTTCCCAGGTGATCATTATCACATTCCAGTGTGGGCACAAGGGTGAGATGCCAGAACACTGACACCACTCTGCCTGTAACTGGACACTCCATAAACTCTCCAGTGCTTCGTTGTAAAAAAAAAGATAAAGATAACGGATAAAAAAATAAATACAACTCTTGCTTAGTTCAGAATCCTCGTTAAACCCTTCCACACCAAAATCATCCTCTCCCCTTCAATTTCACAGTTCTGATAAAAATTCTGTGGGGTCATGATTCTTAGACAACAAGATTGGGATTGTTGTAATAAAATAAGTAACTGTGCAGATAACCTGCAAGTAATGTTTGTCATTTGAAAATAAAAAAGCAGATCCACTATGACAATGAACAAGGGTATCTGAAGTAAGACTCTCCAGGCAAAAACGTAACAGAAAACATCTGAGCAGATGTCACCAAAATCATCCTCTCCCCTTCAATTTAACAGTACTCACCCTGATAAAAGTTCTGTGGGGGTCATGACAGATAACAAGATTGGGATTGTTGTAATAAAATCAGTAACTGTGCAGATAACCTGCAAGGAATTTACGTTTGTCATTTGAAAATAAAAAAGCAGATCCACTATGACAATGAACAAGGGTATTTGAAGTAAGACTCTCCAGACAAAAAGGTAACACAGAAAACATCTGAGCAGATGTCACCAAAATCACCCTCTCCCCTTCAATTTCACAGTTCTGATAAAAATTCTGTGGGGTCATGATTCTTAGACGACGAGATTGGGATTGTTGTAATAAAATTAGTAACTATAATCTGTAAGGAATTTATATTTGTCATTTCAAAATAAAAAAGCACATCCACTATGACAATGAAAACGGGTATTTGAAGTAAGACTCTCCAGACAGAAAACACCTGAGCAGGCACAGCCTCACCATGATGGCCCTAATCAGGAGCTACCTGCTAATAAAAGAAGGCAAGTACTGCTTGCATGAGAGACTTAATGCTTACTCACATGCAAAATTTTTAAATTAAAGAATATTATACCATAAATTTATACAATAAATTTTATAAAATAAACACATTACTAATTAATTTAATTATTTGTTTATTATAATTCATCAATACGTAATGATAAAACTATTATTATTTGTATTTCTATTATTTTACATTATTATATTGATATTATATCAACATTTATTTATATATTTTATTTGTAGTCTATATTATTTATAAATAACAAAAAATAAAGAATATTAACTAAATTATTTACTTAGAAATACATTAATTGTTACATTAACACTGTGACAGAAGAGTCTGACACCGATTAGAACAATCAACCCTCTATCTCACACGCTGTTAAATACCATCTGCACCGACCCCTCTGTGCTCCACAAACAGAGCAAGACTTGGCACAAAACCACAGATCCAACTGGGAATAAAAGAAATGGTAAGGCTTTTAGAAAAGCGTATGGAATTTTTAATCTTTCCTCAGTGTCCTACAAGGAAAAGATGGAAATAAACTAAAATCAAGCTGCAATCCCAAAATGCAACCTGCACCAGGAGAGGAATGCTTTTTGAAGGATCACCTACCTCAAATCCCTTGCCAGTCTGTTTATAATCACAGAACAGAATGAAATGAGACTCAAACCTCTACACCTCAACTGAGACAGACAAACAGATCAATCTGGAGTATTCCAGAAAGCCTAAACCAAGCAACATACAGCATCTCCGTACATTTTTAGATTTGTCTTTCTGATGCCCCTTATAAAAGGATTTTTTTAATGATATCCGCACCGAAACGTGACATGTATAGTTGGAAACAAAGCAGTTATATAATATGGCCTTGATTTATCTTGAGCTATAAACATCTGAATATGCACATAAAATCATTTTCATGTGATTATTCTCTACTTAGTTTGATTTCTGTGATGACATCAACTCCTTAAATAGGCTCACCCAATTTTAGCTAATGCATGTAATGTAATAAATTGTGTCTATGGGCTAATACAATTTTAGATATTTCGATTTTTATAATATTTAAATATCTAGGTATTATACAGAAAAACACACGCTGTGCTGGGCTGTCCCTGGCATGTGTAAGCACACACACAGGAGGTGTATCAGGGAATTTAATTGTGTGATACAAGTGCTGTCATAAAGGATCCAGGTCTCTCCTAGAAGGTGTGCTGAGGTGTCCCTCTTTGAGAGAGCCTGTTCCAGTCCCTGCTGTGGTGATTAGAAGCACCCTGATGCATTTTGATGTCTTTACAGAAAATACTCATATGCCCACATTGTCCTCTTTTCTTTTTCTGGTTAGGAATGCCAAGAAAACAGATTTTTCTCTCTCGTGGTCAACCCAAGAGCCCTTTTTTCCTTTGCACTGATCTTTTGTAAGTGATACCACAACTGTGCATGAGACCCTGAGTGAGGTTTCACCTGCCTCCTGGTAGTTTCACTGCTTTCACACCTCCTTATCTCTGCTGAATGCTCCTTTCCAGACACCTGTCAGGAGCAGCTCTGCCTTCTGCAATGCCTTAGGACTTGTGTTGTCCTCTCCTGACCCATCCTCAGAAAAAAAAGAGGTGTGTGCTCCTGGCACACGCTGTCTGCTCACAGGATTCTGTATCAAAAGAACCTTTCCTGAGCTGTGTGATTAACTAGAAGTCTGGGGAATGTGTGATTACGTACAACAGCCCTTTTCAGACTTACCCTAACCTGTGAAACACTGAATTATACTTGGCTATTTATTTTAATCTTCGTAGAGTGCCAGCAACTAAGCCTTCAATCTGGACATCTAACAACTGGCTGAAGGTTCCACGCTTTTTTTTGGCTTGGAAAACCTCAGTAACAACGGGCTGTGATCCGATTCCAACACCAAGTCAATAGTCAGCTGCAAGATAATGCTCTGACGATTCCAATAAACTGCTTATCAGCACTAATAGAGATGGCAAAAGCTTAGGGAACTGCAGGAATTCTTTCCCTTACTTAATGAAAAGTATTGCTAAGTCAGCTAGCAAAAACGGGCCTATCAAATCACAACTTTGCAAATCTCTTATCAACCCAGTCAATTCTTCTCTCTCAGTTTTTAAGCTAAGCACTTGAAAATCTCTTCCAGAATGAAGTGTTTCTTCCAAATAAGTATGTTCCCTTTGCTGTACGCTCCACATCAGCCCAGAAGGCACACAGAGATAAGAGCATTAAAAGGGAAATGTTTAATAGAAGGAGAAGTCATGTGTTAACCAGGACTGAAATTTTATACATAGAGATAAACCTTTTAATACACTCTTCACAGAGAACATTTTGAATTAGCTCGCTATTTTACAAGAATAACTTCTTTCCCCCCTTATTTTTTGCAATAACGTGTTTTAAAACCCCAATTATTTACCCAGCTTGGGGCCTGTTAACCACTGCAAACCTCAGGTAGCGATCCAGCTGGCACCACTCAGCCCTGGCACACATTTGGGGTAGTGCAGAGCAGGAGTCATTCCTTGTTCCCCAGCCCTTATGGATACAGCCCAGCTCCTCCTGCACCTCCCGACCTTCAGCAGGAGCGATTTTCCCACTCCTTGGATCGCAGGGTCTCCTTTGGAGCAAGGCAAGAATGGGAACACTGAGGTACACCCACACCCAGAGCCTGCCTGAGCTGTGCAAATGAGAATTTGGTCCTGCTCAAAGGTTACAGCACATCTATAAAGTGCTCTTGCAAACACACGCACGTTTCTTTTCTCTCGTGTTACTCAACAGTCTAAAATCAAAGCAGAAAATAAGTATGGGGAGAGAAAAGTCATGAAAGAATTGTATCTGCCTAATAGTAAGTACCATTCATATTTTTTTTAAACTGGAAAGAGAAAGAATAAAGGTGACAGGGAAAGCTGAGCAGCCTCCAGTTTTCTCCAGCCCTGTATAGTAAGTCTGACCTCAAATGAGAAAAGACAAAAGCTGCAAAAGCTACAAATAAACTACATGAAATAAAATCCTAAAAAGCTCAAATGTTTGTGCATGGGAAGCCTGTTTTTGAAACATCATTATGGTACATTTCACAACAAAGTGCTACAGCCACTGCTGACGTTACTGCGGCTCTTCAGCCAAGTTTCTTTGACTCCATTCAAAGAAACAAATCTTTCAAGACAGGCTTATCCTGGGGTCATTTATTACACTGTGTCAGACACAGAATGTTTCATCTTGAGAAGACCGACATAGGTTTTTCATTCATTAGTTTCTTACAGGCTCAAAAAAACCAAACCAACGAACACTAAAAAAAAAAAAAACAACACCAAAAACCAACAAAAAACCAAAAGAAACCCAACCAAACCACAAAAGAAAACACACCCTGGAAAGGTTATCTACTGTCACTAACATACTGACAGGTTAGTTAACACGTTTCTACTGACACAATAGGAGGAAAAACCTCGTAAAAAGCCAAAGCATTCTCCTGATCGTATAGGTTGTATACACTCGCTGCAAGGCTGGGGGCTTGGAGGATATGCACGGGGCGATTTGAACTTGGCACGAAGAGAAAGGATCACATGCTTTTTACAACCTTCAGTCATCACAGAAACAATCCCTAAACCCTCGTGAATTTCAAAGCCATAAAACAGCGAGTGGGAACGATCCTTGTTTTGATTACATTAGAAAAAGGTGTTTGCATAAGGTGTGAAGCTGACTCAGTGCAGCTGAACAAAAAGAAAGAGCGGAGGAGGTGTCACTCTACTCGCTGAAATATTGTTAGCCTCGAATGTAAAATGGAAATAAAACCAGAATTAAACGTTTGTTTTTAGAAACCCAGGGAAATAAGGAACTCTGAGGTCAAAACAATTTTATCAGCTTGTACAAGTCACTCACCACCAACAGGAGCAAGCTACACAATTAATTATTTTTCTCCCAAGAGTTGGCAATATCTTAGAAAGTGGACAGAATCTATTCAGCAAAAAAATTATCTTAGTAACTGTCTGGCCGCTCCTCTGAATGTCTAGTAATAACATCAATATGCTCCAGAGGGACTGGCAAGAAACTTGTCATGATTGCCCAGGAAACACATCAACAATGAAAGCAACCTTGTATTTTGCTGCTAATTCAAGATGACAAGACGGCTGCTGAATGGATTGTATCGCGGTGTGTGACAAAAATTAGGCCACCACCCCCCAAAATTATTCGAGGACAATACTATGGAAAAAGAGTTACCATCATAAAGTTTCAGCAGAGTTAGATACTCATTTCGCATTGCACCTTTACGGCCACATCCCAATTCTTACAAACTTCTCTGAGTGAGTCTTGCAGCATCTGATATTTGGGAAATCCATGATGACAACAGGCAGGTAGATTTATCCCTGGCTGCCTGAAAAGCTCTATATTAGAAATTTGAAAAAAACCCCTAAGCTTCCACACTCTGAGTCTTTAACCAGGAAGCGATAGTTGCTATCACCAGCCAAAACTCTCAGCAGAATGAATGTATTCGGCTTTTGTTGGCATAGTAGCCACATTCAGCTCACCCCTAAGCAATGACTGGCAAGCATTTTCATTCCTTTTTTTTCCACAGAAACCTCACTGGACCAAAGGAAGGAGGAGGAAAGAAAGAAGAAGGGCAATGTCTAAGGTATTTACTCTGACACTCGCTTAGCCAAGGATTCTGTTTTTAAAAATTTTTAATATATATATGTATGCACACACATCTATATAAAAGCTGTCCTTCTTTGATCCACTTTATCAGGACCGACCAGCCAAGGCCTCGGGAAGAGCTCTGCCCAAAGCTGGGCTCATCCCTGGCAGAACCCCTGCCAAGACCCCCAAGGACTGAGGAGCAGCCCCTGCTCCAGCAGTCAGCAAACCACGCCAGGCAGGAGGCAGTCCCACAAGGGCAACCTCCGCAATTCCCGAACTGCAGGGACAATAAATTCACAGAATTCACGGAATCACCAGATTGGAAGAGACCTCCAAGATCATCGAGTCCAACCCAGCCCTAACACCCCAACTAGACCCTGGCACTGAGTGCCACATCCAGTCTTTCTTTAAACACATCCAAGGACGGTGACTCCACCATCTCCCCGGGCAGATCATCCCGGTACTTTCTCACCCTTCCTGTAAAAAACTTTCTTCCTAATTTCCAACCTGTATTTCCCTTGGTGCAGCTTAAGGCTGTGTCTCTGGTTCTGCAAGATCATCGAGTCCAACCCAGCCCTGACACCCCAGCTAAACCATGGCACCGAGTGCCACATTCAGTATTTCTTTAAACACATCCAGGGACGGTGACTCCGCCATCTCCCCAGGCAGATCATTCCGGTACTTTCTCACCCTTCCTGTAAAAAACTTTTTCCTAATTTCCAACCTGTATTTCCCTTGGTGCAGCTTAAGGCTGTGTCCTCTGGTTCTGTCAGTTGCTGGAGAAAGAGACCGACCCCCAGCTGACCACCACCACCTTTCAGGAAGTTGTAGATAAGGTCAATAATAATAACAATAATAATAATAACGTCAACAATAAATGTCTGCTGCTTGACACGGAATGTAGGTCAGGAGCAGGGTATGGCGGTGAAGGTTTTACCTTTTCCCCTCCTGCCCACGGAGTGGGTAAATCCAGTACTTTTCTTCCACTCTGAGCATCACTTGGGATTTTGCTGGACACTACCGACTATTTGATTTCTCGCATCTCCTTTTCTTAGCTTGACTTCACAGCTCAGCTCTCCCAGGTGCCGGCGCTGCCCACTGGGGGCGGGTTTAAAGGCCAATGTATATGCAAAGCCTCTGCAATACACCTGTGTACATAAGCTCTTTCTGCTTCCTAAAGGGCTCTTTGCATGTGAAAAGCGAGAGAAAAGACTCGCTTTAACCTCCCTCCCCAAAACACTTGGCTTCAGCTGGAAGCAGGCTTGGGCAACCCCCCACACAAAGCCGCCAACTTCCACTGCCAGCTCGCCAATTCATTATTCCAGGGGCTACTCAGGCGTGAAATATCCCAAAGTATCTGACCCCACGTGAAGGGCGGCTGTTGTATCCAGAGCTGAATACTCCTTTCGCTAACACGTGTTTATCACCTCATTCCTTGCGAGGAAAAGTATGTAAAAAACAGAGATTGTTACATTACCAGCCGTAAACTGCTTTGATTGCAGAGCCTGATAGGAAGAGGTGCTGGGAACCTTTAACTCCCACGTGGACTTCGGCAGAATTTTCACACAAAAAAAGGCTAAAGGATTAGACCTGTAGCAAATCCTGCGGCTTTATTATAAATTTCTTAGGAAAATAAATCTTTCCTCTAAAAACTGCATAGAAATGTAATTTTCTTTGTTTAAATAATCTGCCAGAGAGCCAGGGAAAACAGATTTAAAGCTATCTTAGACAGCCACTGTCTTGAGACTCTTTACATCAAATAGCTTAAAAAAAAAAAAAGCTGCTGCTGAGAAGTCTAAGTTTTGATCAGAGTTTGTATCTTGGTACGGACAGTAATGCAAGCAGACAGGCAGATATGTGTGGGTTTCCTGAGCTCATTTATGCTGCAGGAATGGAGCAGCCGCACACTTTTTACTTACTGGGTGCCGTGGGGGTTTTTTACTTTTCAGGAAAGGAGAAGAAAGGAAAAGAGGGGCGGGGCAGGAATTTAAAAACAAAATCTGCAGAGCAAACAAAACTCCAAAAGCTTCCAGGCGGCAAAATTATTCCTGCCAAAAAAACCAAAGAGAGAAAACTGCTTCCAAGAAGAAGAAGAAAACAATAAGAAAAAAAGGATAATGAAATAAATGAAGATGACGGGGAGAGGGCTACGCACGGAACTGATGCTTCGGCGCGCTTAGTTTTAAACGAGCTCAACTACAGAGACCAAACAACAAGCAGACCGACCTAAACCAGCCCGAAACATGAATTAATGAGTAATAAATCCGGCTGCGACAGCAGCAAAAGAGCAAGGGGATGCAAAAGAGCGATGGGATGCAAAGGAACATCCCCTTGGAGAGCAGCGCATCGGTCCAGCATCACCCCTGCCACCCCCGGTACCCCACACAAGGGTGATTTCTCCTCAACCCCGCGTTGCTGCCCAGGTCCTTACCAGCTTCATGGTGCTGTTGTTGCGCTCCCAGCGCCACAGCATGAGGCTCATGGTGCGGGGGCACCTGCCGGGGCCATGCCCGGGGACACGCGGGGCCGGCCCGGGGGAGGATCCGCGCCCCCCTCGGGGCGGGGGCTGGCCGGCACGGGGGCGGGGAACTGCCGGCCAACCGAGCCCTGCAACGTCCCGATGCGGGAAAAATACAAATACGGAATACAGGGGGAAAAAAATAAAAAATTACAGGATACAGAAAAAAAAAACCCTGAAAAAAAACCCCAAACAACAAACATAAAAAACCCTAAAAAAAAAAGGCGCAAAACCCCCCCAAAAATCAAACAAAAAAACCCCAATGAAAAACAGACAAAAAACTCCCAAAAAACCAAACAAAAGCAAAAAAGCAAAACAAAAAACCAAACAAAAAAAATAAAGAAAAACAAACAAAAAACCCCAAACCCCAAAAAACCAAACAAAAAACAAAGCAAAACAAAAACCAAACAGAAAAACAAACAACCCCCCCAAAACAAAAAAACATTAAAAAATCATAAAAAAAAAACCCCAAACCAAAAACAGAGTGCCAAGCCTGCTTTATAGCAAGATGCTTAAGGGTATGCAAAACTGTGAATTACAGGTGTTTCTCCCCGTTTTGACAGCACAGCTCTGTTGAAAGCACAGGCTTCTGAAGCTGCCTTGCCAGTAAAAATGGTACAAAAGGGGAATTTACGGATAAGAATGTGATCAGTTTGAGCACAATTTGGTTCTTTTTTAAAAAATATTTTAATATCTTTTTACTGGATTATTAAATGATTTAACAGATACAACATGACGTGGAACTGCTCATGGGCTCACCGGCACTTGGCGTGATCTGAGCTGCTTCCACTCAGAATTGGGTTTATACTGAAGTCTGCTGGGGTGGGAAAGGACCAGGCTTGTCCTGAGTGAAAAGGGAGAATATTCTGCCTCAAAAATGATTCAACAGGTGGAGCAGCACAGATTGACTTCGGGAGCATAAACAAGAGAACAGGCGGAGTGTTTAGAATAATTAATCTATCAGAGTTTGCCACATCATGTTTGAGATACAGCTATTCAAGATCTTTTGTAAATACCAAGCTGTTCCACAGGTGCTCTCTTGCACCCCTCTGAAACGCCTCCTGTGTTCTCCTGAAGCACCTTGCCCAGCACAGCAGTCCGAAATACAAAACACTCAGCTGTGGGAGGATTCATGCCTGCTCTTGCCTGAGGTCCTGTGAAATCACCATGAAAAAAAAGCAGTGGGAACCACACTCCTCACCCTTCTGCTCTCCATCTTTTGGCCTGATAAGGGCCAAGGCCAGGGAAATATGGGGAATTAAAACACGTTTGAAGGAATTCCCCAGGCCACCCTTTTTGCACCCTCTCTCCAAATGTCAATTTTGATTTGCATAAAGGTAACTTTGCTGCCTGCAGGAGGGGAGGCAAGAAATTACCACAGGCATAACCCACAGCTAATGGATTCAGAGCCCATGAGCAGTTCAACGTCATTTTCTAATTGTTAAATCATTTAATAATCCAATAAAAAGATACTAAAACATTTAAAAGAAAGGACCGAATTGTACTCAAACTGATCACTCTTACCGAAAATTCCCCTTTTGTATGATTTTACTGGCAAGGCTGCTTCATGTATCCACTCAGCATGTTGCTGAAGAAATACAATGAATCAATAAGTTGGCATTTGAAATTTTCTAAATACCCTTTTCCATAAGAAAAAACACATGTGCCTTCTTACTGAAGTGTTTTCCCCAACACAGTTATGCTTCCACGGCTTAGATTTAATTCCTTCAGTCTGTAATTGTTGTCTTGTTCTAGTTTATTTTTTTAAGTGATAACGAAGAAGGAATAATTATTGAAAAAAACAATCATATTCCTGCACTGGAAAAAGAATTACCCCACCGAGTCTGATAACTTGAATTAGAGAACTGAATTAGAGAAAGAGCTGCACGTTGCAGGCACTCAAAGGCTTTATGCATACAGGTTACCTTTGAACCGTAGAAGTAAAATCTGAATCCTCTTCTGAGAATAAAGAACTCTTGTTCTTTCCCTTCAGGCCAACGTGGACCAAAGCCCCAGCACAGCCAAATCTCCCCAGCCAGCTCACTACGTCAGCAAGTCCCCTGCTGAAAGGTCACTGCTACAACACTCACAACGGGGGAAGGTCACAGCCCATTCCAGGGCTCCAACACAAGATGTATGGTCTTCAGGAGGGTCACAGCCTGAGACAAAAACCTGCTGCCAGGCTCACGAATGAGGGCATGAATGCGTGCATTGGGAGGGAGCAGCCTGGCTGCGTTGCCAGAAGGATTTTCCAAGAGCACCCCAGCAGCACCTTGGAGGAGCTGCCGGTGCCTGCGGCGCGCGCCCCTCGCTGAGATAAATCTTGTCCCTTCCCTGCTGCTGGCACAAGCAAGGGCTTCCCATCCACCTGCTAGCATCTGCCGAAATATCATCACATGATGATGTTCTGCTTCCAAAAACCACACCAACTTCAGGCAAAAAAAACCCACCAACCCCGGGAACTGAGACAAGCGGAGCTTTACACCTGCAGGATTAGGGCCCGTGCGAAGGGCCAAGACGGCCCACAGCACCAGCCAGCATCACCTCAGACACTTCCTAAGCCTCTTAAAGGTTGTGGGTGATCTGCTCTGCCAGCTTGAGCAGCCAAATACTTTCGTTCAACGCTCAACCTGGTGCGAAAACTGTAAGAAGTGTGAGAAACAAAGGAGAGGCCTCAAAAAATGGCAGACTTCTGTCTACCATCACAGGGAAAACTCCGTTTTTGGGACCCAGGGAACAGAGCAGAGCCAAACTGCCTCAGCTACAAAAGGCAGATTAAAACGCCAGATATGGATGGAAGGACTGTCCAGCCAACCAGCCTTGTTTCTTTGAACACAGTTTGCTGTCTGTTTTTACATTAACTGAAGTGTGGCTCAGGCTTGAGTATTTTCTCATTTTATCCTTGTTTGAGCCAGCTGAGCACACTGAATGTGGACAGAGACGCTCACACGTAATCAGCCTGAAATACTAATAAAGCAAAGCTCCTGAGGTTAAAGCATAAACTCTGTGCCTCCCAATCGCTTTTAAAGTCAATTAATATCCTTAACTAAAATCTGTGTCGCTTTTAAGACACTTTTATTTAATGGATTTTCCCGAGCCAGCCTTGATTTGGGATGAAGATCCCTCAAGTTCTGATAGCGTTGCCAGGTGTAACCGGAATTTATTTCCTCCACTAAAAGTAAGACTTTGGAGCTGCCTTTCATCCTCCTATCTCCCTTTTAGGCTCCCGCAACACAGTGAAAGAGATAAGGTTAGGACTGAAGCTGCTAAAATCCATGCATGACCTCTTGCCCCCTGGCAGCATCGCGGCAGGAGTTCCTCCCCAATCGCTGAGCTCCGGCTTTGCTGACAGATCCAGGAGATGCCTTTCCCAGGCAATGCCCAATTTCAAAAGAGAAGAAGGACCAGAAATTTGTAACTGAATTTGAATTGAACAAGGACCAGTATTTGAATCCTTTAAAACCATAAAGCACCCAAGCTATTCTCTAAGCCTTCAGCAACACATACATGATGATGACATGGAGTCAATATTAAGATGAACCTTCAGGAAAGGACATTATTTACAGCCCTAATGGCCATCCAAACTTCCCTATTAAAGTGCTGAACAATACACTTGTTATTCACCAGCAAGTCTTCAGTGACACAGAAACACGTGTCCTCAGCAAACCCTGTGCTCCAAGGAGACACCATTCCAGTTTCCAACGCTTTCCAAATAAAACTGCTGGGAAAACAGGAGGAAACAGGTGTTGGAGGCATTATGAATGAACTCAGTGCACACAGTCACAGTCCGTGCAACATCTACTATAAAGCGAGCTTGGGGAAATCCGTTCGCTAATAATTCATTGTTTGCCTGTGAAAAATATGTGTGCTAACAACTTGCTCCGCAGTCATTAAACAAAGCCACACTCCTGTATTTACCCGTTACTTTTGCTTTTTAAACACATCAACATTTTGCTGGGTTATGGGTGGTCTTTTGGTTTGGTTTTTTTTTGTTTTGTTGCCTTTTTTTTTTTTTNNNTTTTTTTTTTTTAATCTGGAAAAGAAAGCATATTAGAGAGTTTCATCACTGCTTTTCAATGCATTTTGGTCAAAAAGACCACAATCTTCTGTTCACTGAAAGCTGGGTTTTCATTTGTTTTTACTCTATGACATATATGTCTTCCTTTCAAGCATTACAGAATGAAAATATCTACAAATTATAATCTTGAAGCTGTCAGTAACAGCATGACGTGGGACAGAACAGGAGCCTAGCTCATGGAATCACAACACATACCCGATAATTTTCATTCCAAAAAGGCCCTAAAAATGATATTGAGCAGGAGCCACTGAATTCAACATTTTCTAAACCAGCAGATGAGATGCCTTGCATTGAGTAGCACCATTAGAGGACCCAATGAAGGAGCTGCCCACATAGCTACTCCTGATTTTCAGCAGTTGTTGGGAGGTTCTGGAGGACACAGAGACAGCTCGTGCTGAGTACCAGATAAAGAGAATGAGATGGCCTTGACAGTCACAACCTCCCACCAGTCCCAGACAGAAGCACAAAAAGAGACAGAAACTCAATTAATCAACAGCTGAAGCAGACAGTATTATTACTGGCAAATGAGCCAAATTCTTTCTCTGGAAAACCTGTCTTGTTAAGCTGGTATTTTCTGCTGAGTTCACAGGCCCTTACGAAAGTGGTAACACAGACGTGAGTCTGTGAGGAGGCTCTTGCCTCATTTTCACCTGGCATGGTGAAAATCAGAATAATAACAAATCAGCCCAGCAAGCATCTGGTGGACTGAAAAGGACTTAACTGGTTTAAAAATATATGATAACTGGGTTATCTTTACTAAAATAAGCAGCTTGACTGTGTTTCACAGGAATTGTTTCCTGAGCAAGCCCTAGAAGGGGCTACGAAATTTCTTGGTGGCATATCAGTAATGACAGAAGTAAATGGTAAAAAAAAAATAAAATAGAGGAAGATCAAAGCAAAAGAAGGTCATCTATACTGACTAGAACCAAGGAAAAGTGTTAACACAGGAAATGCAATCTTGTTGATGGGAAGGCTGACTGCACAGAGCTAGAGAATAAAGCAGATATTTATTGAAAGGCCTCCAGGATACACCTTGGGCAGGACAAGAGCCTTACCAGGGTTTTACTCAAGGTGGACTTAGAATGGTCACAAAATGGCTGATCCATCACAAGATCTCACATTTTTCTAAGTTTTGGTCTATTTGCATATTGGGGTTTGATTGTCCAATTCCAGCTGCAGGTTGTGAGGTCCCATCCTTCTTGTTCCTCCCCTCAGCCCACCCTTGTTTGTGCTTTTGGGCCTGAAAGTTGTCCTTGGTCTTGAGCAGGAAAAGGATTTGTTTTGTCTCCCTACTCTGTGAAGAGAGCTCACCAACACTTAATATGAGGTTCAGAACTGCACCCCTGGGCAGCACAGAATCTGAAAAACATGAGAGGTCAAACTTAAGGCATGACTGTAAGGAGGAGAACCCTAAGAATGGCACAGAGCAAATGGCTCTCCGTGAGTCCAGTGCACCTGGAGAGAGCATCAGGGCCGTGATGTGCCAGCAGGATGCCGGGGTCTGTGCTCTGCTCTGGCCACAGGGGTGATGCAATACCTGCACATAAGGACAGGTGGTTATCAAGCAAGGACAGGCTTTATCACCTGCTGGGTTTGATGCTGGTTGTGTAAAACAGGTTTTTAACCTTTGGAGAGGCTTCAGAGAGGAGCCGCCAGAATGACTTCAGGGCTGAGAAATGCGGATCACAAGACAAGATTCAAACAGCTCCATTTCATTTGTCAGAGAAGAGTGAGGGCAAGTATGAGATCATAATATGAGCTAATAAAAAAAAAAAATGAAAGCAAGTCAGCAGAAGTCATGTGGACTGTTTTATGGAGGAAGTCAGAGAGAATTATCACATTTATTGCTGTCTTATTTACCATCAAAGCTTATTTCTAAGTTCCCCATTGAAGTGTATCAGATCTGTTCCTGCCAACTTCAAACCTTTACTATCACCTGACTCCTGCCAGCAACCCAATGGAACACACAGCAGCTCTCAAGGATCCCAAGGAACACACAGGCAATAAAAACCTTCCTGTACTCCATCCCAAGTCCCAGCCTGCTGCTGCTCACCAAGAAATAGCTGGGGTCTGGGGGATTTTTTAAAAAGTATGAAATTCTTGATTCGGGGGGGGGGAAAGCTGCTAAATAAAGTAACAAAAACACCAGTACACTGAATACTCACTGGTTAAGCAACGCTGATGATATTAAAGCCACCCAGATGATGGAAAGCAGTAAATTCTCACTGTGGTCTGAGGGACACAAGTGCTCAGATCCTCACTTCCAACCACCCTGGTCCCACAGTGCAAAGGTCTGAAAAGGACAGTAATCCAGGGATTATCTTTGCCAAGGAAACCTATGGGTCCACCTCCAAAAATTGTAGGGCAGTGTTGTCTTTGGATTGGGACATAATCCCAGCCCACACTCCCAGCTCTACGACCTGACATGCCCTACCCCAGTTTCCCAACATGTAAAAACAAAAATATTGATACCAAACAAAAATAGATTGACTTACTATATTTGAGACTAATTCTTGAGTCATATTATTTTAACAGGCAGACTAAAATACAGACAGGAAAATGTTATTTGCTCTGTTTCTGCTGAGTCTCTGCCAACTGCCCTGAACAACAAGAATTTAAAATTAACGAAGCAATTCTACTTAAGCAGATGCAGAATAGTACCAGAAAAGTGATTCAATTAGTCTGTAGACAAAGCTGCTCAGTGCTAACAAAGGATCTCTCACCACAACTTCTGAAACCTCTCCCACAAAAGAACACATACCAAGGCTTAATTAAAAAATAGCTGTTACTCACAGCCTTGATCAGCCACCTGGAACACTTGATAACAACTGGTATCCACCAGATCCTTTTGCCAAACTCTTTATACTTTGCTCCTAAATGAAGTGGTTGCTAATTCAAGAGCACAAAATTTTGTGACACAAAGAGCCTATAGGGTAGATTTGAGTTGAAATTTGCATTATGCAATTCTGTATGCACACAAATACAGAAATACTGACACACATAATGACTTTTTTAGGGGTGACCTTCCAGTACCCGAAGGGAGCCTAAAAGACAGAATGGAAAGAGACTTTTTACATGACACAGAGGAAGGACTTCAAACTGAGAGTAGGTTTAGATTGGATAATAAGGAAGAAATTCTTTGCTGTGAGGGTGGTGAGGCCCTGGCACAGGTTGCCCAGAGAAGCTGAGGCTCCCTCACCCCTTGAAGTGTCCGAGGTCAGGCTGGATGGGGCTCTGAGCAATCTGGTCTGGTGAGAGGGCAGAGGGGTAGAAGATGATGATCTTTAAGGTCCCTTCTAACCCACCCTATGGCTCTATCTAGAGTTGAATCCATGGAGCAGTTTGCCTGTAAAAGCTGCAGTTCACCTATTAGTGGTGGAAGCACCATGATCAGGTCTTCCCAAGTAATTTGATTTCAAATAGGCATTTCCAGTGTCCACAGAAGGTTCTGGATGCTGCTGTTCTCTTCATACTTAAGTTTCCAGCATTGCCTTCTGAGCCTGCATCTTCACCTCTAAACATGCCAATGCAATGGCCAGGCTTGTCCTGAGTTTGTTGGCAATGGCATGGGACAATGTTAATGGGTTAATTACGGCCATCCCATTCGGTTTTGGTTGTTTATTAGAGCATCAGCTTTGAAAGCCCCCAGGCTTTGCTCATGGCATGGCTCCGGGTCAGAGGCTGCTATCAGCCCTGCACAGCTCCCTTTGCTTTTCCTGCTCAGCCAGGAGACGGGAGGGAGCTGCTGCCAGCCCCACAGAACCTCCTCCTGTGTGCCCCCTTCCCCAGGCTCCAAGGCACAGATGACTTCAGGGATGCCTCATTTCCCTTCCAGCCATCAGCCACATCCAGCTCCCCAAAGGCAGCAATTTGGAGAGATAAACACAGGTTATGAAATGCACTCTGGCATTTTCATGATAAATGCTCCTTTCTCTGGAAGAACTGGTCAAAGACTGACGCCACAGGGGACAGCAGAGTTGGGGTAGAGCTCATCTCTTACCCAAAATGGCAGGTGACATGATGGAGACAAGCTCTTAGTAACTAGAGCAAGGCACATTCCCAGCTGCTGCACAGCAACAGTTGGTTTTGAAAGCCCACACGTCATAAATTAATGGACACGTGGAAACAGAGGGAAAACCCTGGTCCTGTGCTAGGGATGCCCAAGTACCCCAGCTGGATGCCCAACAAGGCTCTCCTCTCAGTAAACTCACATTTTGTTCAGCAGCCCTACCAAAATTGATTTTCAGTTCCCGTAAGAGTTCTGTTCTCTCAGTGAACCTTCCACCTGAGCTAAGAAATTAAACTATAGTGAGAAACTGACCAAACACTCGCTTGTTGTTTGTTTATTGTCTTTTGGGATTTTTTTTTTTGTTGTTGTTTGTTTTTAAGACAGGGAACACTGTTGTGAAAGCCACAATTATTGAATATGATCATACACAGCAAAAAGGAATTCTTCTTCCTGTGCATGCTCAGAGTTTGCTGAGTTGAATGCATCAATTCTCCAATTTTTCACAGAATAACACTCATTGTGCCTGTCATGGGGGAATGACAGGCTGCAGCCAGAGCTAATTTGACATCACAAAACAAAGATACAAGGAATTAAATAATTAGAGCCTTAATGACAGAGTACAATGCATCTCCTTTGATAATCTCTTGAACTCCAAAGATAAAAGCAGGGTAGAAATGTGCCTACAAGATGTGCAATGACTGAGAGTTCCAAAGTGTAGTGGGAGCACATTGTAGTGCAGCCTTCCGTAGTATTTCAGCATCTTAAAAGATCAGATGTTGCTTTTAGAGCAAAAACTTCTCCGATTGTCTGGGCTGCTTCTGCTCTTTTGTACCTCCCCCCTTCCAGCTGCTTTCTCCCCACCTCCTCAGCCATCCTCCCCTTGGCTCACTGCACTTGTGGGCAGCTGGGACTTTTTTCTTCCTCTACCACTAGTTGATAAGAGCAGAAGTGACAAGAAGTTTCTCCCTACTCTTCAAGATCATTTAAAAAAAATATATATATCTATATATATACACAATTTATTAAGTCCATTGACTGGAAAACAATCTTTTCCTGAAAATTTGCCTCATTTTCCTTTAAATTATTATTTCAAATATTATCCTTTCCATTTGCTTTCAACTTTTCTTTCAGTTTTCATCCTGCCACATCATTAATCTTATCACTTAGAGAAAAAAACCATCAAGATTCATCCGAGCCCAAAAGAGTTTGCAGCAGTCTAAAAGCCAATTAAAGATACTACTTGGGTACTTTTTAGCTACTTTTCCCCTGTACTCTGAAATTGAGAACAGAAACAGAAATACTAATAAAAAAAAAAGAAATTAAAATGCTGATATTTATCATGAAAGACTGCTCTAGGCTGTATCAAATAGAAATGCAAATTCTTATTGACAATGCTGCATAGAGACAGTCAAATCTCAGCATATTCCTGCTACTATAAAAGAGAGAGAGTCCTCTAAAGGGTAAGCAAATGATGAGCTGCCTAAGGTAGGGCTTCTGAAAACAGGTTTTATCTAAGAAAAGCTTTTCTAGTCCCTGGAGTTGATATCCAGTTAATGTTGCTGGTATTCTAAAGGGATTATCACTTGCTTGAAAATAAACGTGAAAATTCTGCTACAAAACTTGGGTTATGTTTTTGATGGATTAGTAAAATAGCACAGAGCTCTGAATATAGGTTTTTAATTTAATATTATTATCCCACATGTTATCATCATCAAGGATTACTCCCATGGCTTACTGGCACTGTTATTCTCCTCTATCTCAAAATATGAGACAAACAGAAAAGATGAATAAATAAAAAGAAGCTCCAGCAGCCCCCACTGCAAACAACCAGAAGCATTTTGCTGATACTGCACTAATGAACAGAGCACTGTCAAATGAGTAAATATCAAAAAGAGTTTAATTACCATTCGAATCACTGTCACAACTGCACCACATTTTTGTGATGGGGCAAAGAAGTGTGTGTTACTTTAATGTGCTCCCCAGATTGGCCCAGTGTAGACTATGAGCTGCAGCCCAGTCCGAGTTGAACAAAATAATTAGCATTTCCTAAGATAACCCAGTTACCAGCCTCAGTTTGAGATGCCTGTCTAAGAACGTGACACCAGCATTCTGACTGGGATTCCCTGAAACAATTAACAGGTTTAAAAGTTATATTAGAATACCAGGCAATTTGTCCCCCTGCTTGCACCATTTCCCATCACTTGTGTGTCTGACTAGCTCGTATCTCAATACTAAAAATTATACTCAATGTACCTAAATGTACTAAAGAAAAAAAAAAGAAAACCCAAATTAAGATTTATAGGATCTGACTCTTTTTTGCCTTTTAGTTTGACCATATTATTTAGCATTTCACCTTAATATTGAACTCGTGTAACTACCAATTACATAAGCTGCAAGGTATAAAGGAATCAGATCTCTTTGATGACATGAAATGAAACATTTCTCATTTTTATTAATCCTTCTTTCACTGGTGTCAGGCCATGCCCCAAAGTGGAGATTCTAATACTGCTTTTAAGCTATTTGGAAATTTAAAAACAGTGTCAAACTATGCTCTGAATGTCCTAAAATGTGGTAGTTCTGAGCACAATGTTATTTTCAGAGGCAAGGAGCCTCTGAAAACAAGACTGGTTTCCAACCTCTAGTCTGGTTACACAGAGTTCAAATCACAGACCAAGGAGGGGAAAAAGAAAGAAAAAAAAGAAGACTGCTGCTACTGTTACAGCACTTCACTAGTGTGAGTAGGAAAAACAAATAAACCTGAGAACAAGCTATTATTAGTTTTCCTCTGGAGATAAACATTATTAATTTTGCTTGGTTTACTCTCCAAGCATTTGGCCCACTGACCCTTGCCTTGGAAACTTTGAGGTTTGGTTCATCCAAGTCCCAAGAATGGGAAGGAGAAGAGCAGGGAAGACAGAGAGGTAAAAAGAGACATTTGCCTGAGGATGCCTCCCAAAAATTGTGTGTCCTGGTCATTTGGTTTGGGAATGCACTGTCCTTCTGTCACAGACACAGAGCATTCCTGGAAAATCACAAGTGGGGCTTTGTCTCCATCTGAAACGTCCAGTTGCATGTTGTTCCCTTATGTTCTGTGGTTTTAAATCTAAAGGGCAAGTCCAATAAAAGTCAATAAACTTCAATAAGTTCATTTTAATCCACTTTTACCTGTCACCAAGAGCCAGCTCAGCTAAACCCCTCATCTTGCAGCATCCTCTGAGCACAGCCCAAGAGGACCAGGGTGACTCTTACCTGTGCCAGGGGTGCCTGCACTCCACTCACTGCCCACATGGGCAGTAAAAACCACCTAAAACCCCATCCTGAACCAGCTCCAGCATCCACCAGAAGATTAGGAAGAAGACTGATCTTTAAAGACCTTCTGGTGTGCTGGCAGAACCACAGAAGAGACTAGAAATGTTCAATTGCAAAGTCTTTGCCAAAAAAAAACAACAAACCAACCCAAAAAAATACACTTCAAGTTCAATATATTTCCTTTCATCCCCTTTCACTGCACATTACAATCTGGGATCACTGTAAGCAGCATTTGTACCACCATGATCCAATTCATTTTCCAAGTACTGTGAGGATTAAGCATACAAGAACCAGAAAGAAAGGAAAAACAAACCAACCATCACACATGAGAAATAAGATCTGGCTTCCATTTCGGGGAATATTAATAACTGAAATTGTTAACAATTGACTGACAAAAACTGTTCTGCTTCCTGCTGGTTTAACTGCTTCTAGGCAAAATTATGATTTCTGCTTATAAGCCTAGAAATCTAATCAGCCTTAATAACAATACAGAACAGCAAGTCACAAAGTAACCACCACCCTTTGCAGTCACAATGGTTCTCCTGCAGCCAAAAACGGAGGGTGAAGGTGGCTTGAAAGGGCCAAGTGAAATTAACACTTGATATTCGTGAGGGAAGGGACTTAGTTGTATTTCAGGTCCTGTTAAATTGGCTCACGCTGCCATATTGACTGGAATTCCAAAGATGATAGACGTAAGGACAGGGTAGCTGCTTCACATTTGTTTTTTTCCTCCATTAAAATTGTTTTTCTTCCATTATGGAGGATCATGGTTTGGGTTGGAAGGGACCTCAAAGACCATCTAGTTCCAACACCTCTGCAATGGGCAGTGACAACTTCTACTTAGACCAGGCTGCTTAAAGCCCCATCCAACCTGGCCTTGGACACTTCCAGGGAAAACTTCCAGACCTGACAACCAATGGAAATTTCACAGCTGTAATTCCAAGCAAACACTTCTGACTTCAATGGATTTACATCTTCCCCCCCAAAACAGAGATTTTTTTCACACAGTTCATGGCAGCTACAACAGAGGGAAAAGAGACTTTGAGATCAGCCCCCTGCCACAGGTCAGATCCTATTTCCACACATTGCAAAGCTGATCTTAGCTCCCAAGTGCTGCCTGCAGGATCCACAGCAAATAACCTGGGCCAGTTCTTCCCTGGAAAACATTACAAAGCTCTGAAATGCTCCAGCAGATGCAGATGTGTTGCAGAGACAGAGAACCTGCAGATTAAGCTACAGAATGTGGCTTTGTCACTGAACGGGAGGGGCTGAACAGTGATCTCTTTTTTTTCTCAGTAACTACAACTTAATCTGTATTCCCCTGCTAAAAGGATTGCAATAAAACTCTTTATAACCAAAGGACAATTAAGTCACATTACGTGCAAAAAGTCATCATTTGATAATGATCCGCTAATTTCGGCAAGATAAGACACTAATCACTTACGGTAATCAAATTTGTCGTGGTAATGCAGTGCCTGGACCCTGCTGGAGCAATTCAGAGATGTTCATTAGCTCTGCAGCCAGATGCCACCAGGTCACAGCGTGACACTCCCAGGCTGGGAGGACACCACGTCACCTCCTGCTCCATTTCTGCGCCAGGAAAAGCAGATCCTGGATTCATCACTCACATTTATGGCATTTATGGGTTTCCAGCCACGCGAGTACTGGTGTTCTGGCAATCCAGAATATGATGATGCTCAAAGAAAACCTCAATCACGGAGTTTTTACATTATCTACGCCCAAAATAAATGACAACCACGAAATACTGTGGATTTTTTTTATCCTACATTGAAAGAATTATCTATAATAAAACCATGTCCATAATAAATTTAATCCGTACCCAATGGGTACTTAATCCCAATCAACTCACCCGGGAAAGCAAAGGAAAAATAGGTGTTCTCTGGCCCTGTCCAGCACCACCAGGTGGCAATAGCAGCCCAGCTAACCCATCCCGCGGCGCCCGCTGCTTTATTCCCCTTTTTCCTTTCACTCAGCCCTGCCCTGAGCTTCTTTTTTAACCTAAACTCAGCGTCAGACTAAGCATCTAAAATAAAAAAAAATTACAGCTAAACTCTCAAACTAATATATTAAAGTTATATATATTTAGTATATATATACTAAATTATATACATAATTTAGTAAAAAATAATTAGAGCTAAAAAGAAAAAATAATTATAGCTAAACCCCCAACTAATATATATAGATATATTTAGTAAATATATAGATTTAGTATATGTATACTAAATTATATACATAATTTAGTAAAAAAAATTAGAGCTAAAAATAAAAAATAATTATAGCTAAACCCCCAACTAATATATATAGATATATTTAGTAAATACATAGATTTAGTATATGTATACTAAATTATATAAATAATTTAGTAAAAAAAGATATCATTATAGCTAAAAATAAAAAATAATTATAGCTAAACGCCCAATTAATATATAAAATAGATATATTTTGTACATATATAATATATACTAAATTATATATAATTTAGAAAAAAATAATGTAACTATAGCTAAAAAAAGAAAAACATAATTATAGCTAAACTCCCAAACGAATACATATAGATATATTTAGTGTATACATATTTATATATACTAAATTATATAACATTTAGTAAAATAATACACCTAAAAAATTACAGTTAAACCCCCAAACTAATACATATAGATATATTTATTGTATATATATTTATATATACTAAGTTATATAACATTTAGTAAAATAATTCACCTAAAAAAATTATAGCTAAACCCCCAAACTAATATATCTAAATATAAATATTTAGTATATATTTTTATATACACTAAACAATATTTATAATTTAGTAAAAAATAATATAATTATAGCTAAAATTTATTATAGCTAAACTCCAAAACTTATATAAATATATATATAGTATATAGATACTAAATTATATATATAATTTAGTAGAAATTAATATAATTATAGCTAAAAAATTATTATAGCTAAACCCCCAAACTAATATATATATAAATATAGCTAAACCCCCAAAGGTACTCATGCTTCATGAGCTTGTCCAAACACTGTGTCCAAGCTGGGCAGCTCCCAGGAAGTCATGAGTGACACTTCCAATCTGGCAAATGCTGCAGTCCTTGCTCTAGAGGCAGAGCTGCCTCCTGCAGATATCCATCACATGCACTTGATTCCTGCAAACTGACACCCCTTCCATGGGTTCTGCCTCAAAGAGGGAACAGAGTGCAAGACTCCACTCATTCCCTGTCCAAACGCTGCGTATTTGCCCCCAAACCACAGGATAGATGGAAAAGCAGGAGAAAGAAAAATACTTTCTGAGAACCTGGAAATGATAGAAGTACACCAGGCCTGGATTTGAACAGAAAGATCCAAAAATTGGCTTCTATTCCTCAGATTTCAGTGAGTTCCTGGTATAAGCAGTGAGTGAGGACTGCATGGTCTTGCCTTACCAATCATTTTAAGTTCAAGCAAGAGGCAGAGGTGGCTTGGTGTGTGGAAATTGATTGCCATTGCAAACACAAGCTGCAGACATCACACTGAGTGATGATGCTGTAAATCAAAGAGCAATCTGGCTTCACCCAGAATCCCTGGACTACAGTTCCTAAACTTCTCAGCAGCCTAGTGAACAGATCTGTGGGGGTTCTTTTTTAATGGAGCTGTAGGAAAAATATAATCCTAGGTGAATTCATATTCCTTCCCTAACAGCCACACTGCAAGGATTCACCCACTGACCTAAGTCAAAAACCATCTTATGTAACCCTAAGGTAGGACCTGGAATAACTTGCATTGTAACCACTGCTCTCTACTACAATTTTCTGTTAAATGAGCTTTTTTATCAGGAGTCTCATCCCAACACCAGGAAAGGAAATGTGACTGAAGGTGGTAGAAGAAAAAGGGGAATTACATTCTCTTGGCTTCCACCCATCTCTGTGAAATTGAGTGCGTTCATGCTTAGGATGGATTTATCTTCTGGTAGTCAAAACCCACACCACCTCCTAGTCAGAGGAACAGCTGCTCAAACGCAAGTTACACACTAGGACGTTTTGTCCTTTTTTGCTTTGGTCTTTAATTTCAATTCCAGCATTGTCTGTAATTCTATTCATAATGCTAAATTATGACTTGAACTGCAAAATTCATTCTAGCTCCTTCAGAATTTAAAACACGAAATCAGAATACGAAATTAGCCACTGCCTTCAGCTGCAATACATTTCCTATCTCTCATTTTCACCCACGCTCATTGGAAATGTAGTTCAAGTGACAACCTGAAAATTGGTTTTAATCACAACTAGTACATGGAGGTTCCCCCTCCCTGCCTTTTTGTTCCTTACATCCCATAAACACCCAAAACAGTGACATGTAGATTGGCAGAAGATGAGCCAAATACCTCTCCAAGGTACTCCAAGGCACCACACATCTGAGTAACGGGTGTCGAGCTCTGCAAAACAAAACCACATACCAAAAACCCAAAACGCACTTTAATTTGATTTAATTCTTTTGGGCATCCAGCCTCAGGCCTAACACTGCAGCTGTTCCCAGCATCCACTGATACTTCTGGGCCATTCCTAAGCCAGAGGGGCAACACTTCCCTTGCAGCCTCTTGGATGGAAGTGATGCACTGTGGTGGAAGCAGCCACAGCCCCACAAAAAGGGCAACAGCAGCAAACACTGCACCGCTCCAGAGAGCATGGCAAAAGCTTCCTGAGGCAAAAAGTCCTGCTTATCAAAGCTGATTTCCTTTCATGACAGGGTAACCCACCTGAAGAATTTCCAGAGAGGTAATGTTCCACTGTAAATTGACCTGGTTGATCAAGGGAAGCCAGCTGATGTAACCTTTTGGGATTTCAGCAAAGTTTTGGATACTGTCTCTCAGAGTGACCTTCTGGACAAAATGTCCAGCACACAGGCTGGATAAAGGCCCCATGTGATGGGTGAGCAGCTGGCTCACGGGTTGGGGCAAAGGGTGACAGGGAATGGGGTGACATCAGACTCTAACTAACAGGCCCATCTCAGGCCCTGTGCTCTTCAACCTCTTCATGGATGGCTTGGATGCAGGACTCAAAGGAACACTCAGCAAGTTTGCAGTGACACAAAGCTGGAAGGAGCCTGCAGGGAGACCCTGCAGAGGGAGCTGGACAGATTAGAGGGCTGGGCAGTCACCAACCCCATGGAGTTCCCCAAGGGAAAGGGCTGGATTCTGCTCCTGGGATGGGGCAGCCCTGGCTGTACAGACACACTGGGAATGAGACACTGGAGAGCAGTGCCAGGGAAAGGGACCTGGGGGTCCTGGACAGTGGAGAGCTGAATGTGGGTCAGCAGTACCCTGCAGCCAGGAGAGCCAGCCCTGCCCTGGGGGACAGCAGGCACGGCAACACAGCTGAGCAAGGGAGGGATTGTCCTGGAGGGAGGATTGTCCAAGGAGGGATTGTCCAAGGAGGGACGATTGTCCAAGGAGGGAGGATTGTCCTGCTCTGGGCTAGGGCAGCCTCACCTCCAGTGCTGGGGCAGTTTGTGTACCACAGCATAAAGAAAGACATTGAGCTGTTAGAGAGTGTCCAGAGGAGGCCACGAGGATGGTGAAGGGTCTGGAGGAGAAGCCGTGTGAGGAGCAGTTGAGGGCATTGGGTCTGCTCAGCCTGGAGGAGAGGAGACTGAGGGGAGACCTCACCACATCTACAACTTCCCTGGCAGGGGAAGAGCAGGGACAGGCACTGATTTCTGCTCTGTGACAGTGACAGGACCTGAGGGAACAGCCTGAAGTTGTGTCAGGGGAGGTTCAGGTTGGATATCAGGAAAAGGTTCTTCACCCAAACCATGGTTGGGCACTGGAACAGCTCCCCAGGGCAGTGGTCACAGCACCAAGCCTGGCACAGCTCCAGAACCATTTGGAAAACACTCTTGGGCATTCTTGTGGCATCCTGTGCAGGGCTGGGAGTTGGACTTGCTGATCCTTGTGGGTCCCTTCCAATTCAGCACATTCTGTTATTCTGCAGAACAGGCTGCCCACGGAGGTCATGGAGCATTCCCCTCTGGAAATACTCAAAATCCACCTGGACACATTCAGGTGTAATCTGCTCTAAGTGACTCTGCCTTGGCAGGGGGGTTGGACTAGACGATCTCCAGAGGCTCCTTGCAACCTTAACTATTCTGTGATTCTGTGATAAAAAGACCACAAAGGTCAGGCTTTGTTCTGTGTTCAGACTGGTAAAATTTGCAGAGCTAAATGCAAAGCCAACCTGCAGTAGCTCTAGATCTCTGGAAAAGAAGCTATTTTTAAACTGCAGTAGCAATGTGGACTGCATAAATTAGCATAATCTCAGCCTTCAGATAGTTCTCAGCTGTTTAACATACTACAAATTAACACTCTGCAGATTCCTCACTTCTACTAACGTGGTCAATCATGCATTTCATGGGGCTTAATATCTCCTTTTTCCATCCTACAGAATCTCAACGGCCTTTTTTTACGCTTTTCCTTTTCAGAACAGTACTGTCACAGGCTCAGGTTCCATTACAAATCTCACAAGGTTTTGTGTGTAACTGGTGGTTCTGTGCCTGTCTAAATGCAGGACATCCTGCTATTTTCTCAGCTGATGATTTTCTCCTCGTGGGCAGATGGAATAGAAGTGGAGTGCAGATGGAAACCCACAGCCCACAAACTCCTCATTATAATTTGCAATAGCGTTAGCAGCTCTTCAATTCCCATCCTCTCTTTAAATTATCCTCAGCAATAAAGGATGAACTGCTGCTTTCAGAAGGCACAGCCAAAAGTAATGATAGCTGTTTATAGCTGAGAACCTTCTCCTAACAATTCCACTTCTATTTTCACAAGTTTTATTCAAACCCATAAATCATTACCAGAAAGGACTTTACATCGAGTATCTCTTGCTTTGACTCAAGAAGAAAGATCAATAAGAAAATAACAGATCACACATGCACGAAGGTCTAGAAGTCCCACAGTTAGCTACTTGAGGTAATTCATGGCTCCAGGTATCACTTTACCTGAGCTGCTTGGAACTATAATGGATTTATCTGTGCAGAACACCTGTGAGATAAGGGAGCTGCGGGTGATAAACTGCAGCAGGCAGCAAGGAGGTGATGCTGCTGATGGCCTGTGGCTCACAGACCCACCCTGCATCCTCCCTGCCCTTTAGGACTGAAACCCCTCCTGGCAGAAAGGCACGGCTCAAAATGAGGCTGCCATAAAAACCACTCTTATCATTCCTTCAGGCTTTTTCACAGCACGTCCAGTCTGCTGGAACTGGCTTTCCTAACCTTCTGAGCAGTTGGGTAAGTCCTAAAAATGGCAAAATAAAAATATCTGTGGTGGAAAATAGCAAGGAATGAAAAATAATAAGCATTAGAGGTCAAGCTTGGATCCCTGAAAAGTTTGTATTAACCAATGGAAAAGCATTAAAATAAATAAACTTATCCCTGAGCTATAAAAAGAAAACAAACAATACTTGAGACACCCAAGTGACATGGTTGGTGAGGATTTACAGCTCTCACACACAGCATAAATGAAAAGTTGGCTAATTTGCTCCTGTTCCAGAAGCCTGGAGTCACACTTGATAAACACAAACAGCCTCATTTGTTCCAAGGTCTGACCTGGTGCCTTACAACCAATTACTAAACTGCACTGAGCTCTACCTCAGCTAGAAAAGAACCTTCTAAACTGCCCCAAAAAATGGTTTCTGTCTACTTAAAGGAAGGATACATGTTGCTTAACTGTATTTTCAGCCTGCAAGAGTAAAAGCTTTTTCTCAGATGGCTGAATTTATTCCCATATCACACATCGAAAACATGCATACACTACAACATAAATAATTTGCCCACACTGCAACATAAATAATTTGCCTATATAATGCAGGGCTATAATCTTCCTCAGCAGGCAGGCAATGCTAATGATCTTACACGGGGACAACAGAAGATGAAAGAATGAAATATTTCATCACCAAAGACAATTTATCTTTGCTGCATTCGTGGAAGAAGATTATGGGAGGTCATCTTCTTAGAGGTTTCCCTTTCACAACAAAAAAAAAAGACAATAATCAGTTTTCATTAGGGAAGACTTGTCCTTTCTCCTGCACCACACGACTTTCCTGTCCCATCCACCAAACACAGCACTGATATCAACCAAATAACTACACGGTGTTGTCTACCACAAAAGGTAATAGAAACTGAGATTTGAGATGCAAATAGAAACAAATTTGAGATGCAGCCCTTAAGGGCTCACCCGTGTCAAAAGAACCTAACACACCTTTTATCTCCAGCTTAATGGGTTGCACTTGAAACTGATCGGGGTCTTCAAAAGTGACCATTTGAAACTGTTGTTTCAATAGAAAACTCAGCTGGAGCTTGACAGAATAAACAATCTCCAGAGGAAGAGAACACACATTGTAAGCGCCTTTAGGAAGCCCTGATTCCGTGAAGTCCATCAATATCCCACAGCTCATCCAAAGGCACGTTCAGAGTCTTTGGCATAAGAGGCTGATCACCCAGGGAAAGGCAAAGAGAATTTTGGCAGAGGATGAGACACTGTGCCAGCATTTCTGATGCAGTAAAAGTGACTCCACCACACATCTGTCTCTCTGTGAGAGAGGCTGAATCTGCCTGTGACAAGGTCAATTTTGAGAAAGGTTGGTATTAAAAGATTATGCTCCCTCCATCCTCTCACTGAGGCTATGCTAATTATTTCAGGGGAGCAAAGGAATTCTTTGATCCTCCGAGTCCTCCTTCCCTCACAAGGTGACTCAGGCTGTCGGCACAGCACCCAGAGGAACAGCAGAGCATATCCTCATTCCATAATTGTGGAATTAGCCGTTTTCAACCTTGAAATTCAACCCTAAGAAATTGACTATGCAGTAATCCACATAATCCAGGCCTCTACACCTGTCCCTCTTCCAACTAATCTCACCACTCTTCACCGTGACACATCTTAATTTAGAGCCCTGCCTGCTAAGGTCAGTGTGTAAGTGGGTGCTCAGGAGTTGAAACAAGTGATTTGTCACAGGGTGGGACCAAATGCTCTGTGAGCCCTGCGAGGTACAGAAATACCAGCAGCGAGCAGAGCCCTTTGCCAGCCATGCACAAATTATATTTACGAAGGCTCTGGGAAGCAGGGAGGAGAAGGGATGGACAGATAAATAAATAAACAAATACTGTGTGGCCTAGCCCTGGATAATGTGATCTGCTGGTATTAAGTTTTCTCCTGAAGGAGTTAAGTATACACCAGCTGCTCTACATTAAACCGAGCTGCCACTTTAAACCATGCAAATTAGCTGAGCTCCCCCAGTCCATTTCAGCCTAGGATTTTTAGCAGTGTGCTGTCAGTGATGCAAAGCACTGGCCAAACCAAGCCCTGCCATTTCAGATCCTGTCAGGGAGGGTGGTGGTGGCTCTGAGTGATGTTGCAGCTACTCACGAGATGGTTTGCGAGAGCCTCCTGCCACCACAGGTGTTGTCTGCATGACCAGGACGCGCCCGTGCGCGTGGAAAGCCTGGGGCTTTTCATTTGTTGAAAACCCGTTTATGTGCGCTACTAAGAACCGCTGAAAAAAATTATTTAGAATTCAGCCGTTTGCCAGAGGAACGCTGAAATTTCAAATCTCCCTTTGCTTCATGCTGCACAATGAACACTGAGTGGATCTGACGGGTCACTGGCTCAGAAATGCTGACGCAGCAGCCAAGGGTGGCATCAGCCCCCTCCATCATGCCCAACAACAGGGGACATTTCTCAGACTGTGAAGGGAACAGATGAAAATTCGTGTTTATGCAACGCAAACCCCTCTTCTGCTGAATCTGAGAGCGCTCAGGAGACAATAGAGAGGGTTAAATCTTCCTTAGGTCACACTGTTGTGGCCAGGAGATTAAGCTTCAGCACAAAGCTGAAACAGTGAAAGGAGAGTGAAGGATCTGCTATTAAGAAGTCTAGGAGCTCCACAGACTTTTTTTTTAAATTATTATTTCAGGTTCCTTGTTGACCTGCTCAACAAGGGGGAGGTAGAATTTACTCTTGTGTTAAAAGTAAGGTTAACTGCCCTTGCTATCCACCCTGGTAAACCAACCCACCAGTGGTGGTGACCACAGACAACACTGCATCTTGGTGGTTGCACCACCCATCACTCCACATGGTCCAAACCCTACTAGGAGAAGGCATCTTACAGTCAGGAAAGGAAAATCTACATTGCTGCAGTGCGGGAAAAGCTGGTATCTGACTGCTTGGAAACAGGATCCTAGGCAACCACTGCTCTTCCTCTTGAAAAGCAGAAAGCGGTTTGATTCAGTGAAATAAGGCAAATTCATCACAATTCCTCTGATGACGCTCCGTAGGGATGCTGCTGCCTCCCCTTTCTAGCTCCACCCTAGAAGACTTGGCACCTTTTTGCCAGCTTTCTTTGGCAGTGTCCTTCTGGCACACTACCATGGAGGACCAGACCCCTGTGTGCTCCAGAGCCCATCCCGGAGGAGTAAGACGCAGCGATGCCAAAAATACTCCTTCCCAAAATAATCCACCCCAGTTAAGCCCCAGACGAGTCTGGAATACATGTGGCTGTCCTGAGAAGCAGACTGACCCCTGGTCATTGAGCAAGAAAAGCAAAACTCATTTCTAAGCTACTGCATCAAATGGTCAATGCACGTTTGATCCTGACACAACACGTGACAATTTTCGATTAGCTCTGAAGACTTAAATATCCATAGGTCTCTGGCAAATGGAGAATAATTTAAAATGAAATCAAATTCATCTTACCAGAGTGATCCATTAATTATTGTCTCCACCAGCTGCAATCAAAGTTGCACATTGATCTCTGTGGATCAAAATGTCAGTACTGAAATTACCCGTGGTTTCCAACAGTGGGCACGGCTGAAGTGGAAATGGCTAAAGAAAAAAAGGAATCTGCTTCTAAATATTTGTTTCGAGATATACAAATATAACAAAGTAGCCATATTCACCATAAAATATCACACAAGCCAGATCAGCAACATGAAATCCCACCAAAGGTACTCATTTTGTCCTACCAAAGGGCAAGTATATAGAACTAATGGATGGCAGAAAAAGACAATACAATTATTTTTGGTCAGTATTTCCAGAATATAAGCAATCCTGTCAGGGAAGATCCTCTCACTGGATGAAACCAGAAGGTATTACTACAACAGCCTTCGTGACTGAGAATGTCACTCCATGAGACATAAAATACATAAAATTAATTAAAATTTCAGCCCATCACATACCTCTCCCACTCCTCCCAAGAGCAAAGCACAGGTGTCCTCACACAGATCTTCCAGAAGATGTTCTTCCTAAACAACTCTGAAAAAAAATCTAGTTCTTTTGTCAGCTCCTACAGTGTTATTTGGGAGATGATGGAGAACGATCAGGGAAGTTGGGTCTGTTCTTTTGTTTGGAGAAAGTGTAACCAAGCCAACACCACCCCAGAACTGAGAAGAGCTACCGCTGCAGCCAGAGAGTAAATCAGCCTGTCAAGGGCTGGTTCAGGGTTTCTACTTATTTATGGATGATAAATTTCATGAGAAAGCCTGGATATGCATAACTTGTAGCAGATTTTCTGAGAGAAAGAGGGCACAATCTGTATTTAGAATAAGACGTTGAACTACCCAGCTGAGGCCTACCCGGCTGAGGCCTGGCCCTGAGGCCTTGAAGCCTGTTGCGCAGTTAAAATTACTTGTGACGCAGCAGAAATTAGACGTTAAGGTAGTAATGTGAGATAGTGGGTTGTCTAGGGGTCACCGAGTGCAATTATTAGTGGTCGCGCTTTAGCCACCTTAAGAATAAGTCGAGCAGTGTGTGTTTGAATTTTTCTCTGTGCTGTATGAATGCGTCCAATGAAAGCGTCACCTCAACTATAAACTATATAGAACTGTATATAACCTGCCATTTTAGGCAGAATAAACAAAGAATGTGTGATTAACCATATTGGTCGGACCTGCCTTGCTCTCGACTCAACCTCTCATTACTTTTGGGGGTTTCCTTGTTACAATAACTGGCTCGCTTTGTTCAGCAGGCGAAAAAAACAACTTCAGGTTCCTCCAAGAAGGCTTCACCAGGCACTTTTGGTGGCTTGTCATTACTTAAAGGACAAGACAGAAGAAATGGGCCAAAAATTAGTGACAGGACAGGTAAAATAAAGACAGCTAGGGAGACTCCTTCCAATTGTGACAAAGAGGATATGGCAACTTGTAGCTACAGCTGTAGAGACAAAAAAAAAAAAAAAAAAAAAAAAAAAAAAAAAAAAAAAAAAAAAAAAAAAAAAAAAAAAAANNNAAAAAAAAAAAAAAAAAAATCCACACAAGGAAAAGGACTTAAGGAAACATCCAAGACAAGGGATGAACACAAGCTAAAAAAATGCAAGTAAATGAGACATTGTCAAAATATGATGATATGACAAGTCCAAAACTCAACACGCACAGGGGAAAAAGTCCTGGTAAAAGTGAATTTTCAACTACAGAAGTTGGATATTTTTTTCCTTTCGGGCATTGTTTTCCCACACATTGCTTCCAATTCTAAAATAACCCAAAATTAAAACGAAAAATAATCCAAGGATAACACACCTAAAAATACTTTCAAGAGGCAAAAAAAGGTGGCATCAGAATAAAGCTTCAGATCTCAGCCTGTTTTAAAATAAGAAGTGACCTGTTTTCCCATTTATTTTAATAAGTGGTTTATTTGTTTAAAGTTTTAGCAGTTATTTCCATGCCTATGCTTTGCAAAACTGAAGAAACTGAGACTGTTTCCACAAACTATTTCAGAAAAAACAATTTACAGATAAAATTAGAGGCACACAACTAAGTGCCAAGTGTTTGACTGAATTCCAGTTCTTGGTGAATGGAAAACCAGCAGCTTCCTGTTACAAAATGTACCAACAGTTCATGTCTAATAATACACATAATATCTAACCATTTATATACTTCAAATATAGATGTTTCTAAAAATAATATTAAAGCAGGGTATTTTTAGCCAGGTGAATTTCTCAGGAGAATGAAATTCTACAGTTTGCTGCAAGGAAAAAAACAGATTAATGGGTTTAGATTTTAAGGGCATCTCTTGATTTATACCCAAATAAAAAGTAGAAGATTTAGCTCCGAAGCTCCAAGAAGCAAAAAACAAATGGGAAAAAAGGTCAAGAGAAGAACACACAGCCTTTCATTAAAGGCCCATCTATTGCATAATTCACAAATGTATCTTCTTAAACCACACAATATTTATCCTGTTGCAAACCTCTAGCAAAATAATTATTGATTTAAGCACCTCCTTCATTTCTTCCACTTTGGTAAGAACAGGGAACTTGTAGGCTAGAAGCATTAAAATCCTCCACAAATTGTTCAGAGATTTAAATCTAGTGGTGAGACAATCTGGAAAGGGAAATTACAGAGCAGATAACGTTTCTCAAAGGACTCTTAAAAGCAAATGAAAGCCAGCCAATACCATCCCTTAATTTCCAAAAGTCAGAACTTAATCCCCACTATCTCAATAAATAAAGGCTTTCTCTTCTGACACCCTCTGGATAGGCAAAAAGAGCACAAGTGGTGTTGGTCTCATAATATATATATATATATTTTGTACTTTCTAGATACTTGAAACTTGGGAAAGGTTCACGATTTGTTTATCAGACCTCTTTATAATTAGATTTTCTTTTTCTTTTTGAGAACTAAAGCTCAGGTTCAGACTCAGCAGATTTCAAAAATCTGTTGTTTTCTGCTAATATCCTTGTACCTCTTCCTGCTTGGGTGCCACCGTGCATCAAGTGTCACGGCAGAAGGTGACAACAATCCCTTGCTAGAGCAGGGACAAAAAAAGTGAGAGCGTTCACTAAAGAAATTCGACTTCATGGCGCGAACTAACAGCTTCAAGGACAGAAGGAGAACACATGGACACCATATGCATGAGCATTTTGAGCTGTTAACAAGTAGCAGCAAAGGAGGAAGATAATCTAGTGTCAGGGGACCAGCTATAGAGCTGCAGGCTTTCTGACCTTGGATGAATTTCTTTGCGCCTCAGCCATCCACTCAACAAATGTTCTCCAAAAAATAAGAACAATATCCCTGCCTCTAAGGGGTGCTCTTAGGTTAAGCACATTCGAATTTTCAAGCTGGATAGATTGATATATAGACTGTCACAAGTAAGAAGGGAGGAAAAAAAAAACCCAAACATTTTCCAATGTGATAAAGAAAAACCAAATGGAATTTTGAACAGTTACTTTATGCAAAGTAACCCTTTGCATAGTCTAAAAGAAAATCCAACGATTAAAGAACCTCCTGAATTTAGAGTGCAACCTTACACTTCTTGTTCAAATACAGAGCTTTAGAAAAGGTAGCTCATTACATGAAAAGACAAATCACTGAAAAATCCATGTTAATAATCGCAGCAAAATAATTTGGAATTGTTTTCTTGTCTTCTATCTGGGAACATTTCACCTGGAGCAACCTCCCCAACAATTAAATATTTTTCAGCATGTATCTATAAATGTATCAACTGTAACCATAAACTCACTGTAATAATAAATAGAAGAAGAAGAATTTGGCTATTTAGTAGCCTCAAATTGCCTACAGTGTGTGAAAAAAAAAATCCATCATCAAGATACAGCACAGCCTTTTTGTAAGAACGTACTTAGGTATATAACTATAATCATATGAACAAACTCATTATTACCAATTGCCAATTTACTTTCTGCTTCTGTGTTTGCATAGCCTGAATCTACAGTTTTTCTTAGCTTCTCCCAACTTCAGTAAAATCTATCCTTTGTTCACATCCTAAACACGACCCCAACCGCAAAAAGCAATCTTTTATGTTCAAGTTATCAATATGATTGACCACATTTCTCTTAATTTCGTTTATAATTAGCTCAGCAGTCACAGTGAGAACCAAATTTCACACCACTGAGGCAGCTCATTTAATGGCACTGAAACCAATCCATGTTCATCTGACTTCAAATTGGGTCCAGATCAAGATTTGCTTGATCCCTATCCCTTCTGGAACTGTGAAACCCAGTATCACACACAGAAATGGCTAATACACTCGAGAAAGCACAATTCCTCTGCAACATGCCCCATTAATTTTCCCTCTGTGAAGCTTCACATTAGCAAGACAAGTGATAGGGAGGTTTAAACAGCTCCTTGGTAAGTTAATTAAAATACAGAAAAATAATAGAAATACGTAGAAAAACATACAAAAATAATGGCTAATATCTCAACTGTGTGGCTCCATTTGGATTGCTAATGGCATGGGCACAAGGGGAGTGAGGCAGAGAAGGGAAACTGATAGCCCACAGATCACGTGTGCCTCATCAAACAGTTTATTTGAAGTGTGGAAAAGTACTGGAGGAACCAACTAAGTTAATCAGCTTGGGAGCAGCCCACAGCTGACTGAAAAACTCCGTGGAACGTGCCAGTAGTGTGCCACCAACCTGGGAATGGCTATCCACTCGATTTATATCAGGGAGAGGTATTGGAGCTTCCATATACCCTTGTCATCACTTGGCCTACAGAATGGGCAGTGAGGAAAAAAAATGTGTTTAACCTCAGCAGGTGTGGCAAATGCTTTTGGAGCATTTCCCCAGATGCAGATGATCTTAAGGAATTAGGAAAGAATCACTAGGTGGAAAATCTGAAGATAGAAAATACGGATATCCAGAACACCCCAGATCCAGACTGCCCAACTCAACAAGATCTTCACACACTGGGAAAGCAATATGAAGAAAAATCAGGCTGAGTGAGGTAGCTTGATTTCAGACAACGATATCTAACCAGTTTTTAACTGAATTATTAAAAGAAAAAAAAGGGGGGTATATGGAAACTGAAAAGAGTTCTGTAGCTAGGAGTTACAAGAGTTGTAGAAATCCTAGGTTTTGCCTAGCATAGGCAAAGAGAAAAGTGAGGGAAAACATCACGCCCAGTGAGCACCTGCTTGCCACGTCCACCAGGAGAGGGCAACTGTCTGGTTTTCAGCAAATGAATATTGCAAAGATGTTTGCCAAGAAACACCAATTCCTACCCCCTTCCCTGCCAAACTAAGCACAATTACAGGTAATTGCTGAGCAAACATACTTTAAAACCAGGTTAAACCAATGTCTCTTAACTTGAAGTGTTTCAGTGGAAGGGTGGGGCCAACCATTTAGCAATGTCCTGGTGCCTTTAGTGCTGCTTCAGTTACTGAAGATATTAACAGTGACTATTTTTCAGGTTCTCTGGAGAAAGAAAATCAAAAAGTTGGAGAACACAACACAGCAGCAACAAGCACATTAATTAAATCTGTGCTCTCCTGTAGTGACATTCACAATGACATGGCAGCAGACTGTGTATGCCTGCAGTGGCATCTTCCTTCTTGCATCTGCATGAACAATCACACCACGACCAAGGACTCCTAATTAGCAATGACTCCTTTCTTAAATAACTAAATAACTTAAATAATGCAAATTTAGTGGCCAAACGCATCTGGCTTTTTCAGAATCACTGAGAAATACCGTTTTGTAGATGAGAGATCACAATCTCCCTATCTACTCCACGGAAGTTTCTCTGGTAACAAAGTTAAATATTTCCAAAACAATTCCCTCTAAATATGGGTAGTACAATTTATTGGCGGCGTTTTCAAATTAAGACAAAATAAGCACCAGTGCAACAGTGGGATACTGTTGTGCACAACACAAGGGATTTAATATGGAAAAATAGAGTGTGTATATCAGTAACAGTAAAACAGGAATGATACTGCTGTGATTCATCAACAAAACGTTTCTGACCAGCATTTACAATGGGCTTGATGCTAAAACCCTCAGACCTTTCTTTGGAAACTGCCTCTGAAATACTCTGAAGTCTGCTTTTTATAAATTGCACAGCATTTTAAAAAACACGCTGCTCTTGGAAGGCCTTAAGGGACAAAACTTCCAGTTACTATAAAATCCAGCTTACACATACAAAAACCATATCAAGAGGAACAAAATTAGTAAAACATTTAGAGGTTTTCACTGATACCACATTTGTGAGTGGGACATCTTGATTTTCAGCAGTTTTAAAAAAATTGGTACTTTAATGAAAACCACCTGCAGTGCTCACGTTCTCCAAAGAATCAGGTTCTAGAAAAGTGCCACCTGGCACCAAAAAAAGCTCACGAGGCTTTGCACTGGTGTGGAAGTGGCTTGAAACATGCTAACCCAGCATGAGAACATGGACTGGTATCCTCACATGGTGGCTTCTGGATTATCCTCCTCTAGACACAGCCTCTTCTCCAGAATAATCAGTCAAATAAGCCACTAAATTTTGTACTATGTGGTGCAAAAAGGACCCAGTTCAATGGGATTAAGAACAACTCCCTGAAATACTCCCAGAACCAAGAAAATTAGTCCAAGTGACACAATCTCTCTTTCATTCTCCCTCCACCCACACAGGAGGATGTCCTTCCTTGTGGGCTGAAAATTCTACATAGGGACCAAGATCTACAGAAGAGAGGAGCCAAAACACTTGGCATTGGTCCAGCTTGTGGATCTGAACTCTAAATTCTACTGGAAGAATAGAACTTCCCTCCCTCCCAGGTGGTGCCAGGTGCCTTACCCAGTAAAAATGGTGAGGGTTACATTGGTACTTCAGATGAAACCACCCAGAAAAGCAAAGTGGTGCTCAGATTCTCCAGACACTCAGACCTGGTGTAGTGCTCAAGACCAAACCTTACCAGGGTTATTAGCAGAGAGCACTTTTATACCTGAATGCAGCTGAAGGTCTTCCAAGATAAAAGTGCTTCCAGCTGCTGACATTATCACCTGGCAGCTGTCCATCCATTCCTGTTCCTCCTCCCTTGGCAGGGAGGAACAGTAGGAAAAGGAACCAACAGTGCCCTTGACACAACACATCTGGAAAAATCTCCCTCTAGACATAGACTGCCATTCCAAATGACCACCCTGAATGGCAAACCCCAGCATGCTTTTGTGGGCAGAGGGATCAAAGCTGGGTCTCCAGGAACAACAAAACAAATGACTGTGTTTATTCGAGATAACAGTGATAAAAGCCTCCTCACTGGGGCACACCTTAAAAGGTGCTGGTCATCTGCTCAGACTGCCAGGCAGAGGAGGTCACTGAGAATGCAGAGCTTAAGGTTTTTCCTGCTACTGAAGTACTTAAAAACGTAAAATTATCTGACATTCCCTCAGCCAAAATCACACTCTCTTCAAATATAACATGCTAGCATCAAGACCCTTTTGTCATCAGGGTACAAAAAATGGGGTTTGTTGCACATCCTTGTGAGGGTTAAAACCACCATAGCGCTGCTCCTACTGCTCCCACTGGCAGATCTCTGTGAGCATAATCTGTTACAAGATGAGAAAGTATTTCTGAATAACAACCACTTTTTCAGCAGTGTAGATTTCCCTGCAGAAACCACGGCACGTGTGAGAGAAAGGGCAGCAGATAATGCGATTTTGCTGACGTTTCATGATCACAAGGACAGACTCAGGCACAAGGGAGAGAGAGCGCTCGGTTCTCTTGTAAGGGCAAGATGTGATGCACAGGTTGGTCTGTCTGCTGCCACTACCCTGCACGGATGCTCAGCTGTCTCCTTTTCCTGCTCCCAGTCCCTCAGGAACTGCTCCAGTCAGATCTGCCTGGCCTGAGCAGCCCAGTACGTCACCCCGTCTACCAGCAAGGAAAGTGCAGCGTATCCTGAAATCAGGGCACGCGGTCAAACATGCCCAATCAGTAGGCACACTTGTCTGAGGGGAACAGGGTTACCAGGCCACACATTTCAGAATCTAGGTGGTAGGGATGATCCATTATTCCTCGAAGAAGGGAAAAAAAAAAAAAAGGTGAGCCTCTGTCACCATTTCCCTCTCTCAGCACAATGGTATCACCTTCCACCGGGCTCAGATATTGGCAGAAGCAGCATGTAATGTACGTGGCTGTTTCCAAAATACATCCCAGGGCTGTGCAGCCATCTCAGCAGCACAGCAATCAATCGTGCCTGCTGCAGCAGCCCATCTGCCCTGTTCCCTCCACAGCACAGCAACACCCAACGCTGTGCCCACGCTGCAGCGGAGCTCACCGGGGCACGGCAGCCCCAGCCACGCCGACAGCCTCACCCTGCCCACAGAAATCCAACCAGCCCAGCAATGGGCATCTCTCCTCCCTCTGCAGCAAGCAGCATACATGAAAATACATTAGAAGGCACAGATTCTAAATACGTTAGACTGGCACAGATTAAAGGGAAACCTAAAATGTGTGCCTGGATGATGTGCTGCATCTATGATGTCATGCACGTACGGCGTTACACAGGCAATTCCACTTAAGTGCTCATTTCCTACATAATCTGTTTAATTTAGCTCCGCTGAATGACATGCATATTGTAATCCAGCATCAAGCACTGCCTCCCATTCACTCCCCACACAGCTACGGGCACAGAACGTTCACACAAACTAGTGCTCTGGTACAGTGCACGACGGAACACAAAACGCATTTGTGACAAGCAGCAATCCTCCCCCAGCCCAGGCACACCAGCCAGCCCTTACACTCAGCACCTACGGAGAGCACACAAAGAACACACCCCACAAACAACATCTCCACCATCTCCCTCCTGTGAATCCCCCCCCAAGTTCAAGCAGAGGCGACGGGGAAGGCAGCCCAGGCAAGCAGCACACCCCATCCCTCAGCACCCCACCATCAGCTCCATCGTGCTGACAGAATTACACATGCCGCTGTGTGGAATAGAAAACAACTGCAGACAGATGTTGGCACACACACACACACACACAGAGGCACTGCTATTTACCCCAGAAAACCTGCTGCACACTCTCAACACAGAAAGAAATTCCCACGTACACCTCCCCGGCATTCGGTGCCTGCTAACCTGGGTGTCAAATCCATTTTCTACCGAGCTACTCTTCCTCGCTGGGAGGCCATCTCCGGCGTTCTCTTGTCCATTGGAAGATTTGAGAGGAATCTGGCTGGAGTACAATGGCTTCGTCACCTCCACCTTGTTCCCAAACTTCAGGTAACAGGGCTGTGGGATGGTCCTGGCCGTGGGGACATGCAGGATTGGAGCAGCGCTGTGTACGGGTTTAGGTAGTCCCGATTTCATTTTGGAGGCTACCAGGATGGCTGGCATTTTCTCTTTCTGCTTTCCTAACACGTTTCTGTCAGCAGCAGCAGCAGCAGAGACAGCAGGCAGGGAGAGAGAAAATGACACGCTGGGGAAGCTGTTCTACTCCAAAGCAGCCTGGTTATTGCAGAGATCTCCAAAATCAGCTTGGAATTTAAAATCAACAATAAAACCAATTAAAAAAAAATTTAAAAAGGAAAGGAAAAAAAAAGAAAAAAAACCACACCACTTTCAGTCTAATATATCTCTTTATGCTAGCCTTCCACCTGTTCCCTCTAATTTTATTTTCAGTTCTTTACCACTGTCCTCTTTCCTATTTCTGCTGTGTAACTTGCTCCTCTTCCTTTCTCTGTCTGAGTCCTGCGATTTTCTTGCCTGGAAATGAGAGACTTTCACTCCGTTATCTTGTCACTGCATCTCCAAAGTGAGGCAGCCTTTCGAGAGAGAGAGGAAAAAAAAAAAAGAAACCTGCTGTTGCATATGCTTCCCCTTCCGTACGCACTAGAGAGTGAGCGAGCAGGATTTCCAGCTTAAGATGTCTTTCTTCAGTCTTAGCCAAGAAGCAGATGTAGCTCAGTGTGTTAATGACTGATGCCCTTGGATACAAGCCTTAGAGAATCAAGCTTCTTAAGCCTAAATAGCTGTGAACAGGACAACGATGCCGGAGCAGAAGGAGAAACGTCCACCGACAGCGATTTTTTTTTTTTTTTTAAATCAAAACATGTCAGTGGCCACGAGATTTTCCGGCTCCCCTCAGTGCTGAGCATAAAAAAAAACCCTAGAGGTGGGTGGGGAAAAAAAAATTTAAAAAAAATTGAAAATAAAAGCGATCGAGCTGCTGCGAGAGGGAAGGAGGGAAAGCAGGCGGCAGCTCGTGTTCCCTCCCGCAGTGGAGCGGGCTCCCGGCCCGGGGGGGGCCGGCGGCTGCCCGGCTCCGAGCGGGCAGGGCGGGCNAAAAAAAAAAAAAACCACGAAAAAAACCCTCCCGCTGCCAGCATCAACAGGAATTTGAATAAGCACAGTGAGTAATCCGGCCCTATTATAGCAACGCTTGGCTTTGGGGAGGCTCTCTGTGTCGCGGGTCGCTGCTCGGGGGATGCCAGGATCCAACACAACCCCCGGACACCGCATTCCTGTCCGTCCTGACACATTTCAGGGCTGCACGTGTTCCTCATCCTGGACAGTGGGAGATGATCGGTGTGCAAACCAAACCAGCCTGCACGGGGGGCTCAGCACCAGCACAGACAGTGTCACGGTGCCCGGTTCTTGGGTGGTCTGTAAAGGCAGGCAAAGGCTTTGGCTTATCCCTCACCACAAGCAAGACATTGAGGGGCTGGAGCGAATCCAGAGAAGGGAATGGAGCACAAGTCTGAGGAGCAGCAGCTGGGGGGGCTCAGCCTGGAGAAAAGGATGCTCAGGGGGACCCTCTGGCTCTGCACAACTCCCTGGGAGAAACTGTACCCAGGTGGGAGCTGGGCTCTGCTCCCAAGCCACAAGTGACAGGAGGAGAGGAAATGGCCTCAAGCTGTGCCAGGGGAGGTTCAGATCAGATATCAGAAAAAAACAACTCTTCACTGAGAGATTTCGTAGCCCAGAAAACACGTGGATGTGGCACTTGGGGACGTGGTTTAGTGGTGATATGGCAGCGCTGGGTTAACAGTTGGATTTGATGATCTTGGAGGTCTTTTCCAACCTTGACAATTCTACGGTTATAGGAGGGTGCCTCGGAATAATATTCACAAAACCAACATATGACATGGAAGCAAAAGGTGCATTTCAATCAAACCTTCATCACTGTTCCAGTTAATTGCTTTATTTCCCTAGTAGGGCCGCTTCCTTCAGCTCCTTATTCCCACCTCATCCACTCTCCCAAACACTGAACCCCTAAACCACTGCCTGGGTGGCAAGGACAAGAGTGATCCCAGCAAGGAGAGGGTGGTTTGGGTTGGAAGGGATCTTAAAGATTAAAAGTTCCTTTTAATCTGGACACCTTCCACTAGTCCAAGTTGCTCAAAGCCCCACCAACCCACCCTTGAACATTTCCAGGGATGGGGGATCCAGAGAAGAAATGAACCTACACTTCAAATATTTGAAATACACATTGGGTGAAGCAACTCAGCAGGACAGAGGAAGCCCAGCCCCACTGCCCCTGCCCCATCCAGGCTCTGAGCAGTGCCTGGGGAAAGGAAGGCTCAATCCTGCTCCATCACTCATGGGAAGGGAAGCTGGGACCTGCCTATTTAACACCCAGTCTTTGGAAGAAGTTTTAAATGTGCAAACCCCAGGTTTTTAGATCTGAGATGCTTTCAGACAGAAAAATGAGGCATTTCTTGGATTGTATTGTGCCTCAGAGTGAAGACAGTGTTTTTCACACAGATCCTTCTGGCAGAGGTCATCTTCAATGACTTACCCAAGGTTACACAGTGTCTAAATGGCAGAACTAAAAACTGAAGTCAGAAACTGTGCCCTACTTATTATCAAGTCCTACTCTTCCTCAGCATTGCAAGGTAAAATGTGATTCAAGTTCCCCGCAGTAAACACAAAGCTCCCATGTTGAGTTTTGGCTGTTGCTGGGATTTTTCAGCACTTCTGCTTTCACACGTACCAGTTCTGCAGGCTGTTTTCTGTGGTAACTACAAAAGGGCAAATTTCATGGCAGTTTAAGTAACTGCTTCCACCTCAACCTCTTTATCCATCAGTTTCAGGTGGGAAAGCACACATCCCTCTTCATCCATCTCACTGAGATCCCACCAACACAAATCTCTAATGTTCTGTCCTAACCATGCACAATGTCAGCCCAAACGCAGCTATACAGAACATTTCAAAACCCTACGATTCGATAAAGAATGTAAATTTACCATCTGAGAGGACTGGTAGTCCTTGGAGCAGAAATGTGTCAAATGCTCCAATACCATTTCCATCATTCCATGCTGAGAACTCGGCCCTGCCAGCTCAGAGAAGGTTGGGCTCCAGTATGAACATCTTGAAAAGGATCCAGACCTGAAAACCCGGCTAATTTTAGGTCTGTAATAAAATATAGCAAGGTTTAAAAGCTATTAGAAGATCTAACTGACAGCTTTATGTTCTGTTCTTCACTTACACATTTTATGAGGTTCAGGCCACCAATCCCTGCTGCACCCAACTCGCCAGTTTTTGTTGTTCTGTTTTCATCTTGGAAAACTGGCCAGGGTACAGGATACCAAAGTTCCAAGCCACAAAGTTCATTTGACCAAAAGAAAAGGATTCTTTTCGCTGCTCCCTTAACAATTATGGAATCTGATCCTTTGGTGACGGTGGATTGAATATTCCACAGGTCCTCTGGACACTTAAGGGAATCTTAACTGTTTCCTCAGTGTGCAAGTCCTACTGAAGATGATTTCCTCTGAATGTACTCAGTCTACGATCCTGACAGTTGTTCTGCCAAATCAGTGGCAAAATGGACACATTCGTCATCGAAGCTTAATGTGAATTCCCGATAACACATTTGAAGAGTGACCCAGAATTACTGCTTCTCTCATGGTTTGGCATCTAAGAATTCTTTGTCATCCTAAACCTGGGGAGTTTTTATGTGGTACGTATTTTGCTTCATATACCTAAACAGCACAGCATAATGGCACTGAAATGCAAGCTGCTGTACCCAGTGGCAGTGCAGTCACACCATGAGATCATAAATTACATCACATTACAGGCTTTATCTACAAAGACTGGCAACATCCCTTTTGGTCTGTCTTTGGAAGTAACTAGTTTTTGGGTTGTCTGTTTTTTTGGTTTTTTTTGGTTTGGGGCTGTTTTTGCTATTGTTTAATAAATTAATTTTTATCTGTTTTTAAGGCTAGGATTTTTAAAAGAATCTACTTCTCTTGGATAGTCAAAGGGATCTGGGAACCTGTCTCTTATCTTTGAAAAGCCTAACCAGTTTTCCTTTCCCTGTTTTGAATCAGCCAAATTTCTGTGTCTAAGCTAGGAGTGAGTAACTTTAAAAAGAAGGCAAATTGTCTAAACAAAAAGCAAGAGCTTCATTCCTTCCCAGAAACGTTGGGCAAGCCATTGACTAGGAGAAATTCCCTTGCAGCTTTAAGTCTGATAAGTATCTTTGCCTGAAAAACCACAACATCCCCTCCTTATCTGCTTATAGCCCAGGGAGCATCCACCCACTCCCCAAATGGGGGAACATAGAAGGAAAAATGCTATAAACAAGCGCTCTACTTCCCTGTTAGAAAAAAACCCCAAAAAACCCACAATGAAACCACAATAAACCCTGTTGGTTTGGCTCACACAGCTGATTTTGAAGCTCAGAGAGTATCACTGCTTTGGGCTCAAGCTGTGGCTGCTCAGCACCATGGAGTGTCGACTCAAGTGCCAAGACTCTGGTGTTGAGAACTGGCTTAATACTCTCCAAATTTTAGTGAGCAGACTCCTGTGAACTCAAGAACTCAGCACATCAGAGGAAACTCTCTGAATGCCCTGTAGTTCAAGAGCTGGTAAGGCGAGTCAGCACATTGCCCAAAACAAAGCCAGCAAAGGGAACAAAAGCCCAGGGTTGACTGCTCTTGAACAGATGATCTTTTATGAATGAGAGGAACGTTTCTGGAACAGTAAAACCATTGAAGCTGCCTCCACAGCTCACACATTATCAATTAACAGCAAAACAGGGTCTCCATACCCAAGCGGAAAGAAAATGCCTGTATGGATTGCACGTGGGTATTGCAAGTAAAATTAAAAGCTTGATGAAATGTAGCAAGAGATCAGAGAATCAGACCTTCCTTTCAACTTGTGGTTAATATTCATCCTCAACGAAGTCAAATGTTACATTAGCCTAAATGGAAAAACCGTGTAGAATTATGCTATCAATTAGAACACCTCATTAGCTGGTCTGGTGATTCAGAACTGCTGATGGAGCTGAACTCAAGGCTTGAAAACACCTTGCTCAACGCCATCCTCGGCTTTTAGGCATTAAGGATGTGTCTGCAATCCCCCAGAAAAATCATTTCAAGGTGAATTCAAAACCATTCGAGGTGAATATCCCTGGGATGTGACCACAGAGGGTCGGAATCAGAGGGTTTAGCTGTTCTCTCAAACCCATTCTCATCAGGCTTTGCTGTTGCCAGCCAGCTGTCCTATAGACTCGTGGGCATGTTCGGCCTTGGCACAGCTCCATCGACTTAAGTGAAGTTATGACAGGAATAAATATGGATCTATTTTTGGCACTGCGGGCATCTTGCACATTCACATCCATCTTTTTGTCCCTGATCAGTATCAAATGTGGAAAAGCCTGATCCCGACTGCATGTTCCCATTACCATTCTATGAAGGAACCCATAAAGATGTAGAGGAGGAAAGGTGTAAACCTCATAATTTTCTGTTGTGTTCCCCCCTCAAGGGGAACAGTAGAGATTAGAAAGAGGAATGTGGAGAGAAGCATTATATAATTTGGCATCCTCTCACCACAGCAATTATAATCTGTACATGTGAGTTCTTTATATAGAGCACTGAGAAGAGGAGAAAACCTTGGTTCTGTTCCCAGTTCTTTTGACAGAAATCTTGTCTGCATTACACTAATTCTGATCTAAAATTCCGTTTGTAATCCCCTTGACATGCTTCTAATTCACACTGGGTTTAATTCCACTTCATTTTATAACGGTGTAAAATTAAAAAAAAATACACAAGTCAAGTTCCACCTGGACAAGAACATCTGTTCCACTAATTTTCATGAAAAATACACAGGAAATTTCACTGGCCACACTAGTGATACAAGCAGATGCTCATGCATGGTGACAGAAAATGGCACCATTTTAAATTAGCATCTTCTGAACAATGCTCACATCTAATCCCATTTCTGTACCAGAGGACTTCATGGGTTTGTACTGTAAGCCTGTAGTAGTGCTTCACTCAACAGCTTCATAAGTTTCTATTGTCACAGCAAGTGCACACTCACAGCTTTGAATTCATTATGGCGCCATTGCTTTTGGATTTGTAGCCATACCAGCTTCTCACAGTCTAATGAAAACTGGGCTCAGCTGTCCTGAGACACACACTGAGACAGGGCTTCCGTGGTGAGCTTTGGAAAGGTCCATCTCTCTGAATTTGCACGCCAAGTTCATTCCTCAGACTTAAACTCATCAGGTACAGGACTGAAAGGGATGAGCAATGCAAGAGCTTATTTGAATGAATGCTTTCTGTGGTGGTGGAAGATTTAGATGCTCACTTTACTGTTTGTCTGTGCTTGTGGTCACAGCAGCGACCACTGTGTAAAGCATATACACGTGAATAATCTTTATGATCCTAACAGAGGGGCTCTGTCAGGCCAGCCCATAGCTCACCTCGACTGGCACATCTCTGTGTGGCTCCAACAGTGGACATCATCTCTCTATGCCTGCACTGACAGCACCTGGAATAAACGCTGCCGCACCATTTTGGAAAGAGGCTTGCAGATCACGTCTTCCCCACAGAGATGTGCATCTGGGTATCCTTAATCTATTCATGTGTCCTTTGTTTCCACAAGGTTAATGGTACCAGCTCCTATATTGTTTTTATGCCTGACTTGACATTGCCTGTGGCTTTGTGTGTTTGGAAAAGCAAATGAAACATCTGTGACTAATGAGCATATCGCAGAAGAAAGGTGATGACGATGATGATGACATAAACACCACAAACTACTCTTGACTTTAAGAACCATCGAGTCAAGAGGAAATACGAAGGAGAGGACCTAAAAAACTGCTCTCTTCCCTCTGCTGCTATTCTCTCTACCCTCTGGAGAAGTGGCATGTTAAAAATAGCCACCACTCACAAGGTAACAACCTCACATCATCAGGTAGTCACCTTCTGTAACCTTGCTGGCACGTTTCGAATGCACCTGCTCCATCATCTGGAAGAGTTGTCAGAGCCTAAAGGTAGAAAGCATCTGAGAAGCTGATGGGAAGAAAAGGCTGCATTTCAAAGCCTTTTTACAACTGGATCTGCTTAAGCATTCCAAGCCAGCCTCAGCTGCCATCAGTCTCTCCCACATCAGCAGTTCTGAACAAACACAAATTGGACAGATTATCATTAAGCAACTTCAGCTGTTTTGTAAAGAGCAAAGTATCACTACTCAAACTAAGTGGCAAGGACCAGATTTTTACTTGCCCTGAATCAATGTAGTTTCTCTACAGCCAACGTCAGAATTTGCCTTCCAAATTCAAAGTATTTATCAAAATCTTCTTTACAGAACGATCCAATCCTATCATACACTCACATTATCTCCATTCCCCTGAGCATTTCCTATCAATCTGCATTAAAAAAAATCCTCTTGCCTACTGAGCCCAAAAATCCTGTTCAGCTGGTGCCGCACAGTGCAGCTCTGGAGCCATGGAATAAGTGCTCGTGGTGCTCACCAACTGCCAGCTGATATCAGGGAATGATAAATATCATCCTAAACTTCCAGGTTTTGCCAAGTGCACTTCACAACCCAAGCCTGCAGGCAGCCACTCTTCCCTAGAGTCCCAAAAACAAAAAAAAATTTGGAGCATTTCCACAGGGCAACCATTCAGGAGCAGTTCCCTGCTGGAAATCACCTGCAAATGCCCCATATAATGGCACTATTACAATTAATAAAATGCATATAAAACTAACACCATATATTATATTATATTATAATTATATTGCATATAATGCAATATTACTAACACCAGCTATTTCTGAACATGTTACCAGCAAAAAAAATAACACACAAACCTGGATTGTTCACGGTAGCATCAAAGGAAACAGAGAAAGTGCTTAACATAATGCCCTGAAATGAACATTGCCTACCTCCACAGCTCGTTTAAAGAAAGATTTGTCCTGAGTTGATGTTTGTAGAAGACAAAAGCACGTCCTAGTCAGCTGAATTTTGGGGTAATGGTTCTACTGAAATTCTTGTATCAAAAAAAGTTCAGTGAAATTTCTTCAGATTTACACAGACCTAAGCCGACCATCAGCCCAACAGCCATGACCATTCTGCAGAGTCAACATCCCCAAAATCAACCTCCATCCCCCACTGTGATGATCTAAGGAGGGAATTTGATGAGGGTTACCTAACCCATCAACTGTGAGCGGGAGAAAAAACCCCAGCAAAAAGTAAAAATTCATTTTATTTTTAAAAAACACATGTCCATTTGAGGGAGAAGATTACTTGCACCTGCCAAACATCACACTCAGTTTTAAACCAGAAAGATTAAATGATTGCTTTGTGAGGAAATGTACAGGAAGCATTCAAGTTATTCTTGAATCTCTCTATTAACCTAGCATAGAATAGTCAAATTTAAGTGCTGCAGGGCCACTGTGCAGCCTCGTGCATGACAGGATCAAACATCCCTTCTCGAATTTCCTTGTATTTCCTTTGTTCTCCCATTGTCCCATCAGCAAACTGACAACTAACCCTCCTATACTATTTTAACACTGATTTTTTTCAAGCATTTTTTATCTCCACTACCCAAAACTGACGTAAAACCTACTCATGAATGCCATCCTAATGTTTTGTTCCCTACCAAATCACAGGAGGTTCCCATTCCAATGATAAATGACATGTTTGTTGCCTTAAACAGCCTTTGATATTTCAATGTTTAATCAATTTTAGTTTTTTTTTAGGGCGACAGGTTTCCTACCACCCTGAGTTTTACCATGGTGCTGTACTGAATTCAATGGTTTACAGCTACAGTATGAAGACCTTCTGACACACGCCATTATATGATTTTTAATAGCACTGCCCTCACTGTCTGGAATATTTTGGGAAGGTATCAGTGCCAAAACACCCCATGACAATATTGAAGATCTGATGCTTATCACGGGACAACAAACACCAGCACTGAGAGAGAAATTTTCTGAATTTCCTACTTCCTCCTTCCTCTTGAAATTCCAGCAGCGAGGACACTGTAACGCAAAACCTTTTTTTTTTAAATAAATGGCTCACAGATGATGGAACGATTTTCTGTGTTTTGAGACATAATCGCCTCCTATGTGAGAATTAACATGATCCTTGTTTATTCCAGGGGTAAAGCAACCTGTATTCAAGCCTGCCCAGATTCCAGTGTAAAAGCAGGTGTAGTCAATCACTGCTGTCACAACACTGGTGCATTGCTGGCTGCTGGCAAGTGGGGCAGCTCATCACAGGCAAAGCACTCCTCAGCTATTCTGCTTCCTTCCATCCCGGCTGGCACAGGGAACAACACCGCTACAGCTGCTGGATTTCAAAAGGCACCCATCTGTTTAACTTCCTAAAATGACTTGAAAGAGCAGGATACAACAAACACATCTGCTGCCCTCAGCACGTTGAAAAAGATCATCTGCAAATTAGCTGGGAAATTATAAATCTTTTCAGATGGGGATCCACAGCGAAGTTCCAATACACGTGTAACATCTGTCCCACCTTCAATTGCAGCTCAAAGCTTTGCACCTCTGGCTTTCTGAAGAATCAAGGCAAACTTTAGTTGTAGCCAGCTCTGTATCTCCTTATCTCACTGCTAGAGTTTGTTCAGGACCACATCACTGGGCATCCATCTATTCAATTCTGTCACTCCTGAAAGGCCTGACTGGATAAAGCTTTGAGTGCTTTGGTCTGATCTCATAGTTGACCCTGCTCTGATTAGGTTAGGCTGAAGACCTCCTGAAGGCCCTCTCAATCTGAATTAGCCCAACTATTCCCAAACAGAAGAGGAAAAAAAATTTAAAAATTCCATTAGCATCGACTGGAAGAAGTCAAAGCAGAAACCAGCTATGAACAATAACCTGGTCCATCACAAGAAAAGGCAGGAGGGCCAGCAGAAGACACCAGCAGTTCAGATTTTAGGAGGAAAAAGTTAGAAAAATGTTTAAGTGTAATCCTCCTTTCAGTTCTTCTCTCACATCTCTCACAAACACAAACGTGTTATCGCTTTGAATTATGTGAACAGATGCTTACATCCAGGATTTGCAATTTACATTAACCTAGCCTGCATTAACAGCCACTTCAACACTGAATGCAAACCCCAGTGCGTGTTTTCACCCTGAGGTACAACATATGTGCAACCTGCAGCACCAGAACATCTCAGTAAGGCCCTTGGCTGCCTGCTGCATTCTCAGCTGACTCTTCAGGCATCCCAATTCCATCTGCAGAGTGCAGGCAGAGCTGCTGTGACACAGCCCAGGAGAGACGTGCATCTTCCACAGGTCTGTGGGCACCAGGAAGGCTGGCAGGAAGGCACTGAGCCAGGAGAGATCCCACAAAAGGAGCTGCCACATCCACTGGGGAGGTGAGAGGAATTTACAAGGACGCAGAAGAAAAGCAGCCCTGGGGAATATGTTGACACCAAACTGGGAACCCAGGTGAGGTGAGCTAGAGACCGAGGCAGACCTTCAGGAGCAGGAATTAGTGTTTGATACTCAGTATTAGAGCAAAACCTCAGAAGTGCAGCACTTTGCAGCAGTGCTAGCACTGTTCTGCATGTATACAAATGAGAAACCGCTTTTTCTGTGCTGTAAATAGCTTGTGCAATTAATAGCAGTTAGCTGTTCCTGTCTTTTTCCAATTACAGACGCAGGAAAAAGGGGCATATTAAGTTACCTCATGCAATTCTGGACCACCCACTGTTAGAAGTGCAATTTGAGGATGAGCTGCTACTGCTAATTATCAAAATTAAAACCTGAAATAGCAATGTTCACTTTTAAAACTGAGATGATTTCCTATTGCAGGCATAACTTTCCACCGCTTTCCCCTGCCAACCAGTTATCACTTTTGTCTGAGATTTCTGGACTGAAACTTTGAACACAGAAATGCCATCATCATTCAGAAAACCTTTCAAAACATTTTGGGTCACTGTTTTGGGTCTTTCAAAACAAAGCCATTTATTTACCAAGGCCATTTATTTACCCTTGGCCAATTACCTTTTAGCCTTTGCACAGACACAAAATATTTGCGTTTCTATTTTGTCATTTCTTTTACATTTTCAGACAGCCGCAGCCATTTCCAAAATTATCATCACGTTTCCACCACGATGTTAGGAAAAAAAAATTATCCTGGACAGTTGTTAGTACCACAATAAAAAAATTACAGCTGTGTATGGTTATGCCCGTGCACAAACACACACATGTATTGTGAGCTGAATAAAAATGTGGTGATGTCTAATTTGACCCGAGAAAACCAGAACAGCACGTCGATATAAACAGGAAAAGTTCGACACTATTTGCAGCACAGCATCACCAACTCAAATCTCTCTTACCCTGTGCTGAACAAGCATTTCCAATTCAAAGGAATAATTAGCGTGCTGCAAAAAAAGAAAAAAAAAAATCAGAGCACCAGCAAATACCAAAGCTTTGACTTGGCATTAGTAAAGATCAGTGAGAATTCGTCATTGTAAGCCCACCATGAGCACACAGGTACAGGCAGGACTGTGCCTACACCACACATGTCGATCACACGAAGTCCAGACTTCATTAGGAAGTAATTAAATAGCACATATCATTCTTCTAAACACCGTTACCAACTTTTTAAAACCCACTCAGAGACTCCTCACTCCAATACCTCATTCTCAGCTGCTGATCACTTTGTCCAATTTTAACACTCTTGTATGAAGCACAAAGTGGCAGTGCCCGACTCGGGCTGGAAATTTTGGAATGCTTTTAGCCCAAATGGCAGAACCAAGGTAGAACCCTATGTCATCCCCCAGCCACGTCCAGAAAGCACCAGTGACCTTTGCCTCAACAGCTCAGGCACTCCAGAGCCTTGAACAAGGAACTCGTGGCCGGGCAAGGTCATTCTGTTTGCGCCAGAATTAAGTTCAACGTGTTTCTTCTGAAAACACAGACAACGCAGCTGGTTTTAAAATCGCTTCATTTTACACAGGCTCTGTAAGAATGCTTAAATTCAGCAGTTGCTGAGGTCTGCTGAGTCCGTGCTCCTGAGCACTGCACTGCTCCCACGAGTGAGGGAACAGGCCCACAGCTGAACCGAGCACTCCCCAGTCCAGGGGGACCAGAATTAACAAAAGGAGGATTGTAGGCAGCAGGGAGGGTAACAAGGCTCAAAGAGAGAACCTGTACGTGGGGCTGAGAGCGCGGATTATGGAAGGACGTGGAGATGGGAACTGGTTCTGAAGAGGAAGGTGTGAAGAGCAGAGCCAGTGATGGGAACAGGACTGGAATGAACACCCAGATGTGAAGGGAGTGAACAGCAGGACACAGAAGTTCTGAACCTGTAAAACACTACACAGTGTATGCCCCCAAAATCAGGTTTGCATTTCATGCATGAAGTTAGTAAAATACTAATTTTCTGACACTTCCCTAGTGTTTCAGGCCCATATTTACATAACAGAGATTACAGAATCCTCATAACCCACCAAATCTCATCAGAGATCAGGGAGAGGCACATTACTGCCAATACAGTATTTAGATATTAACTATTGATTTATTAAATTATTAATATTAACTATTATGATATTAAACTATGATCAGCACTACGCACTAGGAAGCACACACCAGGAAAAATCCATGAGGGTGTCAGGAGGGAAGGAAAACACAAATTTTGCCGTTAGGGAGGAATTTAGCAAAGTACAGTAAATGAAGCTGAGAGTCTCACACACCATATACTGTTCTCTCTAAATTATACCATAAAATATCTGGTTCCTAACTCGCTGCTCTATAAGGCCAGCATTGGAAAAAACAGTGTATGATCATACCCTTAAAAGTGAACCATCATGACAAATAGGCATATAATGTCACAAAATGTAAAAAGCAAGTATCTGGGATATTTTGTATTTGGCATTTCCTAAACTGTGAGTTCTTAACCTTCATATTTCAGCAACGTTAATACTCCTTTAATACCTCCTTTTGTTCAACAAGTTTGGTATCGTTTCCCAGTGTATGTTGGATGATATAGCAAAGAATTTTTGACTCTTGCACGGAAGATTTACAGTGATTATTTGCATACTTGGAAATCAGCGGATGTGCATACAGCCCACACAGCCCATCCCGGTGCTCCTCCACACAAACACCCTGGTAGCCTGCCCCAACCCTTCCAGCACAGACGGGATCACAAAATATCCTGAGCTGGACCACAAGGACCACTGAAATTCAACAGCCCATTTAGAGAATTTTACACTTTCTGTGCTCACAGGCACTGACCCCCAAGCAAACACTGCATTGACCTGAGGCCGTGGAGAAGGCTTCCAAAACTGAGTGACAGCACTGGGATTGGGGGTGTGGAGTTTGGATAGAAGTGTGTGATATCACAGCATGGAAAACTTAGAGTTTAAGGGTTTAGAATATAGTAATATATATATAAAGCAAGATGGAGGTTTTAGGGCAGAAGCTAGTTCTCCTTTTTTACCTTCTTCTTCATGGGTATGGGTGGGATTTTGTAATTGGATAGAAACGTCCACATTGTGGGCCAAGAGTGGTTGGTTATTGGGCTAAAAGTAGAAATAATTGAGGTGTCATTTCTTAATTGGACAGTTTATCTTCAAAAGGCCCTGTAGAGAGAGAGATAGGGGCCATTTTTAGTTTGTTAGCTTGAAGCGCTGTAGAACTCACAGTTTGTGAGACTGTGATGTAGATAAGAATTAATAAACATCTGAGTCCAAACAAGAAACACCTTCTCGAGCATTTAATCCTGGCAATTTAATTCTGGCAAGAAGAAGATAGAACGTGACACTCCTGCACAGCTCCCTCCCCTCCGCTGGCAGCCCGGCAGGCAATGTCACCTGCAGATGGGCCACCAAACCTCTAAGCCAGCCCCCAGGGCAGCCAGGCCCCTGCACATGACAGCCTGGCACCCTGTCAGGCTCCCTGGATAGCGGGCAGGCGGGGGGACAATCAGCAGATGGCTTTTGCTATCTCCACCACCATTAAACAGTGACGCCACCCCCAGCGCCTGGCTGCAAGGTGAGCGAGCTGCTCCTTCCCAAGGGCAGCCCTTGTGACCAGCCTGGAAGGGTTTGAAGTGCAGTCAGGACACAAGCCACTCTTACTCAACTTGAACTTTCTAACAGGAACGGAGCAGGACGCATCTGACCCGTTCAGGGAAAAAAGGAAAAGCTGCGGGAGAGCTGTGACCCTGGAAGTCAAGGAGATGGGATGAGAGCCCAGTGCCACTGCTGAGCTCCCCTGCTAATGTAGGCGAGCTGGCCTGGCAGCCTGGCAAACAGCCTCAAATCGGGCTGCCCAAAATAGAAACCAGTAAAATTAGAAATTAGGAACGAGTAAAATTGCTGCTTTGGAAATGTATTTCTCCGTTTCCTCTTTATGAACTGTAAAAAGCAGATAAAAACGTCTGCACGCTGCCCAGGGCCATGTGACAGCTCTGTTAACAGAAGCACCTCAGACCCTGAGATGTTACCAGACAATTTCATTTAAGCATGGGAGAATTCTCCACCTGTGTAATCAATGCTGATCTACATTTGTGTCACCCAAAGGCAGGTTCCTCTGCACCAAAGGGGATGTGGGGATGCCACAGCTGATACGTGGGCAAATCCAAAAGGAAGGCAAAGGCAGCAGCTATACTCCTAGTAAAGAACAAAGACTATTGAGTGTGCTGTCTCTTCCCAGCCTTGCTTGAAATTAGGAAACAAACAAAGTTTAAATTGGTTGTGTTTTGCTAAGTTGGTCAGAGCATGGTGCTGATAACACCAAGGTTGTGGGTTCAATCCCTGTGTGGGCCACTCACTTAAAAATTGGACTCAGTGATCCTTGTGAGTCCCTTCCAACTCAGAATATCCTGTGAGTCTGTGTTTTCAGCTCCTTAGCAAGACAAAACTAAAAATCCCAGTTCACAATAGTTGATTTTACATTTCCTGAAGGGTACAGCTAACATCAGTTCTCCAGGCTAGTCTACCAACTTTGGCTCTTTGACATATCCCGGGGACTTACACACATGGATGCAGCAGCAGCTGCAAAGAAAACAGCTGTAATTATTCCCAAACCTGTATAAATCACAACAGGGGAGCAGTTGGAAGTGGGGATAGAGAGCCAAAATTTGACAAATGGAAAAGACAAAACCACTGGAAAAAAACCATTTGGGATGTGTGAGCAAGCTAATGAAGAGTAGAAATAAATAAAGTATAATAGATGGGTTACATATAAAAACATCAGTAAGCGATGTAAAATAACAGCTTTCTCTTTCGATGTCACTATCTGTTTTGAGTTCATGTTTGTGGCACTACCAAGCCCCAAACAAATGGGAAAAGTGGGGAGGGTTATGCAGATAACATTGTTAGGGAAGGAAGAAATAAAGGAAGGTACTGTTTATCTTTCCTTTTACTCTCGCTATTTTGATTCCCCGTCCCATAAACAGGAGGGTGAGGGAACTCTAAAGCTGTTTGTGACTTTGAAAAATGAGTTCTGTTCCCTTGATCCAAAAATTCCACAAAATGTTCCTCCTTTCCATATTTTGCTTTGCCACCTAGAGCCAGAGCACAAAGGGCAGCGGTTTCCAACACGTGTGTGCACAGGCTCAAACCTTTGTGTGGCAGAGCCGTGCTGGGAGCAGATAATTACAGCAAATAAAAGGCAGATCTGGATATAACAATGCGGAAGCAAATCCAATTGCTGAGGACATTGGCTGAAAACAGCCCTCAGAAACAAAGAACCAGCCACATTAGAGCAATCTTTCATACTCGTATAAAATAAGTAATTGAGTCACGGGCAGGGGAAAGCCTGGGAGCACAAAGAAAGAGCACAAGTCGAAGCTGGAAACTGTCCCAACGGTCCCATATTTCAGCTCCCTCTCTGTTTGCTATTCTTCCCACCCTGGGTTTAAGCACAGCATCAGAGCTCGTTATTAGTCTGTAATCAAGGCCATTAGAGCTCTCAAATTCAACCTGAAGATGCACTGGGCAAAAACCTGGCGAGGCAGCGGTAACGATCCCCTCTGAGTAATCAGAGTGTTGCTCCACACCAGGCTGATGGAAAACGGCCCCTCTGTGCCCAGGGGCCTGCCAGAGGGCTCCCTGGAGAGAAAATGTTATCTTACACACTATAAATACGTGACAATAAGATTAGAGGCAGCTGTTGTGACAGCAATTTGCCATGTCAATACAGCCCCCTCACACTCTGCCCAGGTTTTTGGCTCGCTGGTGACTCAGAAGCAAGAGGGGCATTGCCAAATCCCAGGTCCCTGCATTTCCCATCCACTTGCACTATCCAAGGACTGCCCTCACCCTCACATGACTTCACTTGGGCTATCAGAGATGGAGTCAAGCACCTCGTCAATATTTGGGAACTGTACAGAACAGGACAGAGTCTGTATTGTCCTAGTTTGGCCCTGTAACATCACAGAGAATGTTAATCAGGAGCAATGCTAACATTACAAAAATCTCTTACAAAAGCAGACATTTGAAGTATTTCCACTGAAAACTAAGTACACTCATTTATCAATTTTAGCTCCTGCCATATCATTACATGTTACTAAAAACCATCAGATTCTGTCAGATAATTTCCTGCATTCATTACTTCCAGTAAGAAATAAGCTACTGGGTGGGAGAAAAAAAATAACCATTTTGTTTTTACATTACTTCAGGTTGCAATGCTTAATAGAGTTGTTTCCCAGATAACCCAGTGGTTATTTCTATTTATACTGTGTGTAGTTGTCTTTGCTATAAATGAAGACCCAAAAAAAGTGACAACTATCACGTAGCTGCTACAACATGCAACAGATGCAGAAGGACACACTGCAAAATGTGACTACTGGCCATAAAGCTACTATTGATGGGCAAAGGATGGCCTGAAGAAAACCCAAAAATTGCCACGTTAGCTCACCTCACAGTCAAAATTTGGCTGGACACTCTCAAGAGCTAAGGGTAATGTATTTCCCCTGGGAGGAAGTATTTTAAAATACAGGTAATGGGAGACAACACCCTTGGGTAGTAACTTCCAGAGTTGAATGAGGATGTGCAGAAAACCTAAATCAAGACCTTTGTGCTTCCATTAGTCTTTTAAGCTCAGTTTCTTGGGAAGCACTTCCCAAGGGTGACTCAGCATCTGTAAAGTAATTGCTGTTCTCTGAGATAACCTTCAGGAGACGCAGCAAGCACCAAGTGATGGGGTGACAGAAGTCTCACATCCTTTGTACCTGTTGTGAAAGTGATGCCTTGGGAAGGCTGACCTGAAACAGAGACTGGGCAGAGCTAGAGAATAAAGTATTTATTGAAAGGCCTTTAAGGTACACCTTGGGCAGGACAGGGACTGACCAGGCCTACACGCAAGGTGGATCCAAAATGGCTGACCTGTCATGAGGGTTCACACTTCTAAAAGTTTTGGTGCATTTACATATTGGGGTTTAATTGTTCAATTCCAGCTTCAGGTTGTGAGGTCCCATCCTTCTTGTTCCTCCCCTCAGCCCACCCTTGTTTGTGCTTTTGAGCTGAAAGTTGTCCTTGGTGTCCATCAGGAAAAGAATTTCTTTCGTCTCCCTACTCTGTGAAGAGAGCTCACCAACACTTAATGTGAGGCTCAGAACTACATCCCTAGGCAGCACAGAAGCTGAAAAACATGAAAGCTCAAACTTCAGGCATCAAAAGGGTTGACTTCAGCTGCTATTCCTGAATTCTGGGGTGTAGAGAGGTCTGGCTGCTGCCACCCTGGAGCAGCACAAGTCCTGGTGGGAGGGAAGGAGGCAGCAATGCCACCAGCAGTGCCTGTGTCCCTGCCACCTGTGCAGAGCAGGGGGGGAAGCCCTGGCACTCTGCAGTGCACTCCCACGCACACTCCCACTCCCAGATGGCCTCCACACAACCCTTCCAACATAAATTATTTTAGGATTTTAGCAATTAAGCCACAGAGCCCAGATTTTTGTCTCACAGTCAGGAGTGCAACTCTCTTTAAAAAAAAAACCAGCAAAAACCTTGGAGAGACAAACGTCCCTGCCAAACTAAAAATAATCATAATAAAATATTCCTGTCTCTACAGCAAGTCACCTAAAGCATTCAAATTACCACCCATGAGGTTGTTCTGCTGACAGCTCTGTGTTTACACCTGCTGCTTTTCCTTGTCCTGAGTCTGGCAGGAAACAAAAGCAGGAATAGAAATCATCTCTGTGCAGGCAAGGTAGCTGAAATTCAAGGGGTACAAGAGAAGGAACAGTGCCACAAAAGGTGCATGCGATGTCACCCCAATTTTTTTGTTGCTTAAAACGTAAAAGATGGGACTGGCACTCCAGCAATTCAGTGGAGGGGGAAAAAGGCAGCTACAGAGCTTCAGCCCAGTTTAGTGATGAGCTCCCTTAAGCTCGAGAACCTATATTTCCTTTTCAAGACACTGATGTTAGAGAGCACATCACCACATCTGCCCTGTAAATCTATGTACTGAGGAGCTGCTTTTGCTTTAAACCTACTGAAGTGAGGCAAGAAACACAGTGAGCTGCAGGAGAGAATTCTCTCAATTTCTCTCCTTCCTGGAAAGAGAAGATTGGGCTAAAAGATTATTCATATCAATTGAACTGGGTTAGAGATAGGGACCAGACCTTAGTAAGCCCTCAGGTTACAGGTTACATTTAAATGCCTGCAGCAGTAAACTCCTGGCAACATAAACATTAAACAGACATTTCTGAAGCCTGGCACAGAACGACAAGGGCTTGAAATAGTGGTACAATCCTTATATTATATAATTTACCATTTTCTCATTGAGGTCTTGAAAGTTGTTATTGAAACAATCTGCATTGTCCATCCCATCCCATGACACTGACTCAGAGCCAGGACTCAAAGAGTCACCAGCACCAGCTGTGTGCCCCATTCCCAATGCACACGTGATTCCAGCTTCCCAAAAAGCCAGGCCTTGAGCTGCTGCCCTTCAGAGAGAGCCATGCACCGGGCAGAGGAAACATCTGTGCTGCTCTGACCCAAACCAGCCCCTCTGAACTGCAGGGGCCCATCCAGCTCAGCCACCCCACCCCGGATCAGCCCTGAGCGGTGACCCTGTGCTGCTGCCAGCATCAGTCACCCCGTGACTCACAGCTCTCTGTGGGCTGAGGCATCCTCCCACCTGCCAAAATGTGCCCTGCTGTGGGGGTCACAGCTGAATCACCCTTTCCCAGCACCGGCTGCTGTCACTGTCCCCAGCCTGACTCGCTCCTCGCCCTGGTGTCTCAGCACGTTGGCCTGTGTGGAGCTTTGACAGCAGCTCCAGGAACCCATCAGGGCTGCATTACTGAGGGAAGGCTTTGGGAGAACTCTGCTCTGTGTGAGCACAGCTTTATAGGCAGAGGCTTGACCTGCAAAAAATGAGGAGTCCACCAGAAAAGTCAACAGAAAGCCAAACTTTACCACGAGCACAGATGCTCCTCCGAGCCTGTTAAAAGCAAATCCCTTCTGCTGGCTCTGTTAACTTTAATAATTAAACCCCTAGGTCAGGCTTTTGAGAAGGAGGCAAGTCCCAGTTCTCATGCTATCTCAGCAGCCCCGTGGTACAGAGAGACGAGGAGCAAAAATTAACGTGAGTGACAGATTCACATCTGAGGCTGACATCTAGCTATAACATCAGGTAAGTGCAGGATCAACATGACAGAAGCATCAAAGGACAGGAGATATTGTGCAGGACCAATTCTTCTCTCCCACAAAGGCAAAAAGTATTTTTAAAAAAGGCTCAAGAATCAAAAGACAAAAAAAAAAAAATCTAGGTTAGAACCCTTTTTTTTTTTAAAAAAAAGACTATGCTTTTAAACTGGATGTTATGCTAAGGAGTAGCCTTGTGACACTGAAAGGACTAAAAATGGCACAACTGATAGCACACAGAACTCTCTTTTCTATATTCAGCTCAGCCCCACATTTCTGTGTACCAGATCACTCAGGTTTTGTGTTCTCCTACCTCCAAGGCCCTTTGCTCTTGCTCCTTAATCTCCAGATAAATCTCTGATCCTCATGCCATGCTGTCAGGAACGAGTGGCACGAGGCTGGGCTAACATTTCCTTTCCCTTCTGGCCTGCGGTTATACAAATCACAGCTTTTCCATCACTGCTTGCCCCTTTATTTCTCCATGCACTTTACCCAGGCTTGCCCAAAGTTTCACTTCCTGGCAGACATGAACAGTGAAGTGAATCAAACATCAGGCTGAGAATATTGCAAAGAGATGTTTCAATACCAGTAATTTCTGTGAATAGTGAAGTAAATCAAACATTAGGCTGTGAATACAAGCAAGGAAGTGTTTCAATACCAGTAATTTTTGCATTCGAGCTGGAAAAAAGAAAAAAAACACAACCAAAATCAGGATGGAAAACACTTATTGCCTGAGTTCTGCAAAAAAAAGTGTGGCTTCTCTCTACCACCCTCAGTGTAAAGCATGTATTTTGGGAACAGTCAGCTATTTCCATTGCTCTCAGCCTTCCATAACTCAGTCTCTGCAGAGCAGTTTGCTGCCCTGGCGTCCTGTTTAAAGCAGTTTCTCTGTCCCTCAGTTCCTGTCACCAACATGGCACAACCACCCAAGGCCAACCACAGGAGAACCAACCAACCATCACTTTTTTTGCAAGTTTTCTGCTTCCTCCTTGACAGCCACGAGAGCCAAGCAAACCCAGAGCACACCCACCACCCCTTCCAGGGGGAGAACAAACAACGTGCTGCTTCCTGCAGCTCAGCAAAGGGCCATTTCCAAACGTTTTAAAAGAAACAAAACAAGAAAAACACCGTGCCATTACAAATGGCCATTTTGGGGCATAAGCTGGAGTTGGGCACATCTTATCTTCACGTGAGCAACGTACACATTCTGGAGAATATCCACAGGAGAGACGGGAGTGTGGCCAAACACAGGGAGGGCCTTTGCTAAGATGACAGGATGAGGTGCTTAAGTGTGTGTACTGGAAGATGAGAAGGCTACAGGGGGGATCTTCTTGTGCTCTCTAAGTACCTTAAGGGGGATCACAAGGATCTGGTGGACGGATAAATTTGAACTAAGCGGCCACAGGACAACATGTGGACAATCCCAGGCTTTAAAATAGAAGTAATTTATGGGAAACAAAACCCGTGGTGGTTTAGCCAAGTGGGATTTTCTTCTTGTCCAGGAGACTTCTGCAGCATATAAATAATGCAGTAGTCAAGAAAATAAAAACAGATTGCTTGGAGAGCAGCGATATCTATGGATATGTATGGGATTAGATGCTCAAACACGACAGCTTTACTCGTGCATACAGGGTTTAGGTTTAGCATAAGTAAGGAATTTCCTTTCCTCAGGTTACTGCGTGGAGTTGGAGAGATAGCAGCCTGTGGTAGAAAAAAGTGGATATAGCCTTAATAAACAGATGATGTGGAATGTTTTTCTAGCACCCAATTGTACAAAATTATTTCTAACAGGCAGGCAGGAGCATCAAAGACACACTTATTGTATCATCCTGAAACGACAGAACAGGAGAGCAAAAAGTGTCCCTGAGCTGCCTGTCAAAGTCTAAACCTCAGGGATGTGCAGACCCCATCACACAGAGCCTGATCACTCTCCTGTCCCCTCTGCCAACACTGAACACTGCAGCATGACCAAAACACCCTGACCTCTCTCTACCTGCACCTTGCAGATGTTCTTGACACACTTTTACTGAATGCTCCATGTCCAGCCTGTGTCGTGAAGTAAAAGCAGGAAAAAAAATCTTTAAGCCCCATTGTTAAGGGTTTTAAACCAGAAAGGGGCTGGATTAGGTTAGATATGAAGAAGGTGCTTTTTGTGATGAAACACTGGGACAGGTTTCCCAGAGAGATGGTGGATGCCCCATCCCTGGAAATATTCCAGGCCAAGCTGGATGGGGCTCTGAGCACCCTGGTCCAGTTGAAGATGTCCTTTCTCACTGCAGACCAGACGACCTCTGAAAGTCCCATCCCACCCAAACCTGCTATTTTTTCCCTCTCAAAACCCACAACAGGCTGGAAATATTATGTGCCATGTGCAGACTGTGACTTACTGGAATCCCTTCTGAAGAGAAAGCCTTGCCAGTGGCCAAAAGCTGCTGTTTTATTTTTATTGGACTGGGAGTTTTGTGTCGCCTCCCCGCACCCGTTGAGATGAAATCTGAATCTGCTGCTGCCGTTTCACCTCGGGTGCCTTGACTTTTCTTGTACTAAACAGGAAGCCCTTGTCAATACAAAACTATTTGCACTGGCCTCCCCAGCCTGTGCTGTGTCTAGATAATTCAGCCTAATGAGGGATCACTTCCTGTGTTCGTGGCTGACAACACCCAAAGACATTTTGGGACTGTGTGGTGATAACAGACTGAACTATATAAAGCCAATAGCATGGAGCTGTTACTTTCAAACAGAGAATAGAAGAGAGAGAATGGATGCTGCTCCAAAAGTCGCTGAGATTTGTGCTTGAGCCAGGAAATTGTAACAAAAACAGGCTTTCTGCTTTAGGACTGCCACCTCCACTACACCCACTGAGCTCCACAAGCTCACCTACATGTTAAAATGCAGAGGGGTAGCACAAGCAAAATGTGTGTGTGATTACAGACTTTTGCCCTCAGTGCATGCAGCTGGACTAAAACTAATTCTGTTCCTAAAATGCAACAGAGCAAAGGTCAGTCCAGACAAAAGGTAAGGGTCAAATCTCCTGGCAAAACCAACAGAAGCTTCCTGTCACCCCAGGGAGCTGCTGGAAGAAGCAGGCACATCACAGGAGTGAAACAGCTTCTCTCACAGGCACCTGGCCCAGCCCTTCCTTGCTCCACACCAAAGGCAGTTGAGCCCAGACCTAAGCCAGTGGATTTAATAATAATTATCACCTATTATACATAATACACACATTAATATCACGATTTCATTTCTCTCCCCATTTCAGAACGTGGGCCAGTTTTCCAGCGTCCCATGTGGACATTATGGATGACTGACTTGCTCACCAGCAGCTAAATCAGGGCTTGAGTCAATCTGCTGCAGCCTGTAGCATATTTATAACCTTTGGGATGTAGCAATGAACCATCCCAGTGCAGAGCAGAAATATCCACTGTGCTTGGAGAAGAAAGATGGCCCTGTGTAAACAACTCTGTGTGTGCTCCAGGTGAAGGAAGTGAAGAGTGGCAATGCAGCACCTCCCATAATTCTAGCCAGCTGTCAGTCCAGCTAGGAAAACAACAGGCTCAAAAGCAAGCCATTTTTTCCTCGTGCATTCATGCACAGGAGACATTTTCTTCTCATAATTCCTTCCATTTTACAGTATCATCATTAAGATATGCGGATTGTTAAAGCCAAACCAAATGACTTGGGTTGTTCCCCACCCACATATCCTCTCCACTGGTCTTTATAACGGGGCAGATTTTGAAGGCCACCTATCATTTCTAGCTGCACTGCTGTTCACTTCTACAAAGAAACAAATAGAGAGCTACATGAGATGTGGATTAAAAAAAAAACCCCAAACCAACAAAAGTTGTTGGGCCACCTCCTTGGAGCAAGTACAGTGCTTCAGACTCTGTAGGAGCATCTTCAGGTCTATTTAGAAAAGAATGGGAGTCTGATGGCCCAGGCTCCAGGCAAGCAGCTGGGCAGGTCTATTAAAAATTCACTGAGGAGGAGACTTTACCTTGAAATTACCTTGAGGAGAACCTGACAGGTTAATGGAACAGGAAAAGTGCAAGAGCCCGGGGAACACAGGATTTCATCCCACCTCCCATCAGCTGTTACTATGCAAAACTGGCGCTGAAGCTAAAAAAGCACCACATAAGCTTAATTACTTCCCGTATTTTTGATTGATGTGACTATTTCTTTCCACCACACAAGACATTTTCTCTGCTTTTCTTCGGCAGTTTCTACACATCAATTCTCTAGCTGCTGTTTCCAAGGCAATCCCACACTAGAATTTCAATGGTTTGAAGGAGCTCACGGGGTTCAGTCACACAAGGCTGGCTGAGTTGGTCCATAATTCCACTGCTGAAAGGATTGTGAGTGTGAAAAGCAGAAAAGTGAAAGTATCAAATCAAAAAATGGCAAAAAATGAGAGTCTTGTTGTACCTTCAAAGCACAACAATCGATGCCCAGGATGCTTGAAGGCTGTATTGGTTGAGAAGTTAGCTTGAGAAAAGACCACCCTGGATGCAACACAAGTCTATCTAGGACACAGGGTGGGCACAGAAGGAATAATTATTTGAAGAAGAAATGATTATGCTGAAAGCCAGGAGCAGCTAAAACTCCCCTTGCCATCAAAGGGGAGAAACAGCACTGCTCCACAGCACACTGAGATCATCCAACGGTGCCTACCTAAAATAGTTCAGGTGAATCACATCCTAAAAATGCTCATTTCTGTTCTTTAACTATAAAAGGAGCCCTAAAGGCAGTCAGTTCAACTGCATCTGTCTGTGCTGCAAAGGTTTAAAGAAAGATGAAATTCGTTTCTCACTAAAAGCCATTCCATCCAGAATCACAGGAAGTTCCTTAAGTTATGCAGCAGAGAGACACCTGAGGAAATTACTACCCTGAAACTGGGCATGGGATCTGCTTTCTTGATAATAAAAGCAGCTATGAGACCTCTTTGTCCACCTTTAAAAAAATTATCACAGTATTGCTATCCCAAAAAGGAATTACCAACAGGTAAGAAACCAGATGACTTGATTCTACTGAAGAAAAATTCCCACAGTGAAGTTACAATTGCTACTCTCACAAAAAAAATGACAGGAGTTTTAAAGGAGGAAACAGAACAATAGTCTACACAACTACTAACTATTTCTTCAAGAGAAACCCAAATTCTTAATGCAAAACTGTGCAGCTCACAATAAATACATATAAAAGATTAAGAAGTGAAGAGCACCCAACTTTTAAGTCCTATTCTCTACAGCAAGGTCAGTGAACGTGAAGAGAACACTGCTGCTATTCATGCTGCATGTTTCAGTCCGTTCTCCAGATTCCAAGCCTGGTAGCTCTCACCAGCATTAAGTTTGCCAAGTAATAATTAAAAAATGCTACTAGGAAGGAGAACACACTTGACTGCACACGCTTGGTTAATTCCCAGAAGCCCCGCTTCTCTCGATTACTTTTTGGATGCTGGAGCCTGTTCCTGTAATTCAAAAGTAAACAATTCTTCAGGAAGGCTGTTGAGGCAGAAATGAAACTGGAAGTGTCTGGGAAGCAGGCCCTGGTCTGCCAGTGCCCCAGCAGGCAGGACACACTTTCCTTTTCACACACAGGAAAAACATCCAGCCCCTGCACATCAAAAGCAGGAACCTTGGAATGATGAACAGCCACCAGCAGCCTGCTGACAAGGCACTCAGCCCACAGATCCCACATCAGGCTCACTAACCCAGCTCAGCTCAGCCCCAGGGATCTGCTCAAACCTCTGCCATCAGCAAGGGCTTCTGCTTTCTAAAGAGCCTTCCTCACCTCAAGCAGTTTGTTTGAGGTTTTTCCTCACTTGCAGGAGGAAGGAAAGGGTGGAAGAGGCTTTCATCCCCTCAAAACAATAGACTCTGACCCAACCCAATATCTTCTATTTTACCAGAGTTAAAAATGATTCTCCACACAGACAAAGTGCAGCAGTCTCGTTTCAGGGCTTGACACAGCAGAGGAAGGACGGTGAGGTTTCGGGGAGCCTCTGCCAAGTTCAGTCCCACCACACCAAGTCCTTACTCCCAGGAATTCCTGGGCAGCTGGCAAGAGAGCACACTGACACTAGGCAAGGAAACAGAGGTGAGATTTCCCTGACACCACTTGCACAGGCTAAAAGCAATCAGCTCCTACTTCTATTTTGAGCTCTTCCAATCCCAGCTCATCGTGGGCTGCCCATGGAATCACTGCCAACAGCCCGAAATGCTGTGAGCCTGTCATGACAGATCACGACTTGGGACAAGCTGTGACAATGGCTGCTCTGCAAAAGGCCACAGGGGAAGCCCCAGCTGCACCCCAGGATCGAGGGGCAGCACCCAGCACCTCCCGTGCTGGGTGAGCATTTTTAAGCACCAATGAACTCCCATCTTGAGCAGAAATTGCCCATTCACTTAAAGCTGCTTTCTGTTTCCCTGGGGACAAGGAAAAAAACCAGACCCTGCCAGCTTTATCTCTGCTCATGAATCACATCCCAGCCTTTCTGGTCTCCTTGACTACAGCTAAATAAAACAGGGGCAGGAATCACTGGCTGGCCCTAAAGTGCCCGAAATAAGGCGACGAGTGCACTGCAGCTGGGAGGTTTTATGGCAGGAAATATTGGGATGTGCGTTTCCTGCCCTGGGCTGTGCCATAAAGGGCCATCAAAGGGTGCCCGAGGCTTCAAGGTGTGTTGAGGTAGTGCTAGAGGATGGAGCAGGATAAAGGGAGCCAAGGAAAACTTGGTCCTTGGTGGATGTTTGTTGGATTATGCCCTTTTTTTGACCCAGAGATGGGGCAACTGAGAAGCATTTTAAAATCTTTTATCCTATTTTCAGTCTCGTGTGAAGGGTGAGACGGTGCAGGTGTTACAATTCACACCATCACAATCAGAAGCCAAACTATTTCCTAATTACAACCCATTATAAGCATTTCTTGGCCTCTCAGCTTTTGCCACACCATGTTGTAAATGCCTTAAAGCCAATCATCTAAAATTACCCCTCATGGGCCCTACTACAGCACACCTTTCAAAATTCTATTTCTCTGAAGTATCCAATCTTTTTTGCAAGGCCATCCACTGAAACTTGTTTCTTGTTCCATTTCTCTCTCAACAATGTCTGTCCCATTCCGTGGCATTTCTAAGTCAGCATTTCTCATCTCAAAGTTTGCACACAGATACATACTATGTATACTATGTGAAGTCAATCTTTAAGAACCACTTCTGCCAAGCTTTAAGAATTCCCTACAAATCCGTTTCCCACAGGTGTTGCTGCAGCAGAGCAGAGGGATGAACTGCCCCAGGAGCTGGTGAACAGAGGGGAGGGATAACTGGCAGCACCACGGCTAAGGTCAGCTCTTTATCAGTATGAACACAGCCCTCATCAGCACAAATCAATAATCCTTGGAGGTCCCTTCCAACACAGAACATTCTGTGAGTCTGTCACCAAGAAACCAGACCATGTCCCACAAGCTGGACTTGATCTTTACATATCCCTTCCAACTCCATGCTTCTAAATCTAAAGGTGAAACTGATGGACATGGGGACCTGACCTCCCACAAGTGATGATGAGCAAGGAGAACCTGGCTTCTCAATTAGCATCTTGCCCCCTGAATCCCAAAGTCATTTTTTGCTGACTGGATTAAGCAGCTCCCATTGCAGGCACTGCCTGGTGCAGTGCTTTGGTTTCGATTCAGCTGCAGGGTCTCATCAGCCACTTCAACACACATGGAGAACAGCCTCCAAAGCCTGAGGTGACAACCACCCCTCTCCTCCCCTCAGGAAACAATCATCTCAATCAGTTTGCGTACCACTGAAGGGGCAAAACACAACATATTTACTCCTGTTCTGAAGCTGAGTTCCTGTTTCAAATAAATCCAAAAGGGCAAACCATGCTTTTGCTGAACTCCCAGGTCCTGACGAAGATGAACTGACAGAAAGATAAAACCTACTGATGCATTCTCTGAACCATCCCCATCAGTAAGTCTTTGCACACAAACTAAACAAAGTAAGTAAAGCCTCAAAGCAGGAAAACAGGGTTATGAAGGGATTTTGGAGGAAAACTCATTCCTACGAGCAAGTTGCACACGCCTTCCCTTCAGTGCCCTTGCATAATTCAGTCTGTATCCACAGAAAGCTAGTGCTGCATGAATGAAGCAACCTCTTGAGAAACAATCACATGAGGGCTAATAAAACAGGACATGTCAAAATTATTGCCAGGAAATCTCTAAATCTTTGCCATATATTTTACAGCCTGTTTGCCTACGGTTAACCCCAGTGCAATATTTATAAAATACAACTGCCAGAGAGCTACAGCACTTCCTTTCAGCAAGCCCAAGGTGGTATGCAAGCTGGGGTTTTTCAGCTCAGTGTTAAATCCTGGGACTTTGGAGGATGGAGTCGACCCACAAGCAGAAGAGATATATTAAAAAAGCCTCCAGCAATAACAATTTCCTCCCCAGGAACATTTGCAAGTTTTCAAACTCAGACCTAAGGCTTTGTCAAGGCTGTGCTTTCATCAGTCTACAGCAGACTGACACAATAACTTTGAATATTAACTGATTCCTCTCATTTTTTAATACAGTTTCGAGCCACACACTCAAGAAGCAACAGACCCCCATGGCAGCACGCTGAGTTATCTGCTCTCAGCCAAGAATCTCACTATAAAGGACAACACTCCTGCTTAAATGTCAAAGGGAGCTATTTGTCACTGGAGCTCACGGGGAATGCACAGAAACATGGAAGTTAATTTTATCCTGAAAACTCTCCCACAATGTGTGGAGCCTGACAGCCACTTTTGGCACCTGAGATGCTCAGAGGGAATGCCCTGCCTTTCTAAACCAAGTGTTGCTGCTGGATCCTGGTGGTTTCATTTTTTTTTTCTCCATTATGCACTCAGCAGAAGCAACTCACTTTTACAGCTGCTGTGAACTAAATTAACAAAGGTCTCTCATGTAAACATAGGCTCCATATCAAATAAATACTCCCAAACTGTTGCACTACAAGTATTATCTTCAATGAAAGAAAGTAAAGTCTTTTCATGCACTAGTAAAAGCTAAAACGTTCTGGGACGTCATCCAGAGGGTTTGGAGGGATCACGTATCCAGGTTATGTGGATCTAAGTAAGGTTACTTTGGTTAAAAAAAAAAAATTAGAGATGATCCAAAAGAAATACACATTTTATTAGGTTGGAACTCCCATGTTCCTGGAAGAAATGTTGAAAACCAGATACTGCGTCAACTACCCATAATTCTTATACATCTTAAAGTGCTGCACTGTCTCCTACAGATTCAGAGGGTTTTTTTAGAGGAGCGAGCATAATTTTGCTGACTGTGAAAGGCCAGCTGCAAAACCCAAGTCAAGGCTCTGCAGTGCACCGAGAGCACTGTAACTGAGCAACCTGCACTTGCTGTTCAGCTGCTTAGGCACTGTGACAGTGCCTCACAATAATTCTCCCCAAGGCTGGTTCACTCCTGACCAAGTAGGCAACTTTTAATTTCTCAGCAGGCCATCCCGTGTCAACACTTTACCTGGACAGTATCTTTCCTAGTCTTATTCCAAAGATCAAGCTCTTCTTAAACTGAGATCCTTCAAGCTCCATGTTACAAACTCATTTTCCACACTGTATTGCCTGTTTGGTGATCATAAATGCAACAGCTATAGTTATAACAACAGCCATGTAATAGCTATACAGACCTAGCCAAGAAAACATAGTCTGAGGGGTTGCATTCTCTCCAAAGCACCCTAACAAAGTCCAGAGCCCTGAATTTTTTCAGAAATAGTCATCTGGGTTATCAGACTCTTTTTCTTTTCCCCATGGATTTGATTATCGGTGTCACAGAACACGAGGAAATCATTACCCATCCTGTAAGTGAGAAAAACTCCAGGCAGACGGACACTAATCCCTTTCTCCCTGGGGCTTCACAATGCCATCCCTTCCTCTCCTCCTCTCCAGTTCACACGTGCAGGCTGAGGTGTCCTCCTGCACCTTTCAGCCAGCACACAAAACAGCTCAATTCAGTACCTTCGCCAAGCCCTTAAAGATTCCCTGGATGGCAGTAGCTGTATTACACCGAGCCCGTTCAAGTGTGAAATTTCGTCACCCCATTAATACACAGCAATTGAAAACGTTTCCTAGGGAGCAGAGACCTTGTGTCAGCTGCAAGCTTCCCTCTCTCCATCCCCAGAGAGGGAGGCTGGAAGTGTTATCTCATGGAGCAACGGGGACTCCTAAACACATGGCGAGCCAGGTCATCCCAGGGCAAGTCTGTTTCAATTACTTTTTATTTTAAAACCCCAAAGCCCTTTGCTGCGCAGTACTGTACTCTCTGACTTTGTCACAGCGTAGCTGCTACAATTTCTAGGTCAGTAGGACTCCAGCGCTGCCCTCGGGCTGGGTTTTCACGGGGCTCAATCCAGTGAACGTGTCAGACACACCACAGCAAACAGCTCCCATTGTCTGTAGCTTTAGGGAGCCATTGGCTTCACGTAAAAATATCATTACTTCTATTAACAGACATCGATAGAGGTCTGGAAGCGGCCGTTCACGATCTGAAATGCATCTGCCTTGCTCAGACAATGAGAAAATAAGAAATTAGTGATCCGTGCTGTGGCATCTGCCTGTCCTCACGCACACCAGCCAGGCTGACGGGGCACTGCAGCAGCAGAGCTGGTGTGGAACAGCAAGGTGGGAACTCCAGTTCCTCAGCACTGCCTTCAACACACACTGCGTTCAGCCTCAGGGCTGAGCTTACAGCAGGAGATATGAAAAACACCACACTTAGGATATTGGATTTTTTTTTTTTGGTTCCCTTCTCTTCCTTTTAAATCAGATTAAAACTAATGGGCAAAAGCCCTCATTATAGGTGTCGTGTCTGATGCGATTCCCAGAGCAGCCCTGTGCTCTTCCTCCCCAAAAAGAGGAAAAACACACATTGTGCAGCCCTTAGACATGATTCCTTTGTTCACTGTTAGTACATTTTCAAAACTGGACTTCCCCTTTAGCTGCTTTGGGAATTTATCACAACCAGTGCATGGGACCAGGCTTCAGGCAGTTTAGATTGTCTTTCAAAAGCCTCCACAAAGCCCAAATTCCCAAATCCCAGAGAAGAAAATTAACATTCCATGTCCGTTGCTGAGACACCTGGAAATGTTAAGAGATTGTTTCTCAAAAAAAAAAAAAAAGGTAGGACATTTTTTAAGCCTTTCCCCTTAATTTCCTACTGTCCCTTATTACTTCTCATCTGTAAAAATCCAAAGATTTAACAATGCTGAAGAAGAAGCTCTTCCTTTAAAATATGGGCATATACTTGGAGATTAGAATCATTATGATCATCCAAATCACCAGAGACAACCTTGCCAGAGCTAGGTTTCAAGGAAAGCTCATCTCTTGATAGGCAGAGTCCGGGCAGTAATTTGTGTCAGGGCTGATTTTAGTCAGGCTTCTGTTTGAAAACATCCAAATTATTAATTAGCTCATGTACAAAGAGTGACAAAAAACCTTCACTAATACATGAGCTCTGTCAGAGACCTTTCAGTAGGAGACTAAGTTACATCCCACCAGGGAGGAAATCCTCACGTTTTTAACATTTATTTTGCTTTCTGATTAGAAAGAATAGGCAAAGACCTTCCACTGGTACGTTAGTCCTATAGAACCGATACATCCGATTTTAGAGATGGAATTCCAGCAATGGTTTCATCTCTTTTCCCTTTTCTCAGCTCTCCATTTGCTCTTGGAAATTCCCAGAGTGATAGAGGACTATTTCCAGAATGAAATCTCAACAGCTGTGTAACAACCCATGCCTTTTCTTGAGGATTCCATGACATGGAACACAAAGCAGGAGAAATGGAACCTGATGCTGCAGGAAGGCAAAATATCCCCCCCCCCGCCTATTCCCAGCTGTGATACTGCTCCCTCTAGATCTTAAGGAGAACAGTTCACCACTTGCTCCACTTAACAGCAGCCTCTGAAATCTTTGGGCTTTCATCCTGTTCAGCTTGCTAAAGGCAACACATCCAAAAGCCAGAGCAACGTGTTTTTAGGAATGAAGCTCAGTAATTAAACAGCTAAAATTCTTTAGCTCATTTTAAGCCAGTTCTTTCAGAGGATCTCGTTTTTACTTTGAAACTGAGGAGCGCTGTGTGCTGTGCAATTTACTAAATCACCTCTGGTGCAGATGTAGGAGGTTTTCTGGAGTTTTAAATCATAATACCAGCCCGACGTGCTAAACTGCCGATCTGTGATGCACGGTTAGGTGGGAAGAGCTGCCATGGGTGGAAATCCCCAGCTGCCAGCCTTTCACACATAGCAGAGCAGAAGGGATGAATTCCTGATGCAAACCCATCAAATATGTATGTGTTGTGCGAGGAGAGAAATGGAGCAGGGAGGCTGGAGATGCAAAAACGAGCCATAAGGAGCCACCACCACCACCGTCACTGTGCTGTGGGTTTGCTTTTTAGGATACATCTCCACCTGTCACTCAGGGAAACATCTACAGATCGGTAAAATAAAAAGACAACCAAGAAATAACCTCCTGGCTGGTTCCAGCAGCTACATCAAAGGGTCAGGCTGTCTCAGCAGTCTGCACACACACACACACACCCCCACCCCACATGTTCCTCCTCCGCTCACATCACGTACATGACGTGTATATTTACACATGCAGAGACAGATTTATTATACACATATTGAAGGGGGGGAACGTGCCTCTTCTGCTGTGTCAGTTGACTCGGCTAAGCCTGTTGAAGGCTCCAGTTCCTATTTAATGGTTGAAGGAGATTTAGGTAATGAAGCCTCTGGATGAGGAAGCAACGGTATTTATGAGACTAAAAAATACTTGGGCTTATCCAGCTTTGAAATGACTATAATAGGACAAAATAGAGGAGTCAAATGGGCAACTGACAACAGTAACAAGCAGAAGCTTTCACAATTCAAGCTTTAATTGTGTGGAATGTACTGGCTAGAGAGGGTGACCCACGATTTCACTAAATATTCCAGCACATCACCCTTTCTACTCCATGTCAAAAAGGTTATTTCTGCTCCTCAAAATACAGTAAGAGTAGTTATTTTCTGATTACTTCAAGAAAGAAATTTCCTGAATCTGATTTGATATTCACCTCTTCAGCTTTTTTTTTCCCCCTCCAAGATGTTTCTTATTTACTTTACTTACTCATTAGTAGTTTCCTTACACACTGCCTAGATTATAAAGCAGAGAATGGCAAAGCAAATAAGCAGAGATTAAATAAAGCTGCAGCAAAGTTAGGTCTTTAAGAATTAAATCCAACCTCTAAACTGCAGAGGCAACTCTTCAAAAGTCACGCTAAGCAGAGTATGTACATTTGCAGTCCAACTTCCATTTAAAGTGGATGACAAGTTTAGCAAGGATAATACCCTTCAAATACTGGCTGATTGGGGAGGCAAGGACATTTGCTCAATTTGCCCATAGTATTATCCTCCTGGCTTGCTGGGAGTGGATGTCCCGCTGTGAGCTTACAATAAGAGTTTTCCTTCTGAAGTCCCTGATGGGAGAGCATTTTTCTTTAAGATCATGGGAAAGTTTGGGGGGGTTTTATTTTAAACCACTGCAGCAAGAAAAGTAAAGAAGATTAATTGGGTTAGCTGCACGATTCATCTCGCTGCTTTTGGCGAATTCACATCAGTTAGCATGTCCTAGAAGACAGCCTTTAAATCTCAGATATGTCCCTGTTAATTACAGCATATTACAAAAGACAAATATTTTTGGGTGCTGAGAAGAAGCGGTACAGCATTTTAACCCATACATTTTTTTCCCCCCCAAATTATTAATCTAGTGCTTAATCTACCTTCAAATTCATACCCAGAGATAAAACATCCAAATATCCTGCTGCTTTTCCTTCTGATTCCCCAGAACCTAACGACCAGGATGCACAGCAACGTGCTGAGCTGATCTAGCACGGTTCCAAGGGCAAAGCTCCCCTTGCAGCAGCAGGTTCCAAGCAGATGGTGCCTGGATAGAGCCAATTGATGCCCGAGTAAAGCAGGGCATCCTGACAACTCCCAGAGAGCTTAGGAGGCAAAGCCCAGTCTCAGGCAAAGGCTGATGCTTTCCAGGGAACTTGTTAGGGCTGCAAGGATTGACGTGCCCATGGTAATAATCAAAGCCCGCTTGCACCGTGACTCGCAAAAGCACAAAAGGGGTTTTGAATCTGGCCCACCACAAAATTTTCCTGCAATAAATAATTAGGCAGCTCATTACTTGGCAGTTAGAGAGAGAGACCAGACATTTGATTTTCCTGACTGGTTCCAAAACAGGTTAGTAATTAAAGAAAATTTCTAATGCTACACAGGAATACATTATTAATATAGCTGTTTTTTCCTATGGATAGTATTTACTATTTTGCTGCTCCACATCTTGTATAACAAAGATCATTTTCTCCCTTTTATAGATCAAGTGACTACATGGTGGCTTGCAGCAGAACACGATTCTTCACTGTAAAAAAGAGAAGGGAAGAGACAGCCAGGGGCAGCTGTAGGAACAGGGTAAAAAGCTACCTGCCATTTCTAACAAGCAATTTGGAAATTCCCATATGAAGCTCTTTTGGGAATGAGAAGTTCCTTTAACACAACAATCTGAGGGTGAAAAATAAGTGCACCTGTAATAAAAAGGGATTTGCCCCTTGAGAATCAGTAAAGAAAATATGTAAACAATCCGAGAATGGATAGATTTGATGGACAAGTAAAATACCTTTTACTAACCAACAGGATAATTAACAAGAAAGCTAATAACCAACTAGAAGTTGCCCTCGAGGTTTGCAAAAACTGTATAAAAGACAGCACGGGGCCATAATAAAGATGGATTTAAAGATCAAAAGATTTCACCGTGTCACTCTGCGTGTCCTGCCCGCCCTAACAGCGCCAGGCAGCTCCAGGCAGGGTGACACCTGCAGCACCCTGACCATCCCACTCCTGCCTGGGAAAGCTGCATTAACCCCCTTCTCTGGGTCAGGCTGCCTCTTCCTCCCACACCTCACAGCAGCACAGCCTCCCCTGCCGCAGCTCCAGGGAGGGCAGGTCACCAGGGGCCACGGGGATGAGGGTTATTGAGCTGAGCTGCTTTTTCTGCTGGGAAAAGGGAAAGAGCATTACTGGGACCAAGAAAGGGAGCAGGGGTTGCATGGCCTGGAGCCAGAGAGCAGCTGGGATTGCTGCCCCGCTGCTGGAATCCTAGAAACTTAGAATTTGAGATTTCAGCATATAGAAATACATGAGAATCAAGCTGGAGGATTGTGGGTGTTGTCTTTGTGCTTCTTCTTTATGGGTTTGGGTGGTTTTCTGTGATTGGGTGAAAAACGTCCACGTTGCGGGCCTTGGGTGGTCATTACTGGGTCAAAAGTATAAATAATATAGGTGTCACCTCATCATTGGGTAATTATCTCTTAAAAGGACCTTGGAGAGAGTTAAGAGGACTCCATTTTACCTCATTTCCCTGGCTTGCTAGTTAGGCTTGTGACCCTGTAAATACTGTAAATAGATAAGATAAAATATAACCCCCAGGTGCTGGGGCAGGACCAGCCTGGCACTGGGCTCCTCATGATGTTCTTGGCAGGACAGCCACTGCATTCATCTGAACAATCTGGATTCCACAACACGCTTGCTAAATATTTTATCGCTTCTGATTAATTGATGGATTTTTAATTTTTAAATATACTCACGCTTAAGTTCTAAATTCTTGGCGAGAAACAAAGGACTGACACAGTTTAGTCACCTGCACTCTGTGACCACTGTGCCCATCTCTCCTTATAATTCAGGCCATCCCCTTCCAAACCACAAGAACTGTTTCAATTACTTGAATTTTTCACTGAAACATTCTAAGACATTGGGCATTTCTGAGGCACGATTTGCTCAGGATTCCTGTGTATGTTACAAACACCAAGGAATGTCTGCAATACCTCCTGCATTCAGTACCTTGGGGCTCTTTCACTCCACAGCACAGGGAAGGGAAGGTACAAAAAAAAACACTGCTTGTACATCCTTAGCCTGCACAATTAATGAGCTGAGACTAAAGCTCCTCTTAATCCCCAGTCTTGTATCTGATTGAAGTACACTGGGGATAATTCTCTTTTTCTTTTTTAAACTTGTTGGTACATACAACTAGGATGTATTTNGTAAAAAAGAACAAAACCAGCCAAACAAAACCCCGCAGAGCAGCAAATGGGATCCAGTTTCCTTCTGTTTACCACCTTGCTGTGTTCCAGAAGGAGTGAAAGAGAATTAATTTATTCTATGGTTTGGGGGGAATTGGAGTTGGCTGCTGGTCCATAACCATATTTGTGTCGACAGCTTTTGGGAACTCTCTGCAAGGTCTGCTGAAAAAGAACCAAAATTGATAAGTAACCACATTTACATTCTTGAACGTCATCTTTTTGCAGGGGTTTGCTTGCCTGGTTTTGCTAGGGCACGGAAAACAGACTGTCACAGGATAATCCACATGATCACAGCCTCAACTGTTTATACAGAGATGGTTTTGATCAGTCCTTTTATCAGCATTCCTGGAGATCAGGTAGGATTTGTACACCTGGTGAGAGACACCATCAGCCACAATCAGCATGCAATACTGGCAGACACAAAGGGAAAAGGATGGAAAAGCAAGGCACACATCCCTGTTGTACCAACAGGGAGTGGAGACACTGAGGAACAGGGTTTCAACACAACAGTGACTCGGGATGTGCAGAAAAACCCCGTGAAACCCACACAAGCAGCACTCACATTTCCTTTGTCCTGCATTGTAACTTTCAGGTATTTACACACAAGTGTTGCAGTATGAATCCCCTAGGCCAAATCCACACAGGCCCAGGAGTGCCCAGAAATTGAATTAGAACCTTCAGAAAAACTAAAATGCATAAATCCACGCAGATATGAGAGAGAAAGGCAAGTTTAGGTTTAAATAAATAGAGGATTTTTAAGTGCCTTAAACAAATAAGAGCCTGTATTAGCTAGTAAGAGAAGCCCTAAAGTTCAGTAGCTTTGCCTTTTGCAAAGATCAACTCCAGACATGATGAAAATAATGTAACCTTGCTAAAACATTCCTAGACAGAACAGACAGAGCTACATGCGTACAACTTGTGTAAGAAATTACGAGCACTGTCGCACGCCAATCTTAATTTAGGACTGGCCCAACAAGGATGGAGAAAATTCATGTAGGTACCCGACTGGCTAAACATAGAATAAAATGTGCTACTTTGAGAATGTCAGAGGCTCACAAAACATCACAAATGCTGCTGCTGAGGAGACGCTCACGGGACACAGACCACGGGCACTGTCACTGCTGCTGCTTCTGCTTGGGACTTAGAGACTCTGTGTTGGAGGCTTTCTGCACGCTGGCTCAGACTGCAACAACTCTGCCTTCTCGAGGCTGATGTGGCCACGCAATAAAGGACTTTTACACCCACCCATCGCCACAGTCTTTAAGGAAGACGCCACGAAAACGCGACACGCGAGTTCATTTCCGCGACGGCGTTACCGAGAGGGTCCCACCACGAGAGGGGCTGGCACCGTCCCTCATGGGGTGATGATGAGCCCGAGCATTCCTGCACAGCCCTCCCTCCCCCTGCCATGGACACCCAGGCTGGTGTGAAGGGGCCCCCCGGGTGGCAGCCACTCTGATCCATGTTACATCAATAGAGAAACGTCCTCTGAGTGAGAAATGAAAGCTGACAGTCGGTCAGACTCCTCCTCGACTCATCCGCACAAGCTTTCACATCCAATACTACTTCAAATGCGGGAGGAATTTAACTACGGGGCTCTTCACTTTCATTTGGAAAACAAAGCTGCAGCTCTGTGTCCCTGCCCTTTATTTTGAGGCTGGGTTTGGCAGAGGGGTTGCTGTCGTCCTGCCTTACCCAGGGCCTCAGCAGTGCCCTCCTGATTACCTGCTCCAGATCCAGCAGCACAGGCTAAGCAGGTGGTTTCCCTACTGCAGGACGTGCTGCAGTGATGGAGAACAGTGATTCCGTGCTGCAGTGATGGAGAACAGTGATTCCATCTCTCTGAGTTTATGGCTGGAGCATTTTGGAGACAATTCCTCACGTCCCTGAGGGCAGATGAAACCGATTCATTGTGTGGAAGTGCTGTTATCCCACTACTACCACCAGGCTCTTACTTCACTACTAATTGATGCCTGGAGCAGTGATAATGAGCTGGTTTCACCCATCCCTTGGCCAGGACAAGCTGGAGAAAGGTCCCCAGATGGGCAGACGTATGAGGGGCACAAGAACTGAGGAACAGAGCAATGTATCCAAGAAAAAAAAACACCTCTGCAGCCTCCTCCCCTGAGGTGGGAACATTCAGAAGAGGCCTCACACCTCAGCAAACTGCACAGAGCTAAGAAGTCCCCATCCAGTGATCCAGTGATCCCTGGGCAGGCTGCCCTGCTGGGATACCAGGGAACAGAGACCCAGCTGCTAGGAAACCAGCTCGGTTCACTGCACGCTCCAACCAAAGGAGACAGGAAGCAGGAACATATGCTCCATCAAAACCAGAGGCACAGCAGGACCCAGAAGTAACCATATGGCAACTGCTTTTAAATATAAAGTGAAGGGCATTCTATTAATGCTGATGTAATGCTGTAATCTCTGGTTTAGACCCTTATTGATCTTGGATGCTTGCAAAAAAATAATTGAAGCAACGCTGAATACATTTCCAATTTTGTTGCTCGTTCAGTTCTGTTTCAGGGTTCTTTGTAGGCAGCTACAATTTCTATGCATATATTTCTTATCAGATGTACACTTTTCCCATTTGCTCATCAATTATGGGCATTAACTCCTTAATGACCTGCAGCTGGAAATCCTCAAGCCCCATTTGCCCTGTTTTCAGTTATGACTGGCACAAAGAAAGAAGCTACAAAGTGAAAGCATTAATAAAGATTTATGAAATCTGAAAATTAAGTTATTTAAGTATTCACCAAGCAAAGCTTTTTTTACTGCACTGTGAAACATATGTAAAGTCTTAGCACATTCTAGAAATACATACAGCAGCACGATTATTCTGTAGATATAAATTGGCTGAGCAGAGCCACCTTGGCTTTGATCACAGAATTACAGAATGGTTTGGGTTGGAAGGCACCTTAATACAGATTCTCTGGCAGCTCATATTTACATCAAAATGCTTTAATCAATATTTAGCAGCTAAAGCAGCCACTGTCACGAAAACACGTAAAAATGGATTTGTACAACCTACAAGGATGATGCAGTACCTGAAATAATTCCGGGGGGAAAAAAAGAAACCTTACATCCTAAAACCAGCTTTGGGCAACGACTTTTTTGCTCTGTGGCAGCAAACTGCTTAGAGGGAGCAGCGATTCCTTGATTTGCCAACGCAAAGCTCCTGCAGGAATGAAGGTGCAAGCTGACCTAAAGGGAAAAGTCAGCACGAGTTCACGCAGCATTGTTTGAAGAGCAGACCTACTTGCACAGCAAAACTGCTGCTTCAAATCCACAAATGGCAGCCAGACACGTGCTAACGCAGCAGTTTTGTGACACAGGAATACATTAACATTTATCAAACCAAACCACAATTAATTGGGTGCCACCAGAAAAAAAAAAAAAAAANAAAAAAAAAAAAAAGTTTTCCTGCCCGCAGTGGAACAAGAAAAGATCTCCTGTGGATTTTTGTGTCCTACATCCATACACACACACACACACCTCCATCCATCATTAACAGTTGGACATTCCCAGTAGCCACTCCCACCACCTCACTCCCCATTTCCCCCAAACCCCTGAAGACTTAAACCACTTCTCTACTACCCTAACTACTCCTGTTGAGACCCCTTTTCCTGGCAGTATCTTTATTTCCCTTAAATTACCCAGCATTTCTTCCCTATGTTCTTGAACAACCTCGCCACAGCCTGAGGTTGCATTTCCCTCATGGAGGAGGTCGGTTTGAACACCTTCCCTCCAGACAGACATCAGCCTCACTGAGCTATTTCTGGAGGCTGGATGCATCTGCTCTGCCTTCAGGTGGATCTGAAACTGGTAAATGGGTTCTAAAGGTACTGGAAGAAGGCAGAGGAGAAAAGATAAGCTAGCAGAAAAAAAAAAGGAGAAACAGAATTATCCTAAACAAATTTAAGTTCCTTGCGAAAGTAGCTTAAATACATAAGAAAAGGTGAAGCAAAGGTGAATCAGAAACACAACACTTCCCACTAAAACAAAAGCACATCAGGAGAAGGGAGGTTCCCTGAAACAAGATTTTGTGAGATTTTGCGAGATTTTGCATCCATTGCCCTAAAGAGTATGACTCCTACCCTGTTCCACTAGATTTAGCCATGGTGCTGCTGTCCTTCCTCCATGCAAGGCACAGAGTATTTGCAAAGACTAACTTTACAGGTTGCCTGCTTTTACTCTAAAATATTCAGCTTGTCCAGCAACTTTTTTTGTCATTCAGGCTTATCTGTTCTGAAGCAGCGGACTGTGCCTCTCTTGAATCTTTTCATCACCTTTCAGCTCAGCCCCATATCAACTGAGGAGGATTTCTACTGGAGCAGATGGCTTGTGACATCCCCCAAACTGGCAGTCCCATACGTACATCCCTGTCAAGGTGCAGCTTGACAAAGTCCAGCTCTTGATCCTGTTTCACCTCACAAAATGGAACTGGCAATAAGAGAAGGGCAAGAGGAGGTTTCTATTCTTTGGCAAGGAAAACCCAAAGGTTTTTCTGGGACTTATCAGCCCCCGTGACTGCTGCCTCTGAGCACAATCCAAAGGCACTGCTGGAGTCACCCCCGGGAACAATTCAGCCTCTGCTGGCACTGAAAACCCAAACCCATGACAACAATGGGGATGGTTTTGGGTGTTCACAGTACAGGAAAGGGAAGTGAAATCCAAAAAATTAAGTGGAGTTTCTACTGGAGTGCTCACCACTTTCCCTGCTCGTCGGACTTCAGAGCACAGACCTTCACGCTCTGAACTCCAGTTCAGTTCAGAAAACCACAGCAGGAATTCTTCCCTGTGAATGGCAGAAAGCCACTGCTGCTAGTTGTCTGGGATTACAGCTGGGGTCTTGCACATCTTTCTTAAAACCACCTACCTATGGTTTAGATTTATATCTAACAGACTTCAGCAGCAAGCTTTTCTGTAAGGCTCAAAAATCACGCTTTAAAACACAATAAACTTACGATTTTAAATGCATTCACAACTGCATCAACTGACTGTTTACTTTTCCCCATCTTAGTTCACCAGCACAACCTTAAAATAAAAAGGATTTATCCAGGTTAAAAAGCTCCCACCTTAATGATATGGGGCCCAGAGGAGGCCACGGAGATGCTCAGAGGGCTGGAGCCCCTCTGCTGTGGAGACAGGCTGAGAGCTGGGGCTGCTCAATTTGGGGAAGAGTTCTGGGCAGACCTCAGAGCCCCTTCCAGTACTTGGAAGGGCTACAAGAGAGCCAGAGAGGGGCTTTGGACATGGGGGAATGGCTTGAAACTGCCAGAGGGTCAGTTCTTTAGATATTAGGAAGAAATTCTTCCCTGCAAGGTAGGTGAGGCCCTGGCAGAGGTTGCCCAGACAGCTGAAAGTGTCCAAGACCAAGCTGGACAGGGCTTGGAGCTACCTGGTCTAGGGAAGGTGTCCCTGCCCATGGCAGGATGTGGAACTGGATGATCTTTAAGGTACCTTTCAACCCAAACCATTCTGGGACTCTGTGATTTTATGTAATTCAAGAATTTGCATGACATGCTGTACCTGTGGTATGCACTGAACTTGGCTGTGAGCCTGCAGACCACGTACATCCCTTCTGCAGCACCCTGAATTCCCCAGCAGCAGCAAGTTTTACCAGGCTGACTGTATCAAGCTGTATTTTCTCTCATCACTGAGCAGCCATCAGCCAGAAGAGATGGGAGACTCCTCTGAGCCCCTGGGTATCACTGTGGGCCTGAGAGATTTCAGCCTGCTACAAGCTGCTAACTTCTCCCCAAGGAAAAATTTCTCAAGGAAGTTTCTTCTCAAAACAATCTTGGCAAACAACTGTCCTTTCTCAAAACAATCTTTTTCCGGGTGGTGTTTTGCTGTTTCTCTGGTCAACCAATGAAATTAAAAAGGTGTCGTTCCTATTCATCAATCATGTTAAGCCTGCATCAGAAGACCTTATAAAAAGTAGCAAGAATTAGAAAATAAAGCCTTCTTTTTCTATGCTTTTTGCCTTCTGAAAAACATAAAGAGTCTTTCTTTCATGTCCAACAGCAATTATCACAAGGTGTGAGACTGCTCCCTTCAGCTGGGAGCTACCACCAGCTTAACACAACAGCCTAATGGAAAGAACCTATTTTTCTGCTGTAGGAAGAGTTTCTAAAGCTCGCATTTCTGCAAAGCCAGAAGGCTGTCGATGCATTCAAGGCTGTGGGGGAGAGAGAGGTGTCAGCAGCAACAGTGCAGGCTGCACCTGCGCTCCTGCATTCCATGTGGATGCACCCTCCACATCCCTGACTGGCAGCTGCTCAGTCCAGCCCTGGAAGGAGCCAGGAAGATGAAACACTGCTCCCTGCAAACTCATTTTCTGCTCAGCCCCTGCAGAAATACCCCTGGCTACCACTTCTTGTTCTGGCCGCTGCTAGGGCAGCACAGTTAAATTGATTTTTAGTGTTATTAGCTCGATACATTCACAGGTTTATATGATTGGGGGAGGAGGGGAAGATAGGAATTATGGAGAAAGGAGAAAAAAGCTTTTCATTTATTGGATTGTTAGCTTACTGTGAAGATAAAATATGCACATTCTATATTAGGCCTTTGTTGGCCGTGCGTGGAGCACAAAGAACTAAAAAAGCACTAATTATTAGGAGCCAAGATTAGTTTCTCCTGGCCTGTGGTAAATACGAAGGTGAGTTTTAATTGCAGAGCAAGGAGATTAAGCAACATGAATTCTGACAAGAACCATAAGAAAGAGGCGAGTAAATTACCCCTTGTGATCTAAAAATATAAAATGAAGAATTCGTTATGGCTTCCCATGAAAAAGCCACAGCTTCTTTCTTCATAAAAATTCAGCCCAGGACAAAGAGGCACTTATCACTTTCCATTCTGCATTTGCAAAGGAACTCCACACTGATCTCCAGAATCCCAAGAGTCCTATGAACTTGTGACCAGGAAAGAACATTTGTTAAGTGCTAGCACTGCTGCTGGAATATCCTCTGGAAATACACAGTGGTGTGGATTTCCTGTCAGTGCCTCCATCCCACTGACACCAACCCTGTGTCATGGCACAAAAATGCCACACAAGGGGAAAGCCCGTGGCCCACCTCGGAACATTTCCCTTCTAAACACTGATTGTTTAAGCTGGAAGAGCTGAAATAGCTAGCAACAATCACAAATATGCAAGGGTCTCAGCACAAGGGGAAAAAGGGAGGTTTGTTATGTGGCTGTGCGACAGCTCTGGTACAAGGAGCAGGCATACCTTCAAAAAATAATTTTTTTTTAGAAAAAATAAGTATATATACATTTATAAAAGATACACTTTAGATCCTTAAGAACATCTCGCTTCTAAAAATTGCCATGTATGACAAAGTTCAGCAGCTTTGGAGAATCTGAGCTCTGCTAACCTACAAGCAGATGGAAGCAGAGCTGGAGGCAGGCTCAGGAGGGTGGGAGAGAGGGAGAAGCAAAAAGGCAGGCTTGCAGAAGGAGAATATTCTAATTTTCCAGCAGCAGAAACATTTTTTTAGCATCCTCACAGATGTTGGCCAATTTACACAGCTCATGAGAAATGCAAGCTAGAAAATAATCTGGAGCATTTGGAACAGTATTCAGCTCTTGTGTATGGCGCTCATTTCCCTTTGAGTCTGTTCAGTAGAGTTAATGAAGCACTAACGAGGCTGGTTTCCTTTTTGTTTATTGCAGGAATTGCTGGAGTTCAGTAAAACGTGAGCTTCCTTTAACTCACATTTTGCTCGGTTTTATGTGGTAGATACACCGGCAGGTTTAAGAGAGAATGGGCTCCTACTGCAAGTTTTTTGTTGGCAAAAAACCATAGAGCTCAGCAGGGACATAATGGTTAAAGTAGGCCTGAAGATAAAGTAAAATGGAATAGATTCAGAAGGTGGGAGGAGGACTGGGGCAAGGAGGCTGGAAAGGGCAGGCAAGCAGGAGAAAAGACCACCACAGTGAATTAAATTGTGCAAGCCCCACTTCCCTGCATTAGAATGGATGACTTTGGAAGGGATGCAAGTTTATAATAAGGAAAGTCCAAGGAGATACACCAAACCCACACGTAACCTAGGCTGAGTACAGACAAATGTTTTCTAATTCATGATTATTGATAGGCTAAAATAACTTGTCTCAAAAACATCTGTCAATTGGAATGCTGTTTTTTGAAATGGGCCATCATTTACAGAGAAGCATATTCAGCATTATTCTCCACGCTTTCAGTGGTAAAGATTTCTTTCATGAAGCTGCAAGAAATGAAGAGGATTCAATATTTCTGCAATCTTTCCATGGCTGTGCTACTGACTTATAGCATCAGGCAACAGAAGTTAAATCTTTTTACTCCAGAGCTCCTGAAGCAGTTTCCTTGTCAAAGTCCAATCAACCTCATTTAAAAAACCTGCTGGCTTTACTTCGTTTTTGTTCCCACCAACACGATGTTCCTCCAAAACAGAAAATCAAAAGGCAGAACATTGAGCAGCAAGGGAAGATTCAGCCAGACCCTCACCAAAACGTCCATGCCCTCACAAACGTTTGAAGTGTACACAAAAGGCAATAAACACCCTAGTTCAACAACACCAAATAACCCAAAATACCAGTCAGCTCAACACAGCCAGCAGGCCAAAAGACAAACTGGCATGGAACAGAAGAAAATCACTTTGGGATAAAGTCGTCTTTCTCATAAGAAACATAATTTAAAATACAATTTATTTTTTTTAAAATCAGTCAAAACACATTTTCTTTTTTTTCAGATATTACTAATGATGCTTTCCTACATTCTTCCTCCTTAAGTGGCATGTCCTTTGCATGCACTCACATTATTGATTTTCTGCAAACAGCCTCGCTCCTACATTCCTGCTTTCACTTCTCTCCTCCACATGAAATCTCTGTAAAAACTCATCACCTGGATGACTTTGACCCTCACAGAGTGGAGACAACACTACCTTGGCACAGTTGTCCACTCTGCCTACCAGACAAGAAGAGGCCAATCAAGAATTTACCAGGCTCGCCCCCTTTTTCAGCTGCCTTGCAGGTATCTCCAATCAAAATAAAATCGCTGATTTCCAAGCTGTGCACAAGGGGCTTTCTTGGTTCATTGAGATGTTTTTGATGTTCCCAGGTAACCTGGTGTGACCTGGCTCCATTTCTGCACCTCTCCCCAGCCACAACTTTCCAAAGCATATGAAGTGCATTCATTTCCATCCATTAACCAGCATCCTGCCTCTGTGAAATTGATTTATTAAAACTCACTACCGGCAATTTAGCGAAAGAAAAGATGTATTTGGGGCACAAATAGGAGAAGCAAATAAGAGCAGAATAATTCTTCTACCTCTCCATCACACCTTTCAAAAAAAACCCCAGAGCATTCATCATACAAAGAACGTGTCCTCCCAGTAACAGCATATTCTTCATACATATGCATACTTATTCCAGACTATAGTTAATTATTTCCCCAGTAAAATTATTTCTATGCAAATTCAAATAATGCTCATAGCTTAGTGAAATGAAACACTTGCATGAAGAATAAGTGTAGTCCCAGACAACCGGACCAGATGCTAATATTTCTCATTTGTTATGAGAAAAATGGAAAGTGCAGTGCAGGAAAAAAATAAAGAAAAACGACAGCATTTCTAGATCTCTAAGCCCAAGTAGATGCAGGACGTCCTGAAACACAACTGGGGGGTATCACACCACTTCCTTATGACACATTGGAGGTGATGCCCACATTGCAGCTCATAAAAACAAACGTAAACCCAACCTGTAAACTCCTCACTCCTGGAAGTCCCTCTGCAAAAAGCCTGGACATGGCAGAAGGGGAGCGTGTTGTGTGAATCTCAAACCATGTTCAACGTTTTTTCTTACGAGTCTCCTTCATACAGGTGCTCACAATTTCCCTGCAGCAAGCACGGCCCACGCTAGAAAGCGCTGATGATGGTGGCTTAAATACATGTTCTCCCAGCAACTGCAATAAGGGGATTTAAAGACTGAATTCTTTGAGTGATTTATGATTCATTTCTGCATCTCAATCCGAGCACTGAAAAGCCTCAGCCCTCATTTTTCTCAACAAATGTGCAATTTGATGCGTAAATGAATATTCAGCTGGTGAAGTGAACAAAAGCATCTTAGAGAACACCAGACTGCCAAAGCTGCTCCGTTTTTGGGAGCCAGAGGGTGGCAGATAATGAATTCCTCAGTCTGGCATCAGTGGGGAGCACGGGCAAGGCTGGAGACGACACAACACCCACGCCAGCGGCCAGCCCAGGGCACAGATAATGCCCCACAGACCCAAATGCCATTCATTGCATTAAAAACTGCATTAAATTCCAATTTTTGACCACTGGGTCAGGCACACGGCACTGCCAGCCCCTCACACATGCTGTCATTAACCCTTCTGATGAAAATGTGAATTTTTACTTCACGTCCCAGTGACCTGGCAAAGTAAGAACCATCCTGAAGTACCCCTGCAAGGCAGGGAGCACTAATGCCACTTCACACGTGCTGATGACAAAACAACAGCTTCAAGCAGAAAGTCCTGTGCAAATGCACCCAAATACAACTCCAGATACACTTTCCAATTCCTCCTGGGACGCACAAAAAAGGGTTTTTAAACAAAAGCCTGAGCAGAGACACTGAAATCCTGCATGATGCACAGTTCTGCACAATATTTACACCCAAGACGCCCGCGGCAGACACACGGTGTAGTGAAGGAAAAAAAAGTCGGAAGTGATCTTTCATTAAAAGGCTTGAGACAAAATTATTCCAGCTGTTGAAACAAGGTTTAATTTTATTTCTGTCATGCTGCATTAGATTAAGTAGCTCTGAAGCGTTCACATCACAAGGTTAAAATGCAAACAGCCTGGTCAGGACAGTTCGAGTCTTTGAAGACATCAGTTACGAAACTGGGAATAATTCTGTCCCATCAAATCTTCTCCATATTTTGTCCTTGAGGAATCCCCCAGAACAACACACACACCCATGAGCAAAGCAGGATCACTTTGCTTCATGTTGAAGACCAACAGTCTTTTGAATTCTACGACCATCTCACGTACCTCAGGAGACAACATAATTAATGGGGTTTGTCTGCCCTTCAACGTGAAAAACCTCGAGAGTGCGGGTACAGGCCACACCAAAGGCACATTCTCCATCATTAGGACTTTTAAAAGCACCTCAGATTAGACACAGATAAAATTATCCAATGCTATTACAGACATTGCAGGAATGTTTATAGATATGTGTGCAGGTACTGCATCTTTAAGCATCTCCCATTGCCCAAAATGGAGAGTTTGAGATTGAGAGAACAGGATTAGATTTTCTTAGGCTGGTCCAATACACAGGAACTGCTGCAACAACCTGCATTACTGTCCTGTGGACCTTCTAACAGCTTTGGAATGACCAGGCAATTATTAACAACATTCTTTAATTCTTTATTAACATTCTCCAGTCAGCCTAAAAGCCTATTTTTAGAAGCAGGAAGGCAGATTCTATTTATCTGAACTCACTGCTGGTAGAGCTACCTTATTCATTCACCACAAACGAAGGAATCTTTGCTAAAGGATGATATGAACATCAAAAAAAAAAAAAAAGAGAGAAANAAAAGAGAGAAATAAATCAAGCTTGCTCTAAATCCTCGTAGTTATTTAGCTGCCTCACTCTCCATGAGTCTCTTAAATACTGTAATTGCCATTGACCTTCCTTGTCATTTAAGGCTCTTAAATGTGCAGGGAAGGTCAGAGGCAGTAAATTGCCAGCACCCTCGACTGGAGCACATTGATCAAGGCCAGTTTAGTACTTGCTTAGTTTAGCAGATAAAGTGCGGCAGTCAGCATTTCTAAATAAATTATACGATTTCCAGATAGTGATGTGCGATTTTTCATAAACATGATGACTCATCTTCTGAAAGAGAGGAAAACAAAAGAAAATCTCGGGAGTTTTAAGAGAGGCCAAAGCATATTTTAGCCTGTCTTTTTATTTGATTAAAAAATTCCCTAAAGAATCGGGTAAAAACCATCTTGAAACAGCACCAGTAACAATCAGAATGGTTTGGCACAGACCAAAGATACAAGCTGCATGAAAGCACAAGGGACTGAAGTTTGAAGCACTGCTGTGGAAACACAAATGCCCTGTTCAGTGATGCTATGTCTAGAGACTATTAAAAGATGAAGATCTGAAAGAGACATTTGAGGAACTGGCTTTATTTACAAGTGGCAATTTGCTTTTCTTTTGAATAGATGAGCTTTAAAATCAGGTGAATTACCTACTAATGATGCATTAGCTAAAGCCACCCTGACATTTGTCTTAGGTTGACTAACTGGCAAATTTACACTACTAAAAGTAAGCAAATTACTAAAAGTGTAACACTCAAGTGAACCCCAAATTTCCCTTAAACTATCATCCAACAAAGGAATTCTATAACACCACTGATCCCTAAACATTAGTTTTTAGTTGACTGGCAGGTAAGGTTGCATTACTGAAGGCAGACAAAATGAGAAGACAAAGATACGACACCTGATTTAACTTCGTGCTTTTTCTTTGGCTAATTTTTGATTTAAGGTGCTCGCTTTTTCGTTCTTAATTTCCAAGCAAATCTTTTAGCACATTCCTTTTTTATTTTTTCCCCTCAAAAAATAATGTGGTTTCTAGCTTTATTAGGCATGGATTTGTCAGTGTTTCCAGTAGATGTATCTCCTGTTACCTGTCACTGTGTGATAGCACACACTGCTCTTTGTTATGATAGCCTGACCTCAAGGGATGTCTATCTAAAACTCAACCTTTAAAAAAATTTTTACATGAAAACAAAACTCTCTGTAAATTTTGCAAACAGCTGTGTTAGCACTGACAACCATTCCTGGCTGAGACTAATTTTCCCTACACGGTTTAACAGCTCCTGCCTGGAATTTTTGCTCGAATTAAAGACAAAAGAGGAGGTTTATCAGCCAGGTTTAGCTGCTGTGCTAGCAAAGCCCTAAACATCAAGGTTCAACAGGGTTCATAAACAGGAGTAAAACTCCCACCAAGGACATGGCTGCTGGAGCCACCCATACTGGGCACCAGAATTTAGCTGTGAAGGCTTCAAAAACAGCCAAGAAGAAACAGCTGCCTCCTTTGGCACCAGAAAATCCAAAGATGAGGAAAATCCAGGGAGAACCAGGCTTGTATTGCTCTGCTGCTCACAGATGTGGTTCTGTTGGAGCAATGATCTGGTAGAAGGGTGGAGTTTTCCTCTAAGGGCTCAGTGGTGTGAGATGGGTCTGGTCTCCCTCTGGGAATCCAGTGCAGACAGGCTGTGCTGCTGTTCTGAATCCCAGCTTTGATCCAGGTGGGAATGCTGGGCTCCTCCCCCTGGGTAGAGCCTCTCCCCATGGGATGATGGAAATGTATCAGCCCTGCAGTGAGCCTGGATGGCCCATGAACAGCAGATCTCCCCTGGAGGGAGGATGGGTCCTGGAAGGGATAAAGAACACGGCCCCAGCTGGTTTAACAGCTGGTAACACAATACATACTTTTGGTCACATCTTGCACTGCCACCCAAGACAGACAGGAATGCCAAATGCTGCCCCCCCTGCAGAGTCATGTGTGGCATTTCTGGGAAAGGTCCATAGGGAAGAAGGGAGCACTGTCCTCTTTCTGAGGAAGAGATGAGGCCACGATTCAGGAATGCACTTGAGCACATTGCTCACTTTTAAGTAAATCCTCAAATATCGACTCAGTCAAGAGGAAGCGAAAGGTGCACGTGTGCTTCACCAAACACGGGTAATATTTCCTTCCCAAAGGTCAAGTTTGGACCTTTTCATGCTTTTTAGCTCCACTGATATCAGATGTTTTTTTCAGGCAATTGCGTTTAATAATTTTGTACAGTGAAGGGCTGGAATACAAGCTTGGCGTACCTGCTAATTTCGGCAAGGTGCCCTTGCTCTTAGAACTGCAGCTATCACATTTCAGACACAGTAAAGAAGAAAAAATAGTGTTAATAATTAAGAAAAATATCATTAAACCCTTACATTTGAAGATTCGCTGTCATTTGACAGGACATTCTGCAGCAGATGATGAAAATCTAAGGGACTTACCAAATACTTGAGGTGAAGACTTTTTCCCACACCAAGTCTTAGAAATGGGAACAAACCTAAGACTGAAAATCACACCCAGAAATTTACAAACCCGTGAACGTTTGGTTGCATTACTTGATGGAGAGGTTTGCTTTTATAAAAATCCATTTAATTCAAGTCTAGAGGCAAACCATGGATGTTGAAGCTTCTCAGTGCCTGGGTTTTCTTCAGACACAGGTTTTGATCACTCTCTTTTGTCAGACATGGAACTTACATTGGAAGATAACATTTTTCAAGACAATTTGACCAGATATTAAGCATCCAAAGTGGATTTTGCCTACAAGTCAGCAAGTCATAATTTAGGAAAAAATAGATCAAACACCACAAGCAGTAAAAACTCAGTTTTAAATTATTCAGATTTCTTCAACTTGTAGAGAGAAACACAGCGTAGTTTTCCACTTGGGGAGGTCAAAGCTTCACTTTTCCTAATGACTGACACTGTTCTGAAGAATGTAAGAGCGGCTACAGCTTTCCACCCAGCAAGTGATGGACTTCAGAGAACCACAACCCCTCAAAAAAAGTTATGATTTACCAAAAGACCCCAGAAAAAAGTCTTGTTCAGAGATGAAAAAAGCCCAATACCCACACCAGACCCTCAGATCTGCAGCAGCCCATCCCTTCACACAGATGACTTAAGCATCAAGGAGTCAGCCCTGGTGGAGCTGCCAAGCTCTCTCCTTATCAGCACCCAGTACGTGGATGCTCCAGGATCCCAGATAAGCCTCAGGGAACATCGAGATAAGAAAATAGCTCTCTTCCTCCCTCAAAACCTTCTGTCATCTTGACCACAGAGAGCAAAAGCTTCTCCATGGACACCTGAATGTAAAACTTTAACCGGGTAGCGAACTGAAAACTCAACAAGCAGATCTGAATATTTACATTTGGAGAGATACACCCAGTGTATATGTATCTTGGAAGAGATTTGTAAATGTTTCCACTGTGTACTGCTTGTAAAATTTCAGGGGGCTTGGAAAGTGCCCTGGCTGCTACGTCACTGCCTCTGCTGCCAGGGTAAGAGGGGGGCTAATAAAATCAGCATTAGCAGGAGAGCACAGTGTGAGAAGCAAGTTTGGTAGAAAAGAGGCTGCCCTCAGGTTTAATGCCTTTCAGTATCAACCTCAAAAGGAAACGGGTGGGGAAAAGGAGAGAAGAGGTAAGGAACAGCAGGTGGCTCAAAAAATGATGTATTCAGACCGATGACAACTTTTCACAACAAAGACATCACGACTAGAAACAGAGCTGCTGAAAGCCCAACTTACATTTTATTGAACATCTGCTGTGAAAGATGTTCCCCCGGCACAATTAAGATAAATTTTTAGAAGTCAATTTTTAATGAAAAGACCATAAAACTCGCCAAGTCTAAAACTCGGGTAAGGCTTATTCCACGTTTTGATTTTTGTTGCATTTATCCTCGTACGTGTTTTCAAAAATGTGAGGAGCTGTGCAGATGCAGGAGGCAGCACTGGAGGTTGCCTCCATTTCAGGGAGGATGATGGCTGTGAAGAGGCCATCAGAACCTCTTTAGCTCCCCCAGAACCACACTTGGCATTCTCTTTTCCCAACAACATTAGAAACCAGAGTTTTCAAGCTTCTACAGTTTCCAGGCTTCCAAACTTTCCAAGTTTCCACAGAGTGTGTGGAGCACTGCAGAGTGCTCTGCTCGTGCTGAGTGGAAGTTTAGCTTCCCCTGATTCTCACTTGGGCAGTGAGGTTAAAGCAGGCTTTAAGAGTTCACTGGCAGTGGCTTATTTCTGCAAATAACAGAAAACTCCAGTTCCTGTCATAAGGACAGTAAAGCTCACTCTTCCATTCATCCCAAATGTGTTTAAAAACATTTTTCTCATTTCAGCTACACAATGACACAATGTATTGAAGACCACAGAGTTTTTTTTATGAAAAGGATCCTTAATTCAAATGGACAACAGATAGAAAAGAGTCTTCAAAGCTCCTGAATTGTTTATGATAAATAGCTATGTGCCTGTACAAGTATGTTCCATGATAAAAAAAAAAATTAGATGAATCAGTAGAGTTGCACAAGGAAGCAAACATTATCCAACACGTGTACAGAGGTCTACCAGAAAGTTTTCCTTTGCTTTTCTACACCCACTCATGTGCAATTGACTTTGTTTTCTTTTTACACAAGGAGAAAACAGACGCAGAGGTAGCATTAATCTTTGCTTGACTAATCACAGATCCATAGATGACCCCTGTACACACTTGCAGTTAAAACTAGCACACCAATTCCACTGGAGAAGCAATAAACGCAGTAATTTTACAGAGGTTTGTACACCAAAATAAAACCAGAGGAAAATCATTGGAAAAAAGACTTCTATAAAACAGAGTTGCTTCACTGCTTCTGCAGTATGAGAAACATCTACACCAGCAACACAGAAAGGGGATGTTAAAGCCTGTTTCACCCCGTGATAATGTGCATTTGTGGAGCATTATAAAGTCAGAGAGCTGATGACTCAAATCTGGAAAAACCAACAACTCTCACACCACAGCAGTTTGCACATGGGTCACTGCCACCCTTCAGCATCCTGCAGAACGTGGGACTTCCAAGGTCACATGTTAAACCAGCAACTGCACCTTTAATTCTTTATCCTCCCATCACCTGGGCCAGCACAACCACCACGCACAGAACAGATCCTGCTCCCTCAGCCCCTGGCTCCTGCCTGCCCTGTGTCATTCCCCTCATCACAAGCAGAGCCAGGTGGCAAAGGAGAGTGGCTAACTCGGCTGAGGGAAGACCAAAACACAAAAATCCAGCCATTTCTCTTGGATTACTGTTACCTTGTGCCAGTTCCTCAGCCCAAGTCAATGCTCAGCTGCAAACACCCTCATGCTGGCACAGTGGAGGAGGCAACAGGAATGTGAACAGACTGCCAGGGAAGGTGGGACTGTTTCTCTTGGCAACAACACCAGCTTATCCCAGCTAACAGCAACTATTATTGAAGGCCATAACAATTGCAAGATGAAGTACCTTTTGAGATGTTTGTTTGGTTTCCTAATTTTGTTTTAGCCAAAAAAAAAAGAATAGAAGAGTCAAAATTTAGTAAAAAAACCAATAACCATTGGAATCCTTCCTTTGAGTTGCTTTAAAATCAGACATTGTTCTTTCAGCCATCACCATCAGTGTCCCATGCTGCTTCCCTGGTAGGACACCTTGAGGACAGACAAACTTCCCAGCTGCTTTTTAAGCTGCAGAAGTTACTGCCATACCAAAAGGGACCTTTCTTATCACAAAAAGCATGAAAGCCACATCTCAGGGCTGTTAACTGTAACTGGAAGAAAGGATTCTTCTGGCATGGGTGCAGAGGCAGGAAGCAATGCCAGCCTTATCCTGGATGGGACTAGAAAACAGATTAACAAGGTTCTTTATGTTCTGTCTCATGCACATTTTTTATTCTGGGTGCTGCAATCCTACATCACTGCAACCATGATAGCTACCCACCTCCAGCTGAAGCTCTTCCCCTTGGAAGTAAAGAAATTTATGTTTTCACAGGCCAAAAATTCTTACAATTCTTCTCAGGAACACAATTAATTACAGAGTCACTTTTAAAGCCGGGCATCAGTCTGAAAAAGGATTTACTCAGCTTTCTGGCAGGAATATTTCCTATGCAGGAGCCATTCCCCTGCAGCCACACAGGCACCCTGACCTAAAGTTGTCAGGATGCATCCAACTGCCAACAGAAATGGGCACAAGTGAACACAAACCTCGTGCTGAAAAGCCAAGACACATATTTTGCTGGCTCACATTGATGGAGACTTTCCGAGATGGCAGTAACGGGGAGGTGAAGTCGTCATCTAGTCTCAATCACAATCAGGAGTGACATTAGTGACTTCAAAAAAACCCCCCAAATTCCAGTGGACGTGAACAAGAACAGTATCCACCAAATTTTTCCCACTTCTAACTGCTTTTCTTGCCAAAGCTTTCTGAGATTTTCTCAGAGGTGACAAGTTACTTGTGCAGAGTAACAAATATTTCTCACAAATACTCATCTCTTGCAGTGACTACATTGCACACCGGTGAGCCACAGTCGCAAAAAACAGAGCAGCATTGAAATTTGGCAGACCTTGGACCTTCTGTGACCTAACCAAACTCTTACCATCAGCAAACCCTTGAGAAGAACACGGGTCTGACAGGAATGTACCAGCAGCCAATGTTCATCCCAGTCCAAGGACTCAGTGGATTTTTAGTCCCAGAAAAAACATTTGTGGACAACAAGGCTCTCACACGAAATACACACTCCTGTCCCTGGCAGAAAGACAGTGAGGAGCCCAATAACCTAAAAAATATAGAAGCCAAAAAAGAAAAAAAAAAAGATAAAAAATTCAGGAAGCCATTACTAAATTCTTCAAGAAATTGTCTGCCTCTGCAAATACTGCTACCTGCAGCTTTTCCATGTTTCTGTGATCCCAGTGCCTCACCCCAACATTCTGTGACTAATGGGCATCTGGAAAATCATGTCCTGTGTGTCCACAATCCACAAATAGGGCACAGCATGTGGAGAGGTCTGATAACTGCAGCAACTCCAGTGTTTACCTTTTAGCTTGCTTTTAAAAACCATTTCACTCTTCCATTAGATAATTACAGGTTTCATATTCTCACTTTCAAAGTTTATTTTCAAAACACTTCTGTCACTAAAGCAATTTCTAAGTTATCTACTTGCCAAAAGCAATTTAGGGACTTTCACATGACAGCAGCGAAGCATACCAAGTATTCCCTTCTTGCATACAAAACAGTGGTGTTTAACTACTTTTTCCTCTCAATATTATAAAAATAAGCATCTAAATCAACCTGCTTTTTAAAAACTAGTGAGAAAGTGCCTTACTACTGAAATGACATTCACCTAAAGCACAGTTCAAGGTAAATGAGAGATTTTGTACGTTCAGAACAAAAACATATGTGATGTTGACAAAAGTAGATAACAAGGTGCAGAGCTATTAGAAACAATGTTTAGATTGGAAATATGCATCAGAGACACAGGACAAATGCTGCAATTGTATTCTTTTCCTCATGATGTTTAAGGAGCTGAGATACTTGGTTAGGTTTTCCCCCCCTCTCGTTCTTTATCATATAACACCAGAAATTTTAAGTCGACATACTCTCTCTTTGCCTAGAAACCTTCTTAACAGAAACTTTCCCCCAAAAGCCTTTAGAAAATTGATTATGTTCAAATTGCCCCCATACTCACCCAACCTTTCAGTAAATTGTTCTTCAGGTGCTAATATTAAATAGGAAAAAGTCCTTCGACTAAAACAGATATCCAAATAAAGACCCTATCAATTGTCAGACAATTGTTTTTTTTTAAATAGAAGATGAATGTTACCTTAGGATTCAGGCATTAACAAACAGAAAACTTGTTAAAACCCATCTTCAGATAAGGATAAGGCTGAACATTTCTTGTTAAAAGGACAGAAATATGCCAGATCAACAACTGGTTTTAAAACTAAAACCCCAGGATATTTTTAAAGACATGTTTAGGTTGATCAGTGCTGTCTAATCCGTGATAAATCAAATGCAGACCCGTTGGGGTTTGTGTGTTCACAGTATGTGTATATATGGGCTCAGAGTCATCAGGCTGACATCTGCTCCATCAGGGAAACACAAAAATTGCCAGCTTGGGGCTCTGATGATGGACTCAGAGCCAGGGGGGTTATAAGAATGTCCAAGAGCCCACCCCAAGAAGATTAGGCTGGACAAGTTCAGCAACCATCAGTTAAAATCCTCAGTCTGGCAGAGCAGAACAGCTCTGCCTCGGAACTATAATACTTGAAAAATTGCGCTTTTTTTGCCTCCTTTGCATTTCTAACTTGGAAATCGTTTCTCCTACCAAGTTTAACCCATGTACTGGCTGGGTGGGATAAAGACCAAGCACTTTGGAAGAGTATTTGATAGACGACTGTGAAGTCATCCCCTGCTCCACCTCCAAGTCTGAAGGGAAGGTTATTCCTGGGGAGACAATGCAGTGGGAGCTGAGAGGCACTGGCAGCAGGGGAGGGATGGAAGCTGCTCCCAACACAGCCACGACCAGGAAAGGAGCAGAAAACCTGAGCAGGGTCCCCTGGAGCTCTGGCTGGTCACACCCCAGACAGGCTTCCCATGCACAAGTCACAGGGCAGCTGAGCATCCCCTGAAAAGCAGGGAAGGTGGGAAAGCTGCTGGACCTTCTATCAGCTGAGAGAGCTCTTGGACAGCCCTGCTTGGGTGGGTAGCACTGCCAACAGTGCAAGCCCTACCTAAACCTGAGCACCAGAGGGATGGGGGGTGGCCAGCCCGGGCACAGAAACCTTTGCTCAGCAGGGTGGTGAGGACTGAGGACTGCAGGTGTAAGTGAACGCTGCTGTCCCCCCCAAAAAACCCAAGGTACCAACTGGTTCTGCAGCAAACAACTCCAGCTGAGAGGAAATGGTGCATCACATTTTCTGTATTTTTAGCTGATATTTGTTTCTCTTTGGTCGATGATTTATTTAAAGCTGTTCTTCAGCCTAAACTTTTCCACGTACTGCGCTAAAAACAAAAAACCCCATCGCTGTTCTTGTTATAATGGACATCAGACTTCCTTCTGCTATCTCGGTTTTGAAAAGCCATGAAGTTATTAGTTTTTGAGGTGATGCAAAACTAAACATGCAGCTCTGAAAAAGCCTGTAATTAAGCAGGCTGTAATCATTTTTCACTATCTGGCTCCTTTTCAAAGCGCACGTCATTCTTTTGTTCTTCCTGCAGTATATTCTCATGGCAGCAGCAACCATGCTGATCCTAGGCATTAATTACTGTTTAGGAGAATGGAAAGGAGGAGGGCAAAGAGAACAGAGAGAGCAAAGAAAACAACACTACACATTTCCACAAAACACCTCACACGGTGATATCTGAAAAAGCAGCTTACAAACACCTACCCACACACTGCTTGTTGGAGGATTTATCTGCTCCTGTTAAGGACCTAACCTTGTAACAATGATCTTTAGTTGCTTAGCCTAAAGAAGATATTGGCATCAAAATCTATTTTTAGTTAACAAAAAAATAATTAAAAAAAATCACAGCCAAGCTAATATACATGCATATATTCACGGAAACTATTTGCCTGGGTTATTTTCAAAATGCCCCAGAGAGCTCTGCTATTAATCTAAATTAAGATCTATCTCTACATGAGAGAGAATAATTAAAATTAGCCTGGCTATTAATGAGTTACTGATGTCGCCTCTCCAGGTGCAAGTGAGAATTTTTAGACGTGTAATGATGAGGTATTTAATGCACATAACAAGGGGAGCCGCAGACTCCTGCCACTATCTTCTAACCACGAGCTACATGCTAGAGGTTTGCACATGAAGAAGCTGCAATCTGTGGAGTTGTCTTTTTCCAAGCATATTAATAGCTCAGCAATAACGAGTGCAGAACAGTAATTACTCAATCACTCACTAAGTCCATTTCGAAAGATTCCCCACAGCAGCCAATGTTTCCTGCTCTATTCTACCCCTCAGAATTGCTATTTAACTCATATTGAGCAACATATTCTCTTTGAGGTGAAGGTTGGAATCAGGCCTGGGAAAAAATGATTATTTGAAGAACATAAAATTTTTATGTGTTTGGCACTCCAAAGAGTACAGAATGATCCGAGGCCCCACAGGGTGGGATTTGTGCTATCGGGGTTTGTGTTCCATATTCAGCTGATGCTCAGAGCCACATCTGCCTGAGCCAGCTGAAGTTCAAAGCTGAGAGCCTTGGCTTACAGTCCCAGGTACAACAATGTGCTAATACAGCTGTGCATGTGCTCTAAATCCGATCTGCCTCACGCTTAACCAGCTCACAGCAGGTGCAACACCAGCCAAAGATTATCGCTGAAAAATCGATACAGAACTAAGTTATTTACACAGATGGTTGCAAAGAAGATTCGGTGTCCTTTTTCAGTGGAGGAGAACTGAAATTTCAGTGACCATATTAAACCACCACGTTTGAGCACAGCCTTTAGGTTTCTAAACCATACAAAAGCATACATGCAGTTATGAGATATATATGTCTCCATGCTATGATTACATAACTTGACCGTAATGAGAGAAACCATTGGCACAAGAAGAAACTGAGGAATCCAGAGTATCCAGGAGAAAAATCTGAAGGAAATATCATCCAAAAATCTTTCACATCTCCAGCTGCTTTTCAAGGGACGCTATAGTCCAGAGTCTGGATTGAAAAAAAAAAACCCCACAGATGTTGCATAATGTCTGTGTAGAAATGTTTCAGAATTTGTTCTTGCATGTAGTACCCTAAATAGCACTCCAAGTCCCAAATTCTGCATGCACATATGTATAAAAGCACAGATGTGTGTGACCACAGGCAGCCTTTAAATCGAGTCAAATAGAAGCTCTGTACTCTCTTGTGCAGCCTGCCTTGTTCCTGTCTTGACTTTCACCCATCCTGTGTTTAGCAGGAGGATGTGTGAGCTCTTGGGAGCTCTTGAACTCTGACACCTCTTGGTCTTGCCAGACTCCTTCATTTCATCTTCAGGAAATTTAATCACATTTATGGATAACACCAGAGTAACAAAGCTTGCAAGGCAGGTGGCAGGGGCTGTGAATTTGCATCACAAGACAGTAGAAGTGCGTTCTGCATTTCCTGATGGTTTTTGTATCTGTGTATCTCAGTACTTTTTGTCTGAAACAGATTCTAACACAACATCACCGCATAAAGCAGCGCTTGATTTACAAGCTGTATTCCTGCGATGCGACATCCATCAAGGAAGAAAAAAAAAAAAAGACATTTTCTAGGATCAACAGAACAGTTAATAAGAGCATAAATTATAAAAACATTCATCTAAAGCAAGCTAATCTATCATGCTAATCTTGAAGCATTAAGTGTAAAATACAACACTTAACAGGCCAAGAATGTCAAACATGCAAACTGATAATCGTTTGAACCGGTCTTGCTACGCCAGACCCAACTCTGCCAGTTTTCCATCAACCATAAAACACAGATAGAAACTTAAATAATGATGGCATGCAGAAAAATATCGTATTATTTGTGTGTTGATAGATTATATACTAGCATAGGAATAGGTTTGAGGGATAAAAATTTCTGATGGAAAGAATTCAAATTCAAAACAATTCGTATCTGCTCCAGACTTCTAAATCACTTGCAGCTGGTAAACATTATTACCAGCAGTACAAAGACACCATAAGGCTTTGTTCTGAGGCACCAAAACCTGCTGTTGTGAGAGAACACATAACCAAGTTGATCCAAGAACACAGACTTCAAAAAACAAAGAAAATGTCAACATTTTCCTTCACAAAGAACAGAATCCTAGGAAAGATATGATGTAGCCCAACACTGTGAGAGAAAGTGATTTTCTGTAAATGGTATTTGCTTTCCAGTCTTCCTCTACGAACGACACAACTTATCAACTCACTCGTATTTCTCTTCCCCCTTGATTGGGATGGAAAATTCTCTTCTTGCTTGAGGAAACTCAAGCTTCTCAGTCAGTCACAGCTCCCAGCACTTTGCTGGCTATTTATTGTGTGATTCATACCCAGACTCTTATCAAATAGGGGTATGAATCAGCAGTTTAAGGAAAGACAGAAGGAACATCATCTTAATGGCTATTCACTGAAAATTCAGTCTTTATCACAGATAAAATTGCATGAAAAAAAGCCAAACAACCTCCAACAAAATGCTATTACTGGAATAGCTCTGAAGTCACTGCTGATGAGAAAAGGTTGCTATTCCCCTAAAAGTGGAGTCACTGTCTTAGTCACTAACCTTGGGCCAGACCCAAGGGGCCAGACATCTGCATTCAGGTTAAAGGCCAGTCCAAACTCAAACTGTGTGTCAAGATTTCATCCTGGCGAGTCAAAACTTCATCTGCATTTCCTGCAATGCAAGTTATTAACACTGGAACAGCTTATCAGAAACCTGGTAATTACTCCTCTTCTCCCTGCGGCCAAAAGAAGGCTCCAAGGGCTCAATGTGATGATTTTTTTTTTTTCCCCCATGCAGGAAGGAACAATGAAAGAAGAGCAAGGCTGCTATACTGGGGGAGCTACAAGCAAGAAAGCTCCGTGTTTAAGTTTCCTCAAAAAATGGAAAAACCTAAATTGACTGGGTTTTTCCATTTTTCGAGGGGAAAAATATAGAGGGGGAATGAAAGTCCAAAAATGCCATAACTTATTTTTAAACTATATTTCTACCTAAAACAATACTTGGAGAGTTGTGAAACAGCACTGGAGTATCCAAATCATCTGTGGGTTCTGTGCTCCTACATCCTGTTTTTGTCAATCTGGGTTTTTCTCATACATGGTACATGAGAATACTCCCTCTTAACACTTTAGTCATATACTCTTCTTAAAACTGACAAACACACACCCCTCTCCCAGAGGAGCACCAACCACATGGTTTTAATTCTTGTTCCTGTGATTTCTTCCTTGGTAGCACAGGTTCAACTCCAGGAGATATCCAGAAGGACACACATTTAAAGCACCACGGTTCCTCTCAGTGAGGCAGATGTGAATTTTTAACAATTTAGAATCACTGAATGGTTTGGGTTGAAAGACACCCCCGAAGATCATCCCCTTCCAAACCCCCTGCCATGGCACCTCCCACTATCCCAGGTTGCCCAGAGCCCCATCCAGCCTGGCCTTGGACACTTCCAGGGATCCAGGGGCATCCACAGCTTCTCTGGGCAACCTGTGCCAGGGCCTCACCACCCTCACAGAGAGGAATTTCTTCTAAATCTCTGTCCTGTCACTCCATCCCTTGCCAGAAGTCCCTCTCCAGCTCTCTTGTAGCTCCTTTAGGTACTGCTCCTCTAGAAGAGTTTTATGGGTGCATTTCAGACAAAAACAGGTCAAACACCACCTGGCTGCTCACCAGAGCTCCTGATGTTAAGAGGGAAGCACAACTTCCAGGGATTATTTCAAAGGACTCTGTGAGCTGGAGTTCCTCACAGAGCTCATCAGTACAAACCACAGGGACAGACATAAAACCTCCACCAACAGAGCCACCCTTCCATCCATTCCAGATAAATTTAATCCAAGTGTGCATTAGAAGTGGCAGCTGAATCGCAGCATCGGGAGGGTAATTGCTCCACCAGGAAAAGGCAAAATGGAGACTTAATAAAATGAGATCTACTATCAATCAATAGTTTGGAAATTATTCAAACTGTTGGTGTAGAGGAAATAAAAACGCTTCGTGGTCTTCTGATTGAAACATTTTACTACTTTGGCTGCATGCAAGTATAACACAAAGAGATATGGAAATGGAAGCTTCATTTTGTAACCCCAGCCATTGCAATAGGAAATCAAACAATATTCCCCTCAGGTTGATTTCATCATAATTTGATTTTTAAGAGGAAGAAACTAAGTATTGCTCATGGATAGAAACACTCCTATCACTACTAAATGTTTACTCTAAATGTACTATGCACATATAACACTTTCTCGACAGGCTCTGGTCTTCAACTCTTCATACATCACTGTTAACCTTCACCTTTACCTTCAGTAAACAAAAAATAATTAAATATTCTAACAAAATTATTTTCAGACAGCAAAAGTAACTTCATCTCAAAATTTTCAGACCTTACATTTTGTACGTTGTGTACAAAGAAAGCCAAAGGAAACTGAACCAGCTTTGCACATTCTTTGAAGATGATTTAAATCAAAAGGATCACACCACAAGTGTTATTTTATAACTTAATCTTGATTTTTTTAAAAAATTATTTTGGTTTTATTTGGGCTTTTTTTTTTCCCTTAAACATACACAAGAATATAAAAATATTCTAGTAAACTATATAAATAAACTAGTAAACAAACTAGTACCCGCCTAGTTAAATTTCATACAACCAGGACTGCTGGGGGATGGATGTGGTTTTAGTGGTGGACCTGTCACTGCTGGGTTCATGGTTGGACTTTCCAACCTGAGTGACTCTGTGACTCCTGAATTTACTTGTCTGTAAGGAATATTTACATATTTACATTTAAATTCATAAAAAAATAGCGATGGATAGTCACAGCTATGCTGACTGAAGCTGAATTCCCTCCTTCTGTCATTTCTGGTTTTTAAAGCAGAGAGAGCAGAAGATTCTTTATAAAAATCCCTCACGGGTTATCATAAAACACATGACACACTGTGAGATATTGGGAAGCAGAGAAATTCATGCATTTTCATGTCTGAAGAATAAACAAGTGGAAAATGTAGTAATGAATCAAGACATGTAAGTGAATTATCTCAAAGTCACTGTATTTATGGTGCTTATTATGTATTAATGAAATATGCTTAATGAACATCCTTTCAATTATGACTGCATGATGTCCCACAGCAAAAGCAGCAATCACAAATGTGTGAATAGGATTAAGCCTCCCCACAACTTCCCAAATTAAGCTGGTGTGTGAATATTGTATCAGAGCCAGATCAGGGCATTTAATACTGCACGAGTACACTTAATTCAACATTACAAAAATTCCAAATGAGTTGATCGTATCTATGGGCCTTAACTCAGACCTATTAACTTATCCTTTCTGAAATCATTAGTAAAATGCGGCACTAATAAATGTCTCAGTGCCTTTGCAAACAATAAATGACTCATGATGCTTGCTATCAATTATAACACTGAAGAATACTCTGAATGTGTAATTTTCTTTAAACTTAGCATCTGCATAACTGGTTTAGAAATCTAGGTGGCCCATTAGGCAAGACAAAGAAATAGAACAGGAAAAAAGATGTTTTTGTCTCTTCTTCCCTCACTCCATCTGAAAGCATGGAAAAGCTGATTCTAAGAATTTGCTATTTCAGATTGTGCAGGACTTCCTCATAGTCTTTAACAGGTATTTATCACGTGTGATATTTCTGTTCAGGTCATGCATGCATAGATTAAGGGAGGTTCATGCTGACACTATGCAAGTGAAACAAGCACAAGTGTTTGCTTAATGGGAAAGGGCCTAAAATCCAGAGGAAGTTTCAGTTTAACACAAATACAAAAGAACTCCACAGGAAACCTTTCTCTTACTTGAGACTGGAGTTAAATAATTTAACTAAGAAAAGACTCCTATTCCTCAGGTCACCTGACTTAAAATTTCAGAGTGAAGAGAAATAAATTAACAAATTTCCCCTCATTCAAATAGAAAATAGCCATTTCTTTAAACAAAACCTACTATACTTGCTATAACTTCTTAAAACTGGAAGTTATGCAGTAAAAATACCTGGTCTAATCCCATTGCTTTCTTCCCCAAGAGAAAGGATTATATATTGAAATTCCAGAAAAAAGTTCTCAATACACATGGAAGTTTGCTCGAGAACACATTTTCTTAAATAAAAACAGCTTCAAATAATTTTAAAAATAGTCATACTCTTTACCACTAGGTTTGTTACCTTTTTGAAAGAACATTTAATAAAACAAAACACTTGGTTATAAATAAAATGACATGGACTTGTTTGAATGCCACACTAACAATTGCAAAAAATAAAACATTCCCTGCCTGAACACCAATTAATTTTTCTTTTGGTCCCCAACAATGCTGAGCGACCAACTATAAATCAGGTTAAGAAAACTGCACATAAGCTTTGTCAGGAATGTCCATCTACGAATCAAAACTAAAGGAAACAGGCTGAACTCTGAGGGAGCTAAAAGGCAATTTAATTGCATATACAAATCCTCTAATCCCAAGGACCTGTAATTAACTGCTTTCAAGCCTGCACCTCGCTGCTGTCAAAGGAACGCTGCAATGCCCACTAATTCAAACCATATCTCAGGGACTCTCTCAGCTGGAGGAAAATAGAAGATAATTACGTGTTTGTTAAAGAACCCACTGTGTGCAAGGCATCACAACATTTGCACAAGGCCCTGTGCATGGGGCTGATCCTCTGACACACCTCTGCGTCACTGCCCAGGGGCTGTGATGTCCAGAGGAGGCCACAAGGATGGTGAAGGGTCTGGAGGAGATGCCATGTCAGGAGAGCCTGAGGGCACTGGGTCTGCTCAGCCTGGAGGAGAGGACACTGAGGGGAGATCTCACCACACCTACGACTTCCCTGGCAGGGGAAGAGCAGGGACAGACACTGATTTCTGCTCTGTGACAGTGACAGGGCCTGAGGAAACAGCCTGAAGTTGTGTCAGGGGAGGTTTAGGTTGGATACCAGGAAAATGTTCCTCACCCATCACATGGTTGGGCACTGGAACAGCTCCCCAGGGCAGTGGTCACAGCACCAAGCCTGGCACAGCTCCAGAACCATTTGGACAGTGCTCTCAGGCTCATGGTGTGACTCTTGGGAACATCCTGTGCAGGGCCAGGAGTTGGACTCAGTGACCCCATGGCTCCTTTCCGGCTTGTTCTGTGATTCTGACATGACACGATCCTGTCATGCTTAGCACAGAGGACACATGATGCATCTGTGGTGGACTCACCCTTTCTTTAAAAGTAGAATACTACATATAACCATTATTTGGCTCAACCCATCAGCCCTTTACCCCATCAGCAAGGTTGCAGGCCAGGGCAGACAGCCACGTGCAATGGGCAAACACCTCGTGGTGCCAAGGTGGTGCCTGTGTCAGTGTCCCTGTCGTTTACTCACAGCCCACATCCCAGGGAAACACAAAAAGCACAACTGTCCCTGCCACTCATTTGAAGCTCTCCAGATAAGCTGAGACAACCTCAGAAGCTGAAAGATAGAGCAAGTTCAAAATCTGACAGGTAAGGTTCCTTCAGCCTCGAGCATCGCTTACAGACAGACCCTGCTCGCTCTGTGTACCACAGCCTTTTAACAATGACAGATCCACGTAAGGATCAGGTAGTATTACCAGCTAATTACACATCTCCTTATGCTTTAATTAGACATATGCAAATACACCAGACCTGACTGCTGCTACATGAAAAGCAGAAAGTGCTGTTTGAACTACCGAGTGCCGCAGAAAACCTCCAGGTGGGATGTGCTGAAAACGTGGATCTGGTATCAATACAATGATCAATAAATGAAAAAAGAAGGGGGGGGGGGATGTTTTTTAAATCAGTTATTCTTTTCTTCCCATCCATGTATATTTTTAGTAGTACCCTGGTCCCACTTCCCATTATCTGGCAAAACACTGAACTGGAAAACAAGTGCATGTTTTATGACCCCCTAACCTGGCTCCATCCCAAAAGGCAACCCCACAAACCCAACATGAGACCTGCCTGGGATATTACCAAGCAGCAAATGCCCCACAGCACTTCCTCCTGCTGCTCCATGTGCTGCCTTTACATGCACAGCCCCGCCCTCCCTGCACACCCAGTGCTCCCATTAATGGTAAAAGCATTTGTTATTTGGTGTTGATTGATTAACTCTAATGGAAATACTTATACATATCGTGAGAAGAACACATACCAAAGCTTTTAAATAAAAGATAGAGCAAGGTCCTCTCAGGACACTGTGATGGGAAACAGACTAAGAGACCTAGTTTGGAAACAAATACACTGATGGCAACCAGGAACTTTTAACAAGTTGCTTGCCCAGACTCTCTAGTTGACATCTTTCATGTTAAAATGTACCTGTGATTAAACACTGCTAAATATATTGCCAAATCAAATCAATTAAAAGTGTTGAAAACATAATTTGTAATTTTGTATTACAGTACATTTATATTAGTCCTCTCTTGCTCGCTTTTCCTAAGGTAAGAAACCTTAGGAATCTCTATTCCATAACTTCAAGGCTTCCTTTACATGGATTTTGCTTGGAATTCACACGGCAGGTTGAAATCACTTCTGATAACTTGGCCCAAGTTACTATTTTATACCAACTTATTTCAAAATTAACTTATTATCCAGGAGCAGAATTGTCACTACTTTGATTTTCCACAACTTGCTGCTAATAAAGCAAGGCAAACAACCCTGTCATCATTCATGCTGCAGCTTAATAACAAAATCACTCTCTGGTAGAAAGGCAGTAAATGGTGTGTACAGATAGCTTTCGCTTACAAATCAGAAATTTGGTCTTGAACTACAAAATCTTGGGTCCTAGCAATGTTAAATAATAAATTTACCATTTTAGGTGCTAGCAGATGTTTTACTAAACACTGATTATTTGCTGTGGTGTTTACTGCAGTGCTGAGAAGTCAAGAACACCTGATGGACCCTTTACTAAAGGATTTTCTATTTATCCGTGACAAATTTTGAATAGAAAGAGACAAGTTGTAAAGCTCATCCACAGTGCTGCTCTTTCACTCCACAGCTGTGATACACAGTGATTTTCTGATAACTGATAAAACTCAGTGCCACAAAGACAAACCAGATCATTCAGTCACTGCACAGACCTCCTTATTGACACAAACACGTTACCTAATGATCACTGGAAAATTCCAATTATCAAAGCTGAACGATCTCTTCAGCAAACACATTATCCACTCAAACCTAATTTTGGTTAAACCATCCCTGGTGATGACTTTGAATTGAACACACTAAAACAGCATAAATTTAAACACGTTTTTTCCCCAGGCAAATCTAGGAAACAAAAAGCGTGGCAGTGGTGGGTTTGGACACCCCAGCAGTGCCACAGCTCAAACTCTCTCCTGGCCCCATCCCAAGCTGGGACTGGAATGAATCCCTGCACAAGGCTGCTGAGTGTTGCAATCACTGGATCTCATGGCAAGCCAAAGTGGCTCCTCTCCTGCTGACAGTATTTCATTCGACTCCAGTGTCTGCTGGCTATGGCACCCACCTGGAGGCAAGGTGGGAAATTCTCACAGCAGGTAGAACTCCGGATTTTTGTTTGTTTGCCATGGTTGTACCAAAGAAGAGGCTGACGAAAACCCATCCTGAATACTGGATCCAAATGCTCTTGGAACCACTCTAGCAGGTGTGGGTTCACACCTCACCTTTTGAGGATGGGAGTCCCAAACAGGTTCTCTGGCACTGAGAGCAAACATCTAAACCACTAGAGTAGTGACTGGAAATCTCCAACCTCTCATTTTACATGAAAAATGGTGATTGCGCCATCATTTGTGCAGATTTCCAAACTGGAATTAAGGCAATTTATTCATTAAAGAGAAAGATAAATCTTGTTTTCTCTTTCCTTCACCCCTTGCCCTTCCCCACTCAACAGAGCAGATTTTTAAAAGCCTGCTTTTAATTGATAACCCATGGCACAAACTGTGTCAGCTTTCTTCCAAACAAGTATTGTTTGTTTTTCATCCTCTAGATAAGACACATGCTAGTGAAAAACTGTAGCAAAGATATTTAAGTCAGTCTCCCCTAAGTTACAAGTACTGGCACAGACCTTTGGAGCGAGATTAGTGCCGAAATAAAAAGAAATATCCAGATTTCCCATGGTTTTGCTAATTAATTTGGTTCTTACCACCCTTTAGCTCGGCGTGTTTCATGATGTGACAAAGGGAGTGACCGCTGTGAGCCGTAGGATGCATGTGGGAAGTAGATTTGTAAGTTTAACAGCTCCCTTTAGTAACACTCTCAGGTCAAATATTAGATACAGAGAATCCTTTGTGGGATGAAACACACGCTAGCCTACATGACAAAGCACCCGGGTATCAGTAAAAAGATAAAAAACACAAGCAAAGCTTTTAGTTGCCTGACAACTGAAATCCCACTGATATTCCAAGGTTAGTCAAACTGAACAAGGGGGAGATCTTCAGCTTAAACAACAGCACTGCAGAATCAGCTTTGATTTCTCCCTCGGCGAGGATGTAGGTTCAATTTGATGTTCATTGCAATGAGAAGATCCACAGTTCTTGGTACAGATAGAAGCTCACTCAGGGGCTGACTCAAGTCTGTCTGAAACCGCTCTGCCTTGCTTAGAAAAGAGAACTTACTCCTGACACTCGCTGTTAATTAACAGCAACTCCCAATTACAGCTACGCTAATTTTACAAGTATTAATCTTTCCAGGCCATAATCCTACTGCAATCGAAACTATCCAAGGACAATGTCAAGGTCTGTTTTTCTTACACGTTAATGCATGTAACCAAAAAAAAAATAAAAAATTAAAAGGCACCAAATGCTACTGAGCCCAAAGACAAAAAATGATACCTCGACACTTCCACTGAAGAGTTACTTTCAGGTAACCATCTTTATTTCATTAAATCAAGTCAGATAATGTACGCTATTGTATCTAGAAGAATAGAAGATAAAATTAGTAAGTGAAACCCATTGTTAGAGATTCAATTAAAAAAAAAAAAGGCACAAAAAGCATATGAGAATGCTGTGATCCAAGATAAAGGTGAGTAGTAAGAGCATGGCATAACTCAAAGATGTGAATCTAAGGGAAGAAATGAAAAATAGCAACAGAGCTCTTTGTATTGTGGGAGTAGATGAGGCTGAACACCGAGAACAGGGGAACTGTAGTAACATCACACCAGCTCCTTTGGTTAACGATGTTGTATTTCCAAAGTTAACATCCAGTTACAAAGTAAGGTAGTAATGTAATTGAAGTTTAAGTTTGGGTTTAGAATGACTATCCTCACACCACCATCACCACACCACCAACGCAACGTTTTGCTGAATAACAAGATTCTCAGTAAGATTAACATACGTTAGACATCTAATTTGTGATTTTTTCTTAAGAGCAAATTCATCTGCAGCCAAATTATTTCAAATGACCTTCAAATAGAACCATAGTCAAATTGACTTCTGTCAGATTCCCAGCTCCAACTCCATGCTCCTGCGATTTCCCTTGGACTCACGCCTTTTAGTTTGGAAACCCATTTTTCACAGTCAGCCTAAATACCAAATATGATGTGTCTTACAGTTTCAAGGAAGTTACTAGGCAAGTTCTGAAAAGGATCAGCCTCAAACCCAAGACTAGCTAAAAACAAAACAAAAGTTGGGTTTCTAACTCAACAATGCTAGAACTTGCATTACATACACTTCTTTTTTCTCTTCAAGGAAATCCTTTTCAACAGCAGAGCACCCAGAAAATTTGCTTCTGTCTTAAGGAAGCTCATCAGTTAGCATTTTCTTGAGTCAACTTCTGTGTGTTTAAAGAAGCCAGGAGTATTTTTAATAATGTTAAATTTGATTTTTTTTAATGCAATGTGTAAAACAAATGATCCAGTAAGAAAGATAAAGAGTAAAACATCCTTACTCCAATTTAATGCTAAAAAGTCCTACAGCTAATGCATGTCAATGTTGTGCATGTCAATGTTAACTTAAGCCCTAAAAAATGAGGGTGTTCAAGAGATTAAAAAGTGCTTATATATTTTTCTTCCCTTTACAAAATAGTTTGACATATGATACACATTCTTCTAAATCGGTACCTGCTCTGCTACTACTTAATGTATTGAATTTATATAAAATCTGGGGAAAAGGATGGTATTTTCTGGAAAAAGCTTTCAAGATTCAGACAAGTGCTCATTGCAGCAATGTGCACCTATGTCATTCCCTCCTCCACAATCCTATTAAATTTCGAGCTATTATAAATTCAGTAAACTTCAATAAAAAAGAACAAAAGCTCCCTGGGAATCTTGACAAAAATACCCCCACAAAAAGGTATGAAGCGGAACAATTACTTTTCTAACTGACGGAGCAGCATGCAAAACCCTTCAAATTTATTGAAAATATTAAGCTACAATAGACCACAACAAAAAGCACATAAAGAATCATGTATTGGCTTAGTTGGTCAGAGCATTGTGCTGGTAACACCAAGGTCATGGACTTGATCCCAGCATGGATCATCCACTGAAGAGCTGGACTGGATGACCCTTGTGGGTCCCTTCCAATCTAGAATACCCTGTGATTCTAGGATCACGTGTTTGCTAGAACAACACGAACTCTGGTTTCCACACTCCTATGCAGAATAGAGATTTTTCAGTCCCTGCTTGTTTAGGGTGATTTTTTTTTCTTTTTAGACAAAATATCAGAATCCTTGAACACAGCAGTGGCAGATCCATGCCACATCTTCCACTCTTGCCCTGCAACCTTCTCCACCAGGTACTAAGATAAGAGGCATTGCCACTCTAAAACAACTAGGGGAGTATGTAGCTAAAAATCAAATGAGCACACAAGGGATTGCACAGCTAGCCAAACCAGAAGAAATAGTGACTTTGCTTTTTAACTGCTTAAAATGTATTTTACATTCATAAAATTTCGTGGTTTTTCTGTGTGGGGCTTTTTTTTTTCTTCCCCCACTCCTCTTTTTCCTTCTCGAAGCCAGGATCTTTCTGACATGGGAACTGTTTCACTGGGAGCAGGAGAGGAAAGCAAAGGGATTCTTCAGCCCTGCCTCTCACCTCCCACACCTCAGCACGCCTCCCAGCTCCCGGCAGCAGCGCCAGGAGAGCTATTTACCCAAGGAAACGGCTGCGATAAGGGGACAAAAATAGCCCGAAATGACGGAAATCATTTTGTTGATAGACACACGCTGAAAAGAGAGGAAATGAAGCTGTTAGGAAGAGGGAGCGGGGCAGCGCTGCGGTGGCTGAGGCGGGAGGCCCGGGCGCGTTCCTTCCCCGGCCGCAGCCACAGCGGCGGCTGGGCCGGCTCCAAGGCGGGAGAAGTGCCCTCCGCACAGGGCCTGAGGCAAGGACATTGCCTTACATAGCTCGCCCATTCACTCGCTCCGCTCCCAGTGATGCCTTAGGAAGGCTGACCTGGAGCAGAGACTGGAAAGAGGCAGAGAATAAAGTAGATATTTACTGAAAGGCCTCTAGGATACACCTTGGGCAGGACAGGAGCCTGACCAGGGCTACGCACGAAGTGGACTAAGAATGGTCACAAAATCGCTCTCACCAGTCACAAAGTATCACATTTTTATAAATTTCGGTCTATTTGCATATTGGGGTATAATTGTCCAATTCCAGCTGCAGGTTGTGAGGTCCCATCCTTCCTGTTCCTCCCTTCAGCCCACCACTGTTCATGCTTTTGGGTCTGAAAGCCGTCCTTGGTCTCCACCAGGAAAAGGATTTGTTTTGCCTCCCTACCCTGTGAAGAGAGCTCACCAACACTTAATGTGAGGCTCAGAACTACATCCCTAGGCAGCACAGAATCTGAAAAACTAGAACCTGGAGGTGAAAACAAACTGCACCTACAGCTGCCTCTGAAATGCACAGCAAAACCCCTATGCACACTCTGGGCTCCAGTGAAGCACAAAGGCTTCATTAGAACCCTGTGCATTTCAAATAAAATGCATTTATGGATCTCATAGCTAATGAGGAGGGACATTAATACTGTCTTAAACTGTTTTTATTGGTATTGAGGTCCTGTGTGCAGGGGAAGGGACAAAACCAAAGCAAAGTCACCCAAGCCCCTACAGTACAGAGAAACAGGTGCTTGCCTCATCTGAAATTAAATCCCTTATTTTGCCTATTAAATAGTACCCATGCCCATACCAGGCAATCAAAACATGATTCTTGTCTCTTGTTTCTTTGAATATTGACTTTTTAAAGGTTCAGTAACCTTCCAGGAACAACAGAAAGATCCATTTATTGCTGCAGAACAGAAAGAGCATCGTTCCTCTCCCTATTCCAAGGGAAAACAGCACAAAATGTAGCAACTACTGACAGATACCAATTCCAGGCAAAGTCAGTGATACTTTGGCACTCATTCATTCCAAATAATTTCAGTGTGGTTTTTTTATCCACACCTGAGCTGCAGGAGCTGCTTGTCCAACTGCTTAAGTCAGTGTACACTGCACTGATTTAATGAGGGTTTGCATTATATCTGTAGTAGCTGGCTCCATCAGTGACATGGAGTGCAGAACGGCAGTAATTGGGAAATGGAGAGCTGGATACTTGACATTTAAATAAAGGGAAGTCATATTTAGACAGTGTGTGTGGTGTGGTAGGTATGGGGATATGCTGCTACCATTTCTCCTTTAAAATGAGAAGAAAATATTGGAACATAGTCTAAACTAAATTATTTACATCACAATTTAAAATATGACAGAAAGAGCATTCTGTTGTGCTGCCGTTGCCTTCCTTTCATCCCTAAAAGCAACTGTACAACAGATAGTTTTACAACAGATATTTTGAGCACACACGTGGGTAAGCACGAACAGCAAAAATGTTTGCAATTTTTATTTGCAGTCATTTGAAGTAGTAAAAATTATTTTGGGAAGTTGTGTCTCTTCTGCTACACAGAGACCATGCAGAAGTTTAGACGTTAGATGAATATTGTCTAAAGGAATTTATGAATAGTAGCTGTATTTTAAACAGCTACTACACATGCTATTATAATTTCAAAGTGATTTCCCTGTAATTTTTGCAAGATGTGGCAGAATTTTAATTACAACTTCTAAGGGATTGATTTGTCCATCATATAACGTGTAGGTAATTTGCCTCCCTCCCATTTCAGAGAAATGAGCTCTGAGGCATTCAAGTGTGGGAGCTCCACATCCTACTGAGGGTAGGTAACTCTGCCATACAATCTCCCCTTAAAAGGCAGGAAATGAAAGGACATTGCACATGTGGTTGAATATATATAAATATATATTTTTAATATGTATATACATACACACACACACTGTTTACCACCATTAAAACACTTCATCTATTGTCTGGCATGATGCATTGTATGGAGAGACTGTCCAGATGAAAAAGAGTTGCTTTCCTAAGCAGAAGTTTATATTCTATAAACATTTCCATATAAAGAACGTACATGGAATTTCCAATGTCTTATTCTAAATGAGGACTGCCCGTAGCCATTGCCTTAACAATGCCCCTAATAATTCAGCTGGGCTCAGCTAAAAAACAAAGAAACCCATGCTCTGACTGTACATCAGATGTGCTGGGAAATCCAAATCCAACATAAAGAGAGGGAAAATCCAAGATTCTGGACTGTGGAGCAACCTGTGAGCTGTTACAGCTCTGATACCTGCCAATATCTTCTCTAGGTGATAATTCATATACATATGAATATGAAACTCAGGCCAGGAGCACTGGATCCACAGTAAAGAACTAATCATTTTAGAAAAAAGCTTTCAACATGTGCAGTTAAGCGTGTCCCAGAAGCAACGTGTTACTTTATCAGATGATTATGAATATTGGAGAAATATTATGAGTACACCCTCAAATCTATGCTTTACCCCTTTAAATAAAGTAAATAATCACAAAGACCATTTCGGATGCTTTAATGCATTCTTTAAGTGCAATAGAAACCAGGTTGCCACTACATCAGCATCAAAGTCCAAATTAGATCAAGGAGTGTGGAGGTAATAACGGCAGCAACAGATTCCCTTCCTACTCCCTTTCATGGTTAAGTGTAGTTTGTTCCTTTTTTATTTTCTAAGTATGGTTAGGCGCCTCAAGCATGCCTGTTAGGATGGAAAAAGCGTGCAAATCCCAGACCTAGGACCCTGCCAAAAGTCTCTTTAGACAGTCAAGGCAGCCAGAAGTATGCTGAGAGCTTGCCAGAGCCATATTGGGTGGCTAAAATTAAATAAACAGTTAATAAAAAGATTTTGAATCAACCTAAATAAATACAAACTTATAGCTTAACTGCCTTATCTGCTTTATAAAAGAGGATCCAAGACAGCCACCAAGCCTTTGAAATGCTTTGACACATCCACGAGTTCTGGACAGCAGATTTAAACAGAGGAGTACTTGCTATTATCTCTTTCATAAGACAAGGCTTACATTTGGAAATAAAAAGAAAAAAATAACCATTGACTGCTCTGACAGGGATTTCTCTTCCTTTAAAACACAAACTCGCTCTGCCCCCTGTTGTCAGCAAATTACACCTCACTCCTCTAGCAGCAAGATGCCAACAGCAGGCCCCCAGTGCCAGAAATACTCAGAATTAGCTAAAACAAAAGGCAGCATGCCCCAAAAGTATTTTAGGAATACATTTCTGCATAGTGAAAAATGTCCCTAAATCATCATTTGCGTGCTTGAGGCAGTTTGTTTTCTCTGCTCGGTATTCTATTATTTTTGGAAAAAAATATTACCATGAACATCAAGTGTACACAACTGGATTTTAAAAAAATATTAGCTGCTCTAGGAAGAGGAAAAAAAAATGCTTGAGGAAATAAAAGATGAGTTTTATGAAGGCAAAGAAGCCTTTTGTTTTACTTTACCTCCGAATCCTTATTCGGAATAAAGATCAGTGCTCTGAGTTCAGCCATTCAGCTGCACATGCTCTTCCTAGCTGCAATGTGAGTTTCCAGCCCAGTTTTGATAGGCAAAACAAGTGCACTAATTTGTGCACTGATGTTTTTCCATATCTCAAAACCATGCAAACTCGCTGTGGCCAACCTGCGGGGAGGAGATCAAAACCAGATCTGCGCCCACCAGGGTAACTCAGGAAGCTCCCCAGACTTCTCTTGCCTGCAGAGCTTCTGAGCTACTTAGACCTTTCCCTGGTACCTGGGGATGATGAGGATAAGTAAGGAGGAAAGAACTTTTGGGTGATCACAAACATGATCCAACATCTTAGATCATGGCATTCCTAATGAACACGTTGCTAGCCCTTCAAAAATATAAAGGGGCTGATAAAACAAACTCACCAGCGACAGAAATACACATTTCCTACCTCCAAGTACAGTTAACAATAATATTTGCACTCCTGTGTCCTTCTTGGAATAAAATTGTTTAAATAGGCAGAAGGAATGGCTTAGTGGGCTAATCTCAAGTGAAATACTCCTTAAATCCACAGGTTTAAATGCCAGTGAGGTCACTTAACTTTTCTCCTTTCCAGGACAGAAGAGATGAAGGTAGCTCAGGGATAGCTGTGCCTTCCAAGCAGTGCAAATGGAAAGAGAGACTTTTTATAGCCCACCAGAGCAACAGGTTACAACAGCTTTAGGAATCAGTTACATCCATCCTAAAAATCAATGTTTCTCTGTTGCCCCAGAATTTATTTTCCAGTTGTGGTCCTTCTTCCCCCTCAAGTACCATTCCTTCCCTTAGAAAGCAGTTGCAAGTTATTTATTTTCAGAACTCAGGCTTCATTTTCTACAAACACTTCTGAATTTTGCTGATCTATTCTTTTAAAGCCACTTGACTTGCTCACTTGAAATCCAGAGCAGGATTAGTATCTTTATACATTTATTTACAAGCATCCTCACCAGCTGTGCTTTGGCAGTGATTTTAATCCACCATATTTTGTTTGTGAGACTGTGCCTAGCAAAAAAGAGTAAGTAACACAATCGTAGAAAACAAAATGAAATCACATAGGAGAAGTTAGTGATACCTACTTTTTACTCATCTACAATTATCTGCTTTTAAACACCTTTTTGTGCATCTCAGTGTTTCCTCACAGAAGAACAGGAGAAATCTAAAGGATCATCAAGAAATACATTATGCCTCTGCCTGTTGTATTAAAGTGTCCATAAATATCAAAACTACTGAATATTTTTTGATATTTATTTCCCCATCCCCCCTCCCCAAAAAAATAAATCTGTGGCACAAGACTGAGGCCCTTGGCACCTTCTAGATCGCTGGTCAGAAAATAGAGTGGAGATGGACATATAAATTAATGTGAGTCCACTGTTTGAGTAAGAACTAAGGATTTTTTTCTTCTTTATGCATTTTTAGCTAATAGACTCTTTTGAAGTGTCTATTCAGAAAATATCTGCAGCATAACAGGCAAGAGCTCTTCTATAATCCTGCTCTGTCACACAGTTAATGTGTCTGGTTTAAAATACACGTACAGCAAACTGTGCTTAATACATCAGTCTTTCTATATAAACCTAATTTTTGGATGCTACAGCAGAGGATAAGGAGAGTTCATGAAGGGGGATGATTTAGCAGAGACTCCTGATTACATGCAATCCTTAGCTTTAATTGCAAGACATCTGAATCACTTTAAAATCTGCATTATGGATCTGGCAAAAAGGCATTGCACCGTCTTCGTCTGGCATTTCCTCGTTTGGACACTTGGACTACAAACTTGAATGACACCCCCAAGCAGAGAATGAGAAAGGGACACCTCTAATTTTGTTGCTGTAAACCACTTAGTTGACCACATTTGCAAGGGAAAAATTAAGTTTTAAACCTGTGTTGCTATATGGCTTCTCACATTTTGTCCTATACACACTTCTGTTAAGACTACCACAACCATTTCTTTAACTTAGTTTAACACAACACTGCTAAAATACACAAATCAGGACCTTAACAAGAAATCTGTTTCTGCAGCAGCTAAAGCAAAAAAAAAAAAAAAAAAGTGACTTTTTAACACCTGAGCAGCAGTTTTCCAACATAACTAAGCCAATTGAACAGTTTCCAGAAGCAGGACTGGCACAGCAGCTGCTCCCACAGCATTTCACAGTTCCTTTGGTGCTGTTTTAACCTCTTGTGGGGGCTGATAACTGGCTTGGACAACAAAACCATCACTACCAGGAGTGTCAAGAGCTACTGTTTCCTTCAAGGGAGCAATGAGGATGGCTCCATCCCCTCCTGTCCGTCCCCAAAAGGGAAACCCTAGAGCTGTAATGGATGCGTACACCTGGTTTTATCAGCATTTTTTATTAGCAGCTCATCACACAGTCCTCGAATGGTTTGGATGGAAGGGACCTTAAAGACCATCTCATTCCCACCCTTGCCATGGGCAGGGACACCTGCCACTATTCCCAGGTCACTCAGAGCCTCATCCAGTCTGGCCTTGGACTTCCAGGGATCCAGGGGCAGCCACAGCTTCTCTGGGCACCCTGTGCCAGGGGCTCCCCACCCTCACAGGGAGGAATTTCTTCCCAATATCTGACAAAAAGCTGCCTTCTAGGGAGAGGGCTTCGCTCCAATCCACCACAGGAAAGCAAAGCACAACTTCCAGCTTCCAGGACAGGGAACGCACAGGAACCACAATTCAAAATATGGGAAAAGGTTTTGAGAAAGAAATAAGCTAAAATAAGAACTGACTTTAATGCTGGTTCAAAACTACCTGCTATTACACATTTTGTGATTTAAGGGTACCACAAGTCCAGGATAAATTACAATCATTTCAGAAGCCTAAAATCCAGGTATTTCCTGTTGAAAGCTTTCTTTCTGATTAGAAGCATTTTAACCCAATATATGTGTTCATCTACTTGTTTAAAACCTTTCCTCAGTGTTTCAGCTGTATTTTCATTTAAATTTCCTAGCATTTGCTTGCCTGGTGGGTCCTTCAACCTCATTTCTGAGCCACTTCCATATAGAACACTGGGTTCAGGGTGTGTTTTTGTTGCTGTAGTTGCCAAAGGCAGAGGCAGAGTGAAACCCAGCTCGCTGTGTGTTGCAGAGAGGCTTTTCAGCACACTGTAATTTCCCAACTGCAATTTTCTACAGTATTTATCAAATTAACTCAACAGAATAGGTTTATATGGGATTCCCAACAGATACACACAGCCAGGGTTTGTACATTCCCTTTCCCCTGCGATGCTATTTGCTTGTCATTAACTCCTGTCCTGGGAATAACGCAGAAAACAGAGGAGGAAATGATGCCTCGTTATTATCTCTCCCCACAGCGAGGGACCAGAAACATTTGTGCCGCTCTTAGCAAATGCTGTCTCAGTCCTGCAGAGACAAGGGGTCATCCCAGAGAGGCATCACCAGCCCACGTCTGCATGGACTGAGGCAACCCTACAGACACGGGGCCAGACGTACAAAAGCAGCACACAGCAGTTTGGAGAAATCATCATGGTGTTCTAGAGAGACACTGACTCAATGAGGTGGTTAAAAGACCCTCTTCGGAGGTCAGCTAAACTGAAACTAAATACAAACAACATCTTTCAGAGAGCAGGAAAAAGAAATTTAATTCAGAAAAGCCCTTCTTCCATGTAAAATCACCTTTTAAGACATAACACCATAAATCAGCTGGCTAGCCACAGGCATCGGTTTTGTGCTGCTTGCTTGGCTGGTTTCCCTGCAGTAATCTAGGAGGGCGGAAAAGAAAAAATAACCAAAACCAAACCCAAAGTTCAACAGGAATCCCTAAATACCAAACCCTAAATATCAAACCAGGCTGGATTTAGCTGCCGAGATCTATTCCCTGGGTTTGACTTCAAAAGGTGATTTCTAGTTACAAGTCAAGTGAGCAATGTGATTCAGCCACCTCTGGAAAAGAAGCACCTGCAAAAGCTGAGGGCACCATCCACCACAGAAGAACATGAAGAACAGCTGCTCTTCAAGCCTTTGGCTATTCTTCCCCTTTTAACCTCTTTTAGTTTTCCATGGCCTCTGTTGCCCCCCAGCAATGAGTTTAACCCAATTTTTCACATAAAAAAACCCACGAGCCTGCTCACAACAAAGGACTTAACAAGCAGGTAAGGCCTCAGGATGGGACAATCGCAGGATGGTTTGGGTTGGAAGGACTTTTAGAGATCACTCCAACAGCAGGGACATCTTCAGCTAGATGGGATTGCTCAGTGTTTCCAAGGATGGGGAATCCCCCACCAGCACTCCTGGCAGCCTGTGCCAGTGTTTTGCCACCCTCAGTGCATGACCACGACCACTGTAAGATGATGACAGCCCAGAGCCATTTCCAACCAGCTTTTTGCTCCTAACACTTCACCTGCAAGTCAGGCTCTGCACAGCCACTCCTCTGAGTTGGTTTGGGTACGCATAAATTTTTACAAGACTTTTATCTCCAGCATTATACAACGCCTTTCAATCCAAAGCCACGTTAAAAACTCACCTCTGATTGCTGTTCCAAGTTAACACCTACACGTTCCAGTTAAAACTCGATTATCCAGGTTAAATCTGCAATTTGTAACTTGGAAGTCATCTCTGAGGCACCAACAGGGCTCTTTTCTGCCTGCTCATTTTCAGTCAGTTTAATGTGTTTTTATAAAGTCAGTATACTGAAACACCGAAGAGTAACTCAGTAAATTTGGGACAGACTAGCGAAAGTGGATTATAGCAAAATACACATTTTATCAGTCTTAACGTGAAGCTCTGTGAATGATCAGCCCCTCAGTACTGGCAGAACCCAGCAGAGGGCAGGTTCTGCCCTTCTAAACAGCGACAAAATCCTGTCGAGGATGGTCTGCTGCCATTCAGATGGAAAATGCCCTCACCTAACACATCCACCTCACCAGGCACCGGGAAAAGATTTGTAATTTAAGATGCCCTTTTACAGCTCAATACCCACCTGGAGCTACATTCCAACCGATTTACAAGACAAACTAAGAGCTGCTTCAATGGGCTTGCGAGTCAAACCAAGCAAGAGCCACAAAGTTACCTGATTCAGCTCTAATATACAGACTAATTATACACCCAAATGTTAATTAGAAATACATTCACCACATATCCTTCCCATCGAGAATTCTGGGAGCAGGATGAAGGATATACATCACTTCCCTGCCCTGTAACCTTTAGCAAGGAGGGATCATTTTTGCCACGTGCCATCACAGTTAAAGCATTTTTATTGGGTAATTGATCTGTTTTATAAGGAAAGGCAATTTCCAGTTTGATACTCATAGGATGTGCTCGGATGAGGGCAAAGAGAATTAATACTTGAAGAATACACACCTCTCCTCACAGTCACCTTTAAAGCTCTATCTAAGGAGGTATTTACAATATTTCAGCAGGGTTTTATATGCTGTAACTTAAACTACAACCCGAGGAAAGCACTGACAGGGCAACTCTGTCCAGTTTTTTAAAGTCACCTGTCTCACACCTTGCCTCTGACACACAGAGTTCCTCGGGCTTTGCCTTTATCAACCCATTTGCACACTGAACATCCCAAGAACAGTGCTATTGAGAAGAGGCATCCTGTAGAAAATGCAGAGATGTTTTACAAACCCATTGGATTAAAATCTACCAGTCTAGATGCTCCTTCTTTGGGTGCCTGGGTTAGTATTTCTTTTGTCATTTCAGACAGATTCATAACTACTTTGAAAAAAAAGTTTTGTTCACATGCTTTATTAAGCATTAGGACACAAATTCCACTAAGGAATAACTTCCATTTGAAATAAATTCGAAGTGTGAAGTATCTGCAAATTCCTGCAGAATTACTGAAACACAGCCATGACCATGGCTAGGGGAGAAAGTGGCAGACTGTGCTTCAGCAGACAAGTCAGAACAGTCTGAGCTCTGCTTCAAGAAGCCTTGAGAAGCACGCCAGGATAGCCACAATAATTATTTCGAGCAAACAAACCTCTTAGTTTCAATACTGAGAACACAACCCTATTGAGGTGGGACAGCCTCTGGGGTCTGCTGCCTTGGAAGAAGAAAGAGCTGAGTCAACCTTCCTGGGCACATTTGCTCCTGAATCAGAGTATTTTGGAAAAAGCAACAGCTCTAATCTGAGATTATGCCCTTTAGGTGGAAGGTACTGCTGACTCCTTTACTCCCCCTACCATTGTAAGAGCCAAAATGAGAGATTCACTGCGAGCACCTACAAGAGTGATAAGAGAGGGGGAAAAAAGCCTCCCTCCATCCCTTTCTTAGAGATCACACAGTAAACTAGGATACTTTTAAACTAAAACCAGCCTCCATCTGCATTATCAAGTGTTAACAGCTCCCAAGAAGGTCTATAAATCTATAAGAGCCCTGCAGCATTAAATAATTCAGTTAGCACTGTCACTGTTTCCCTGTAAAAAAAGAAAACATATATATGCAGTGAGCACGGCTGTTGGTTGCAGCTGTGTCTCGTGCACACAGGAGATTTCTCAAGGGTTTCATGGCAAATGAGCAAGCTGAGGATTCTGCCAAAGGTTGTATTTATCACTTTTGGGTGGGTGGAAAGAGACCTGTCTCTGGATTACCTCATCCTTCCGCATGAATCACAGAGAGCTCTGTGTGTCAATAAAAGCCATCAGCACTGAGCAGCATCTAAACCAGCAGGCAAGTGTTGAAACATTAGGTGTCCTTCCCTCCCTGCACTTCTGTTCATTTTGGAAGGGGAGATGCCAGGCAACATTTCAATCGACTTTCAGAGGTTTAAGCAAGACTGAAAAGATTAAGGATGCTAAACTATCGACAGAAGTACAAATTCTCACTGTCACCAGCTCCTCTCACATATTCCATCCATCTGTTTTTCCTTTCCAGCGTTGCTGCTGGAAAGTACCCTTTTGTCCTGCCCTCAGGCAAAAAAAAAATAAATAAAACTGCACATGGGGAAACCTGGTGGTCACTGATCTGTGCCTCCCCTGCCATCTGCACCCCCTTCATCTGCTCGGGGCTCCCCCCAAGTTCTCCCTGCTCCTGCTCCCTTCCCAGCCCGGCCACGTTCCCCTTTAGCAGCATCATTAATAATTTACCAGCTGCAAGAGACAAAGAAAACACTCTGGTGACACCACCTTGGGGCTGCTAAGGTTTCACCAGGATCGTGAAGCTGAGGGAAATACCCAAAACACAGAGCTCATGAATTTGGGTACACAGCAAAGAGTGAAAATTCAAAATTAGGCGTAGACACGACCTTTTAATCGGCAGTATGGATCAGAGGAAGAGAAATGAGCAGCCAGACCTGAAACAAATACACACACTTAGGAGTGCAGCCTGTCACAGCTGTCAGGATAAAATAAATTTACAGGTTATGCTTCTTTGAAGCAAATTGCTGTAATATAATTTACTACTTTGAACCGCCTTAGTGCTGGGAATTTAAAAGATTCTCAATGAGCATATTGCCTTGTGGTTGTTATTTTGACAGAAAGTCTGTTATATTATTATTTATAACCAATTAGAGCACTAATTACTGTTTTTACTGCTTTGTCAAGTTCTGGAAAATACTGGGTAAAGGAAAGAACAAGCTATGGAGATGGAAGCAGCAGTTTTGATCATTTAATTAGGCTGGCTATGAGGGTCTTAGAAACTGCCAGAGATGACAGACCTGGGAAAGGGAAACTGTGACACCTCGGCTGCAGCTGGAAACTACAGACAGCACAAATGTTTAGGTTTTAATTACACGGGTTTGGGAGATTGCTACAGGCTGCGACCTGCAGATTCCATTAGATCTGCTGTACTAAGTAGAGTTGGACCCAACTCTTTGTGTGCACCAGAGGCCATCAGGAAAACCTGGAGGAATTGGTTTTGCTTCAGCAGATGGCCCCATTTCCCTCAGAGCGGTGACCAGATGTCCACACATGGTGTTACCATGTTTGGCATCCTCCAGCCAGGGATCTTTAAGACACAGTTATGAAGAAATCTAAGAAAGCTCTTACATTTCCAATATACACACAGACACACCGGCAAATCCTCCAAGAAAATTAAATTATCCTCTAACCTTTACAGCATCAGATCATCCAGCACTTGCAGATAAAAGTATTTTGTCAATAAGCACTTTTCCATGGCTAGCTGCAAAAGAGCAATGTTGTGTGAAACTGGCAGGCAACCAAGTCATGGATTCAGCAGGATTTTATTTGATAACGCCAAAATCAGTCCCCAGCATGTAAGAATGTAATACCCTCTAAATTACCTGTTCATTGGTGGCCTGGATGGAAACAGATATCCCTTCCTGACAATCTTGCAAGAGGTTAGTCAGCTTTCTGAAACAGCCCATTGTGGGAGACAGAGCCAGCACAAGACTGCATCGAGATCTTCCTCAAAGTAGCCAAGTAGGAAATACCAGATCCCTTTAGGATTTTAATGGATTTAGTACTTAAAAACTGTCCTGCAGTAAAGCATTCGGTGGAGTGCTTAAACCTGAACTGCCTTTGGTAGAAACACCAAACTCTTCTCCAGCCAAGTGGCTCCTGCCAGACACACACCACTGTCAGTCTCTGGCCACACAGCTCTTTATACAAGGGCTTGGCTTGGAAGGCACCTTTAAGGGTCATCTTGTCCAACCCCCTGCAATGAGCAGGGACTAAGATCAGGCTGCTCAGGCCTTGAATGTTTCCAGGGGTGGAGCATCTGGCACCTGTCTGGCTGGTATTTCACCACCTCCATTGCAAAAGAACGTTCTTTTACCTTAGTCTGATCTACCCTCTTTCGGTTTAAAAAAATATTAACTCTTTTCCAATTGCTACAGGCCCCTGCTCAAAAGTCTGTCCCCGTTTTTCTTAGAAGCCCCCATAAAGTACTGAAAGGCTGCAATAAATTCTCCTGGCGCTTTTCCTTCTGCTGGTGATCAACCCCAACCTCTCAACCTGTCCTCTTACAAGAGATCATCCCTCTGATCATTTTTTTGTTCCTGAAGAGTGGCTCTAAGGGACCAGGTGAAACTCTCTCAGGGACGTTTGAACAGGTTATTCCTCTCCTGGCTGGCAGAGCATCAGGCCAAGAGAATGATCGTGGCATTGAATATTTGAGGTCATTTAATATTCATGTTCAAAAAGATGCACCGTGCCGTTTTAATTAAGTCTGTCTTCAGCAGGTTCCAGGTAACTTGAAAAATTGACACCACCAATGTAAATTAGTCTGGCAGCATCAGTGGCCTGGGTTTGTTCTTTGCACACAATGGATCTGTGTATATCGTTCTACAGATAATTACTATCAGAGCGGTTATTAATAGACAGGTAACCGCTACAAAATTAGTCACTGATTGTTCCTGTGTGCATCTGGTCTGCCACAAGACGTATTGGTTTTGCATTAAACTAGCTTCAAGAGAAGTAAAATGGAACAGAAATTGCACAGGGAACTCCTTGGCAGGAGATAAGCACAGGAGCTAATATTGATTGCATCGGTTTTCCAAAGCACATTAGCATCAAATGAATGCAGCTGACCTTGAGAGCCTGCAGGAGTCAGGGGAAGGAGTCACTTCAGGCAGGAGATTGGGTAAGTGCTGTGCTTCAGCTCAGCAAAAGGCCTGGACCATTTCATAATTATATTTCTTCGACTTTGTAGCACACCATAAATGGCAAAGCTTTTGATCTGTGCTAACAGTTGGACTCCGTGACCTTAGAGGTATTTTCCAACCTAAACGACTCTGTGATTCTGTGATTCAAGACAAAAGCAATAATTCCTTCTAGTTTTACTCACAGGGGTTTCTATTTCAATGACTGAATGCTGCTTCATGCTATTAAGAGTACATTAAAAGAGAATACCTGTAAAAGGAATATGTCCCTGTTTATTGCCTTTTAAAGGTTATTTCTTTGCATTTCCTGAAATTATTGCAAGAGGAGAAATAATAAAAAAAGCCCTCTTCTAATCCCAGTGCACCTTTAGATCATCTCCTCTTGCCTCCATCTTTTACACCCATAAATAAGGACATAAAAGACAAAGAGAAAGAGGAGATTGCTGCCACATGGAATGAAGGCAAAGAAACTGGTTTAGCTCATTTCTGGAAGTTCATTTCACAGCTGAATTCCTTTTCATTATTAACTTTTCATTTGGCCATATCTAAAATTGTTTAGATCCACATAAATCTGGGGGCTTGATTGCCACTACAGCTCTCTAACTACCCAGCTGCGTGCAAGACCAGTGGCTGGCTGTGACTTCAGCCTACAGACATTAATCCTCTTCTCCATCAACTAAAATGATGTTTAAAAAAAAAAAAAAATGTATCTTGCTGCTTTTCATAAGCAGCACGAAGCCACCCTTTTGGTGAGGGCATACTATGTCCTTCTGTGATTAGTAAGTATGATAGCTTGTTAATTAGTTGGCTAATCATTTTCCACATCTAATATCTGTGTTTCAAAGAGCAAGTCATTTATTGGACTACGGACAAAATGAAGTAAGAAAAAATGTTCATCTGATGTCACAACAAAGTCCACTGATTTCAGCATTTTTTAAAACATCGTTTTCTGCCCTTTCTCAAAAAATGAACGCTTTGCAAGGACAAACTGAAGAGGCCTGAAGTCACTGGAGACACTGTTCAGTTAAGGTAACATTTAGATTTCACATGGAACTTCAACATTGGAATAAAGTTTCTATTTTTTTAAATTATATTAGAGCAAGACTAGCATTTGTATATGGGGAGAAAACATTTCGGCAATTGCTAATACCATAAAACTTGCATTTTTTTATATAAAGACAATTTTCTGAGAAGAATGCTAAGCTGCAGAGGCATTTTCTATAAAGCAGTGCTTTCTCCTCCGAGCTCCCCAGATGACTTTCAGGAGTCAGCCCAAATGGGGAAGATTGTGTCATCTTAGACAGTAAACACCAGCCTTGAGTAAGATACCAGGTGGCTTGGAGCTCAAATCAATGATAGCATCCAATTATTACAAAATAAAATGACCCTCTGAAGAAAATGCCTCCCATGGGCACCACAAATCAGAGGGACATGTTTTCTTCTGGCATGTTCTGCATTTTAAGTCCCTACAAATGTTACTAATGACCTGTCATCCTGCATGAAAATAGATGATACCTGCTGAAGGCACCCACCAATTCGTGAGTAAGCATTATTATGTGTATTCTCCGTGATTTCTCTTCCCCATCTCCAAACAGATGACCAAATAGCAGGTTTAATAAATTACCTTCAGAATTACAGCATGTCTGCTTTTTATTTCCATTTACACACGTGAGAAAGGCTGACAACTCCCCTACATTTTTCTGTACCGGCCCAAGTTCTCGGAGTTAAAATGTATTTATTGTGTGCTTAAATTCCCAGGACACCTAAATGGTACCAGGCACATTTCAGTTTGTCTTTAGTTTCCAGGAAAGCAGGTAATGGGTTCTCTCTTCAATAATGGGGTTCTCTCCTCCTCCTGTGGCTGCAAAGTCCCTCTTTTTGCTCTTGCAAAGTTTTTAAGTCTATGCCTACACAGTTGCCCAAATAGCCTGGAATGTTTCGTGCTTATCTACAAAGGGATGAATTCGTGCCAAGGTACAACACAATTTAAATGGAGAGGGCCTTAAAAACTTTGGCAGGCATTTGAAGGTTTGCCAGAGGCTGATTGTGGATCAGGTGAGTGGAAAAAAAATACCGCAGGCCACAGTTTGAGGTTGTTGCAGTATCCAGAGCTACGGCTTGGGGTATCACATCTGTTCTGTGAGTCAGCTCAGCCTGCCACTGGTGTAGCTAACAGCCGGCTGGCACTAGGAGGATTTTCCTGATGCAGACTGGAAAGAACAGGTTTAGAATGTAATATGAAGAGATGGGGGCAGAAAAAAAAAAGTTCACCACTCCTCAAGTTGATACAATTATTAGATTAGTACAGAAGGAGCTTCCTCTTGCCACATGGCACAGCAGCAAAGCCTGGTTTATAGCAAATTTCAGTATCTTAGTTTTACCAATTCTACTCCTACTGTGCCCAAAGGGGAAATTTAATTCCCTAAGGAGTCCCACTAAAATCAGACTGAGCAAAGAGACAACCTAAATTGACTGCTATTAAAAAGAAATTAAAATAATATTATTTAGGGATTACCCATGCTTTTTAGTACCTTTAATACTTTTATTCCCTGACAATAAATAAATCCATTAAATGGCTAACAGAAGTTCTGTGAACCGGTTCCTATTTAGAAAGCAATGTTGCAACACACTGATACACTTTCTCAGTATGCAGAATCAAGCTAATCTTTTTTTGACTGGAGAAATCATCAGCTCTTACTGCACTTCATGGCAATAAACACCAGCAGTTCAATGCTACAAACAAGCCTTATCTCAGCACCATTGCCACTGCCACTGGGAATGAATTAATTGCAAGAACAAATTAAACTTTAACCATTTAAGTGACTCAAGCTGTGGGTACTGTTCCATTCCTCATTTTGGCACTAACACATGAAGATGCTCAAAGCCATTAAAACACATGCAGGCATAAGAGAGAGGGAGATTAAAACAAGGCTGGGCTGTTTCATTTCTTCTTGCTCAGATACAGGGGCTGCTTTGGGTCTGTTTCTTTCACCCAGCCACTAATGTACAAAACTTGCATACACTTCCCTGAATTTTGAATTTCCTCCTGCCCATCCAGTCACAGCAATGGTTGGTGCAAAGGTTAAGATGGATGGGAAGTACAACTGCCTGCACTTCACACTGCAGAATTCTATCCAGCTGTACGGGAGACATCACACATCATTCTCCTGCCTTTCAGCTTACCCAATTTGTACAAACATCAGGCATCAGAGAAGCAGGATAAGGAAGTCTGGCTTCATGACTGCTCACTGCCATAACCTCCTGATAAACCTTCTCTGAAAATGTGAAATGTACCCCCCTACAGGATAAGAATATTTGTACCTGGGGTTTCAGGCACCCAGATACAGTTATTACTGTGTTTGTAGCCTTGTACATGCAGGAAATAGGTGCAACAGAGAGCACATGGGAAGAAAAGCATGACCCTCCTGTTCATATATAAAAACCATCCAGTCCTTGTTTCAGATCTTATCTTTGATCAGCATCTTTTTCAGAATTATTATTATTTCAAACTCTAACCCAAAAAATACCTGCTTCCAACTTAATTTTTACACCATTGAACCACAATGAGCCCACACATTCTTGTTCAGCTGTTACATTTACAGTCAACCCTTTGGATAAAGTATATCATAATACAATGTATATGTAACTTTCCTCCCGCTTCATGTGTGCAATATATAAGGCACTAGCAGAGATCACAGCTCTGCTGTTTTCCCTCCAGGGATCTAAGAAATGTTTTATAATGGGGAATTTAACTTCAAAGCGCTTCGGTGAATGAGATGCAGCTCTTGATATTTTCCCCCCCGTTCCATATACAATGAAGCTATAGCAGAGAAGGATTACATCAAAGGTCAGCCAGAAGTTCATTGATGTAGCTGCAAGAGCCCTTCCTACGTGGCCCTCTTGCCTCAAGTGCCTAAGTGTTATGAAGCAATTCTTATTAAGCATGGAGTATATTCAGGTAAATGAACCTGATCCCTGAAGGATTTGCAGACCTTAAACTATTTCAAGCTGCAGAGACCTTTTGGCTGGAGTGATTTCTTGCACTCAAAGTGGTGGTATTTGAATTTATGGAAAAGAGCAGAATTAATTTCTGCTTCTGTTGTCAGGGAACACGTGCAGAGGAGATGGGTCCCTCTGCCTACAGCAAAAGGGAGGATGTTTCAACCCTGTGCCCTGGCAGCTCTGTGGCACCAAAAGGGATAGAAAAGAAACTGTAGTAGATGTATAAAGCACCCTGCTTCCACTGCAAACAGTTTTCTTCAGAGGAGGTTCCAGCCTTATGTACTACAGAAGAAGAGAAACCCCTTAGGACAGCTAGCCTGAGGGAAAAGAGATGGGTCCCTAAAGAAGAGCCTAAAATTTCAGCTCTCTGTCTGATACACAGCTACCTAGACCATGTCAAACCATACATCAAAGTATCCCACAACAATCATTATTTTTCTTTAAGTTCTTTGACTCCCATGAATTCCCTGTTTATTTGTTGGTTTGGTGGGTTTTTTTGTTGGTTTTTTTTTCCCCCCCCATCATTATCCCTCATTAGAGGAATATTTCCCAAACTGCAGCAAAACCTTTGCTGGCTTCTCCCTCGGTTGAAGCACATTTCCTGGAGTTTAATAAAGAAATAACTGGATGAAAATCGATGGGAACAGATGCCACAAAGCACTGATATCCCACTGCCGGAGTTCCACCATGAGGTCATGCCCCCAGGGATTCACCGGCGGATGACCTCACCTCGCTGGCTTTAACCAACAAGCCACATCCAAACAGGAGAGAGTCACTCATGAGGATGTTAAGGATGCTCAGGATCACTAAATTCCTCAAACTGTGTCCAGGCATGTTTCCTTGCACTGCCACAGCACTGCTTTTCAAATGCCAGCAGGGAAGGAAACTCTCCGTGCATCACCAGGCCCCGCCATCAAAGCGCTCGGCTCAACCCCAACCATGACTTATTAATGAGGAATAAAGAGAATGCAAATAAACTGATTATAAAACGGGGTGCATAAGAGCCAAATTCCCAGAGTAAAACTTTAAGCAATGTTCAAGTGATTATCTACCTAATTAGGAACACTCAGCCAAACAACCAGCAGCCTGACAGCCAACTTCAGTGCAGCTGACATTTAAAATCCACACCCCGCGCACAAATGACACAGCAGCAGCAGGGCAGGAGTCAGGGGGCGTGTGCTCAGCCTAAAAATAAGATTTTAGACAATTTAGACAATTCCATACTCGCCATGAACACCAGCAGAGCCCACTGGACACACTGCCCCTGCACTCTGCAGCTTGCCCTTCATGGATCCCACACCATGGGGCAAAAAGTCCATTTTTCAGCTCATATCCTCTTTTGGATGGATCTGATGATGTACTCTGCACTCGCATGTTTTACTTACACTCAAAAATTCACAAAGCCATGAAAGAATCTGCTTCCAGAAGCAGCAAAGTCGCTCAAAATGATGATGTTTCATGGTTACAGAAAATGGAAACATGTCTCAGAAGTTGATGCAGCTGTACTGAATGGTCAGAAGACCACCCAGCTGGGCTGCCTACATGCAAAGTTTTAGCTACAAGAGCAATGCAGAGGTGACTTGCATGAGAGATTTCAACAACTCTTAATTTTTCCATCTGTAAGTAGAAAGATTCCCTCTTTAAACCAGCTCTTTAAATCCTGCAACCCTGCTAAGACTTCTGAAGTCTTTTCTTCATTTCGGCGGCATCCAGTGCACCAGTTCAGTAAACAGTATTTATTATAATATTTAGTAAACAATAATTCAGTAAATAATAATTCTTAAATAATAATATTTAAAAATAAAAATGTCAAACACCAAGTTTTACTGGTTAAATCCCTCTAATTTCAACAGCATTTGTCAGCAGTTGGCCAGGCATGACATCCATTTATAACATCAGCAGATCGCTCTCAATCTTCACCAAAGCACCGTATTTTGAGGGAAAACAAGTCCAACCACATATGCTGCCTAATTGATCTGAGCTCCAACAACCAGGTGTTCACCAAATGAGATATTAAGGCCAGCATTTTCATTTTAAACACTGCTATTTCAGAAAGGCAATGGCTCACCCAGATCTACAGGAGCAAACACTGAAAACCCTACAGCTTAGATAAATTATACAATTTCCCAGTTTAGAGGCACAGAATCATTTGCCAGATTGCAAATGTTATACTATATACAAAAGGATGCGTGCAAAAAAAAAAAATTTAAATCTTTAAACAGATTAATTTAATGAAAAACACAAACAGTATTTACCATCTTTTAAAACTGTTCATTGCATTCTTGTTTACAAAGACATGATGGGGATTCTTCAGGGTTACAGCACACAACAGCTGTCTCTATAGAAAGTGCCAGCCTCGATGTTAACAAGATGATAAATTGACTGATTTGTGTTAAATCAGTATTAAATTTGAACTGAATTATCCAAGATCCAGACTTGGAGAATTGATAAAAGCTTACACTATTGAGCGCAGCTATCGGGCTGGAGGGTGAGGAGAAAAAAGGACAAACAGCAGTGAGGGTGTGCAGGACAGGCCAGCAAAGGCACCCTACTGAGAGCTAAAATAAAGGAAGCCCAGCGCACCATGGATGGGAAATGTACCCCTATTTACTTCATCAGGATCCAACTGGCCACTGGGAAATGGAGTTGGGACTACGGGGTTCCTGCAAAATGCAGCTGCAAGAGACCTGAGTTGTGATCACTGCTGATGGCCAAGATCTCACAGCAGCTGAAGGTTCTGAAGTGATGGCAATCAAGGTGTTTTTCAAAGCAGGAAAAAGCCAAGACTGGAGATCCCCTACCCAGATACTTTTTAAGACTGCACTGATGCCACATGTCCACATCTACGGGTTCTGCCTTGCAGAGAAAAGCTGCTCCGAGGCAGGACCACACATTCCCTTCCACAGGCACCAACCAACACCCCTCAGGACTCCACCACACGTCCATGTCTACGGGTTCTGCCTTGCAGAGGAAAGCTGCTCTGAGGCAGGACCACACATTCCCTTCCACAGGCACCAACCAACACCCCTCAGGACTCCACCACAACTTCAGACACCGAAGTGTGATCAGTGGAAAACAACCTGCTTTATTAAAATTGGACAAGCCACACAACATTGGCATTTAAGCCTCACTTTTAAGACGCCTGCAATGCCGTAATTGGCATTGTATTTGACATTTGTGACTGACTGGAGTCACACTGACATTAATGACAATACTGTAGGAGAGGTAAGCAGGGATTTTTGTACCCATTTAACGCTTCAACGACACAAAAATAATAAGGGTGCCAACATATGATAAAATGGTTCAGCTGCCTTATTTTTAATTAAAGCACAGTGCAGCTGACTTCTGGGGAACAATATCCATCTTCCACAATTGCACAGACTCGCTTATTTTATTAGCAAAAATCCCCATTAATTTCAGGCCTCTTGACTCAACCAGATTCATCTCAGATAGTGTGGATGGCAATAGATTCCTTTTGCAGCACCCTTCTGCTGGGAGAGACACCATTTTCTTTCTTTCTAAAAAGACAGCACATAGAACTACACTCCATCAAGTAAATAATGAAGACAAGGAGCATCAACTGAGATTAGAAAAAAATGATGTAAAATTATGTTGTGCCCTGAAATTTGCAGCTTCCTAGAGCAGAGGCATAACTCCTGCACAAACAGCTAAGCTGGGCTTCCAAACCTGGACTAAAATCTTTAGCCTTTGCTGAGAAGTGATGGAATGAAAAGTATTTGCATAAGCTTGTAACTTGAGCAAGGATAATGTAGGTGAAGCATAGGAATACAAAGCAGTTTCCACCCAGATATAGTTATTCTCAAACACAAAGCTACTTATTAATTTTAAAAAGAAAACACATGTCCCAAGAAGTCACTTAACACTAGAGAGTTTAGGAAAAAATACACATGCCTCCTCTGTGTTTTAAAATTAATTGTCCTCACCTTCAAAAAGCAAGTCCCACAAGGCAGTCCTGGAGCAGTTGGTGTTGGGAAGAGAATGCTAATCCTGGAAGCACAGTGTCTGCATATGAATGAGCCCCTCTTTGGGTCCCTAACATTTAATAATTTTTGATAAATGCCATAAACAGGAGCATTTTATCCAACACTGCTGAAATCAGAAACGTTTCCTCCCATCTCGACAGTTTATAGAAAGGAATATTATTATTTGTCTCCCTCATTGCAGGCTGGAAATTTAAAAGCGTGTTTTAAGCTAATGCTGGGTCCCAGTATTTTCCACATCAAAGGAAGAAATCCGTTTTGCAACTCCTCACATCTCTACTTTGTGCAAGAATTAAGTTGCTTCTGTCTGGCCACGAAGTAAAATCAATCAATAACACCAAAGTTCCTTCCTGTGTATTTCACATCACCACCAAAAAAAAAAAAAAAACAAACCCTCCCCGTATATTGCAATATCTTTGGCCTACTTCCCCCACTGCAATGCACTCCATCATCCAGGCTGCTCATATGCAGTAATCTGTTCTGGAGACCTGTAATTGCACAGTGGGAAACTCAATAAACCTGTATCTTATCTGAGAGAGAGGCCGGTAATTGCCCCAAAGAAACGGAGCTTTTTGTGGAAGGATGTAAGACAGTGTCACACGTATCCTTTGCCATTCTGCTTAAAAAAAAAAATTGAGTAAGAAGAAAAACATGCTACTTATGCAGGGTTTGTGTGGATTGGTCAGTTTTTGGGGTTTTTTCAGATTGATGTTTAAGAAAGATTGACAAAAAGCCATAATTTCTCCGAAAAAAAACGCCAGCCAATTCTTTTTCTGGTCAAAATAAAAACCTATTTTTGAAGTTATTAAGTATTTGGGAAGCTCAGCACTGCAGAAAGAATTGCTGGCAGATCAATACATACTCTCACTATCAAGCTAATCTTCACTGGCTTCTGAATAATTCAGGCTCATTAGATTTCCAAGCTGTCTGGCCTAAAGGTTACGTGAGACGTGCATCAATCTGTCACAAAGGTGGTAAACATCATTTCATCCCTCTTCCATCCACACACTCCCGTATTTGTACAACAATCATGATCATTTCAAAGCCTTTCGAGTTAAATCATAATTAGCCTGCAACCCTGTGTCTGAAATACGCTGAATATATTTGCTAAAAATATGAATATTTTGTTATAATATTTATATTTTATTTCTAACATCATAATATTTATGTTTTATGTAAATAAAAAACATGCATATGGGGAATAAAGGGAATACAAGCAAAAGACTCATAAATGTTATTTCATACAGGGCTACAGCGAGGGGGTTTAATTAGGAGAAGTAATGAAATGTTTAAAGAAACATTAAGAGAACAGGAACACTGAGGCAACCACATTTGATTTACCAGTTGTATTACTTAAATCTTGCATTTATCAGTGGGCTTTAGATATTCTTGCCTTTTGTTTCCCTGCCATTCTACCAGCACTGACAAAGATTCAATTGTCACAGGACAAGGCTGTTTTGGCTCCTCAGACTAATAGCAACGGTGACTCTCAGGTTCAGACTCCCCAAAAACCTTTTCTTCTGCATTATAAGGACACATCATTAAAGAATTACTCATGGATGTGGTGTTTTGTGCATTTTTGTAAATAATATTTACATATTTTTATTGATGTTATTTTCTTGATGTTTATTTTGTAATTAATAAGATGTTTAAATTTTTGTTGTAGTGTTACTTTTGGTTGTTTTTGTTACTGCATTTTTTTAATACTTATAATATACAACAATAACCAACTCTCAGTCTAATCCACAACAAAACAATCAAAGTTACAAGCCTCCTAGATTCAAAAAAGCAAAGTTTTCTCAGTGATTTCTCATCTGTTCTGGCCAAAGGACTGAACTTCGGTGATGAATAAGAATGAGCTTCCTCATACAAAACAGAGAAACTGGTGAACAACAAGACAGTGCCACTGCTCATTCTCTCATAATACACTTTTCTGAGGGTTTATAAATTCACAGAAGTTCATTTATAACATTTTGAACATTTCTAAAAGTTCAAAGACTGTAGAACTGAAAACTGGCCTGAAATTTTAAACTACAAATCCTACCTACAGTACTTGTCTCCACAGCCAAGGCATCACAGAGATCAATGACTTGACACACAGGGCTAAATTTTATCACTTCTCAGGCTAGATTCAGTTGATTTACCTCTTGTAAGAAAAAAAAAAAGGGAAAAAAAAGACATAAGCATTTATGGTCAATAAGCAATTGGTTGGCTTGAACTGGCAGAAATTACATGCCAAAACTCCTTGAACTGGGCTTAGCAGAACATTCATCGCCGAAAAATTAGGAATGTCTATTGTTCTGGATTATCTAAGGTTCTGGAAACATGGATATAAGGAGGCACCTGAGTGAGAAAAACACAGGTTTTCAGAGCCTGGTCCTGCAGTAATCTCTGTGCCTGTTAATCAGTTTCTTTACAGGGGATTAATGTGGTTTACCACAGCCACCAAATAACAAGGAATACGAACACCTTACCCAATCTAGTGTGAAATCCTATCTGATATTAAAAAAATCATAATAATTTAGAAGAAAAAGTCGATCCTATCTGGAGCAATCTTTAAAAGAGCAGCAGTACCCTTGGAGAGCAGAGATCTTGTCTCCAGCGGACAAATCACGCATCATTTCAAGCTATGATTCGAGCTGAATGCAACAAATGACTTGAAAAATTGACCCTCAGTTTGTTGGTTGCCAAAGGTGAACTGACAGCGACAGTTTCCCTCCAAACCAAGCGTGCACTTCCCTGACTGAGGATACCTGTGGGATTTTAGTACCTACTAAGACCACCAAGGCTCCTGGCCAACTACAAACTCAGCTGATCCAAGGTAAGTGCTGGTCTGAAGAAGAAGAAAACAGAAAGGAAAGAGCAAAGTTAGCAGCTGTTTAAGGGCAATACCAGGTTTCTGCTAAATGTTGATGTTTGCAATAGACTCTGTGGCCTCAAACAGCTCAAAGCATTCAAATATTTTCTCTCCTACTGGCCCAGGCCAGAAGACATCTAGTTCCATTTGCAAGGTCTCTTCCACACTGTAGCTGCACATCTTTCTTCCGGCCAAGATGTCTCACCTTACACACGTTTGAACCATCTAGCTGAAGCTGTTCTGTTCCAGGCACCACTAAACTGCCTAAATCCACCACTTCTTCCACATCCCACCATTTGGAAAGCAGGAACTCTTTAATTCCTCAAGGTGCTTGAGGACTTACCCCTAACAACACTTTCTTCCTCTTCTCTTAAAACCCTGTCCTATCAAACACATTCGGGATTCCTGCAAGTACAGGGGAAGACTAAAAGGGAGTTTTAGTCCTCCAGGTTTCAAGGATATTTCTGCTCCACACGAACATTTTCAAAGACCACACTGTAGGCACACATATTCCAGTGGTTAATTATTTTTATGTTAACTCCTTTTAGTTACGGTCCGGTCGCAGGAATAAGCTTCTTTTATTACTACAAGTCTTTAATAATGACATAGGTGAAAGTGGGGTAATAGCTCATTAAAACAAACCTTCTCCAACATGTTATTGTAGGACATTAAACATTTGCACCCTTGATGAGAAAGCAAAACTCCTTAGGGCAGGCTTTTATTTATTTATTCATTTTAAGTAGGCATTTATACCGGTTTCTGTTGAAGTCTGTATAACTCCCTGAATGAAGGGCTCAAGTTCTGCATTTCTGCTCCTCAGGCTTTCCAAGCACTGAGCTTCCTGCCCTCATACAGCCCCCAAACTCTGGGCAAGGCTACGACCCCGAGGCTGAACTGACTCAAGCCTATAAACCTCCCTTTCAAAATCCTCTACAGCTGTCTCTTCATTCAAGAAGTACTTTCCAATCCCATTACTCCTTAAACCCTTCATAATCCAATCAACCTCGGCAGCATCATGTCACATCCCTCTGTCAACACTGTAACCCTGTAATATTTCAGTTGGGGAAAGCACTGCTCTCCATTTCCAGAAAAAAAATGTAATTCCTACCCTTGACCCAGCTTTGTTCTGGATTCATCTTCATTGAGCACAACCCCAATAGAAAACTCGACTGGATCTTCCAGATATCTTTATTTTACATAAGGCAAAAAGAAAAATTAGACTTCTCCAGCTACTTATAAGGAAACAAAACGTATTTCAGATGAGTGGACTGGCTTGCTTTACACCCTATTTTTGTGGTAGGGCTAAGAAACCACTCTAAGATACATAAAGTAAGTAAACTGAAGTTTACCAGATTTTGATCAAGGTTTCATCATCTCCTCTACTGATTTTTTCTTAATTTGACTTATGTTAACCACAAACTAAAGAGAATCATAGAAACATTTAGGGTGGAAAAGAGTTTTAAGATCGAGTCCAACTGTAAAATTACCTCTAACTTCTTTAATTTAGTTACTAGAAATATGACCCTTTAAGAAAGAATGCATTTATTAGCTTTTATTATTTATGTGCTTTTTCTCCTAGCTATTAATATTCTTTATGGCAAGAATACCACATATACACCCCTATACCAATATATCCCTAATTTAGGGTAGTCCAAGACCAGCAGAGAGGTCTGAAGGTGCTCCCTGATCCAAGCCATCAAGGATTTTGTAAACCTGTGACATGCTCCTGCTTCCCTTCAGGTTTAGTACAGGATGATCATATCCATTTATCATCCTTGCAGTCCAAAAGAGAACACAATCCTGTAACCATAGAAACATGGATGTTCCTGTGGACATTTTCTGCCTATTATATTTAAAAAAAAAAAAGAGAATGGAGCCTTATTTGCTCTCTCCACAACACTGTCACAAACCCAGCCGAAATGAAAAATTCTCTTTTTCATTTTAAATCAGTGCAGCAGCAGCTCACTGCCCCTTTTCCTTCCCTCTCTGCAGAGACGAATACAGCATGGCTTGGCCTGGGAACCTTGAACCCTGGGATCTATAAAATTGTCATTTGCCACAATTAATAGCCGAGCAATCAAACAAACTCGACAGCCACTGCCATGTCAGCCCCACCCTCGTGTGCTGAGCAGCCCAGGATGGACCAGGAACACTGTCCCCATCTGGGGCAATTTGGGTTTTTTTCCCCTCCCTCTCTGAAAGAATTGTCTCATTAAAATAAGCAGAGTGCAGCTGCATAATATTAGTCTTGGTAGAATTAAACCCTGTGAGAAACAGAAGGCATGTTTACCATATATTACAACTCTAAAAAAAATTTAAATCATTACTCACTGCTTGAAGATATGTGTTTCTCATTTAACCATGAAAAGCTAGCATATTTAAAAAACATAAAATTTCACACTACCCATGGCCAAGCAGTGAAAGCCAAAACATGCTGACAGAACCTTCCTTCAGTTAGGAGTGATGTGAAAAGAGGTTTAGGGGCTATTAAAAAAAATAATAATAAAAAAACCAACACATTGAATTAGATCTGAGGACATTAGCAGCAACAGCTGTTTTTGTGTGTTGCCAGAAAATGTTTTCACTCACATCCTGAAATATTCAGCCATCTAAATACTGCACAGCCCCTTTAAACCTCAAAAAAACTCAATGTATTGCCTGGAAAACAAAGAGCTTTGCTCCACACACGATTGTGCATTTACTGAAGTCAGATGCTTGGAAGAATAAAAATCCACCCACCCCACCACCACCACACCCTCTGGCAACATAATTTAATAATTGTAAATAAATAAAGCATTATAAACAACTCCAGGATATATAACACAGGCTCTACTGAGCAAAATACTTCAAGGTAATTAAATACAACAATTGATGCAAACCTATAGTCACAGACATTTACCAAAAATGGACACTAGTCAATATCAACATGGAACAATTAGGGAAATTAGGCACAGAAAAGTTAAAATATCAGAATTATGCAGCTCCTGGAGGAACTTTAATGATGCCTAGATCTCACAATGCAGACTATTCCCATAAATTCCTGAATGCATGTGCAACATCTCAATGATAAACTCGCTACCCTTGGACCTCATGAGATCTGCAGTTCTTCAAATTTTCATGTTAAGCTTTTTTCACTGCTGCACATTACAACACAAACCCCTTCTTTGTCACTGAGGAACCATTTAGTCCTTGGAACAAAAGCTGTTCACTGTAATTCAGCCTTTTTCAACACTGCAAGAAGATTTTGTACATACTCATTCCCAAAGTGCCTACTCAGTCAATATGCAAAAAATAATTTAAAGAAAGATCACAAAGGCTTTTTGAAATTAAAATATGAACTGTTTATCCATGCTCTGTGAAAGGAACTCTCTCCTGTTTCCAGTGACCAGTTCTGGACATTGGGACAAGAGTGAAACTCTATTTTTATTTTCTATTTTCTCTCTGCCCATTAGAGGCGAACCCTTTGGTGCAAAACCAAACCCAACTCTATGCAGTTAATGTAAATTGCTCAATAAAGCTGAATTGTTTTGTGAGCATTTTATGCTCTATATGAAATTGCCACCTACAGACTTCGGGGTAGCTACTTTGCAGGCAGTCAAGGCTTAACGAGCAAATTCTACATGTTTAAAAAGGTTTTTGGCTGCCTGTGTAAATCATCTCCCAGCAGAGAAACAGGTGCCCTTGGTTAACTGAAAAGCAACAGGAACAACATCTAATTAAGATCACAGTGGAGCTGCAAATGCTGTGAAGGGACAAACATTCTTCCAAGTCAAATGGCAACAATCCGTGGAACCAAACCTCAACACACACAGAGATCCAAAGAGAAGCAGTTCTGCTTAAGAGTAGGTATGTCCATGTTTTATTTCTTTCAAAAGGCCAAATAATTGGGGTTTTAGTGTTTGGTTTGACGCTGCTCACGGTTCTTTTTAGTACCACAAATAAAGTGTTTCCCAGAGGTGCTGGTAAATGGTTAAGCAGTGCATTTGGCAACTTCTTGTTCAGAAATTAATCTTAATATAATGCATTTAATATTAGAACTTGATGAGCAGTCCCAACAAAAAATCAAACTAAAAGCAATAAACCCCAACCCCATCAATTTCAGCTTCTCATCCACCTCACCAAAATCAAGTTCTGCATTACAGCTTATGTCTCAAACATGCTTCTTCAACAGCTCTGTTCCCCCAAAATTTCTTATTGCCATAACAGATATCAAAGAGCTACAACCACAAACAAATGTACTTGAAGGCAAAAACCCCTCTCCAGCCCAATAAACAGAAGTCAGGACGTAAATATATTATCAAGAGCTTCACTAACTTCAAAAAGTTGCACCCCATGAAGCAGCAGAAACTTCTCCCATTGGATTCGGGCCTAAACATTTGTATAAAAGCATGATTATTTCCACAGGCTTTAAATACAGAGTCTGGGGGTTTGGTTTTTCATTTGTTTGCCTGTTTTTAAATAGCACAGAGTAATTCCTTTTCAGGAGCACGCAGTGAAGGCATTCTTCACAACATTCCATTGCAGCAACAGCCTCCCCCGAGTAGCTGCTCCCCTTTCTGAATGGAGCCAATCTCACACAGGATGAATGAGAAGGAATGGGGGGAACAGAGGTTCCCTCCATTGTTTGGAAACAGGACGCCAGAGGATGTAGAAAACACTAATTTCTTACAGAAAAAAGCATGCACACAGTACTGTGTGAATGAAAGAGAGCAAGAGAAAAAACCTTGAAGCTCAAAACCACGCCATGACTCCCAGGATGAGGCACAAAATCCAAGGCAGGAGAGGGAGGTCCAGAGAGGAGAAGGGCAGAAGGAATCCCTGTCCCTCCAAGCTTTCCCTCTCAAGCCTTGGCCATTAAGTTTCCAGCTGAGCCAAATAACTTGTAATGGATTAAATCTAATGCCCTCACCACCATCCAAGTGTTGAATTAAAAGCACCAAGGGAGGTATTCCAACTTTTGATAAGACTTCTGCAAGGTTAACACCCTCCATTCTGAAAACTCTCTGGGTTTCACACTTAGATTATCTGATTTCAGCTTTCAGGGGTTTATTTCTGTTACAGCTTTCCTGCCATTCCAGGATTTTCTCCCACTGAAGTTAGGAATATACTATAATCAAGCCACCTTTATTTATTCCTTTTGATAGGCAGAACATAAAATCTGTATGTCAAAACAATCCACAACCATCACTTCATCCCCCAGCATTGACGGAAAACTGAATAGATTCGATAAAGAAGAGATTTTTATCTCTTTGTGTCACACAATAGAGATAACCAGCCGTGTTAGATGTACACCTGAAGGTCTAAATGCTTTGGCCTAAAATGAACATTTCATTCTTTGTTAGGGTTTGTTTTTTGGTTTTTTTTGTGATCACAGTGAAGCTTTTACCACCTCTGTTTTGTAAACCTTGATATTGACGTAAATTATTTAACAATACTCATAATTCAGGGGTAAGCTGATTATGACCATGTAAATCCATACACATTCACACCTTGGAACACCAAGGAATAGAAGCTGTGTGGGACAAGAACTAGAAACAGCAATATTTTATTACACTTGTAATCTTCCCAGCTCCAATTAGGATAAATATAAATCTAGAACTTGGCCTTTTTATTGCCCATTTATACAGGATGGCATAAAAAATGGCTCAGGCTCCAAGGAATCAGATGGAGCTATGAGGACCACCTTTGTGGAAGGAGTTCTGTGTCCCAAGGGGAGGTAACACCTGGGAGAGCACTGGAAATGCTGACGGTGGGAACACAGCAAATATTTCCATTCACACGGCAGGGTGGGAGACTAAAATTTACATTTCTAACAGCAGGGAAAGCATCAAAGGTGATGGGATCAGCACAAAACGGAGATGGGACTTGCTGGGCTGAGTCCAGAGCAGGCCACAAAAATGATCACAGGACTGGAGACAGGCTGAGAGAGATGGGGATGTTTGGAAGAGGAGACTCCAGGGAGAGAGGGCACACAAGAGAGCCAGGGAAGAGCCCTGATGAAGTGACAGGAAAAGGGATAATGGCTTTAAACTGAAAGATATGAGGAAAACGTTAGATATGAGGAAGAAATCCTTCCCTGTGAGGGTGCTGAGGGTGCCCAGAGAAGCTGTGGCTGCTCCATCCCTGGAAGTATCCAAGGCCAGGTTGAATGCAACAACCTGGGCTAGTGGAAGGCATCCCTGCCCATGGATGTTCTTTAAGGTCCCTTCCACCACAAATCCCACTGTGCCTCTACAAAAGTGTATTTTCAGCTTCTACACCCCTTTCATCTACACCCCCTCCCCAAGCACAACAGGGACCACCACCCAAGGTGGCATCCAGGAGCCCCTTTTGCCTGGAGAAGTAAAGAAGGGACAATCCCTCTTGTCAGAACCATGCAGGAGCAAGGGAAGAAGGGAAAATCTGTAGGCAAAGCTGTAACTGGATACAGAATGAAGGCAGAGCCAACAAACCAGGTACTCCTGTGTGTCTGGGCTACCTGGGGTTTGCAGCAGTAGGACAAGGCAGGACAACTCCGTGCTTTCCACCACCCATCTTGTGATGTCTGGGGGTTTCCACACTCAAATCCCAGTTCTGGGATATTCTGGGAAAGTTTGCACGTGTGTAATATGTGTGCATTTATGGGTCAAAAATGCTAAGTCTGTATTTTACCTTATTTTTAAATCTTTCCTGCTATCGATTTAATGTGAAAGCAGGACAGTGGGGTTTTTTGGATGCCTCAGGATTCATCAGAAACATCTCCTAGACTGGGACTGGGCAGTCAAGTGTAAGCAGAAAACCACTGTAATGAAACATGAAGGGTTCTGCATCCTCTTCCTCCTTGCAGCAAACACAACCCTCATTTACATTCATGCAGTACAAGATATTTCCATCTAAAATTGGCTTTTTCCCCCATTAGAACCCTACAGGGTTTGATTAATTACTGCTAATGAGAACGAATTTCTTTCCTTAATATCCACGCTACCTGTTCGTTTACTTTCAGATTTATTTTTTGATATCGAACCGTTCCCCCTTGGGAAAATGACCATCATTATCACAGAGTCCTCCCGGGAGCACAAAATAACAGCTGTCACTTTGGGTCACCATAGCAACACTACTGTAACCACATCAGATTGGTTTCAACAGGAGAGAAAAAATAAAATTAAAATTAAAAAAAAATATATAATAAATAAAATATATAAAAATATATATATAATAAAAATATATAAATATTATATATTATATATACATATATATACACACATGCACACACATGCAGAGGTGATGATAATAAGAGACTCATAACAGTTCAGGAAATCCTCATTTCAGTGACCACGTGCTTCTCCCTCCTCCTTTGGCCAAAGTCACTCATTAAAGGTCACTTCATCCCTTGTCACCAGGGATGCAGTTGTCCCGTGGTGCATCCATTAAAAAAAAAAAACCAAAAAACCTGCCAAAGACTGTCAGAAATGCCATCATATCACAGGAGAGCAAATAGGTGATCTAGTCACACACACTGGAGCCTGGGGTTCCCAAAGGATTTGCCCATTTAAGTCCCATTAACGTTAATGGGGAATTATCTGCAGAGTATGAAGACATTTGAGTGGAAAAAAAAAAAGCTTCTAAGAGCAAATCCACCATTATAAGCAAAAATTAAAAAGTTTGCCATTATTTTCAGTGGGAGACAGGTTGGATCACAACACAGATAAGCCAGCTAATCTTTTTTATAGAAACAGAAGCCTAAAAGGTAAATTCTGAAAATCAAACATCTGGCTTTTTCAGTCTTTACTTCTCAACACAAAACACTGCCTTTATTTGTTCCCACTTTTTTCTGCTAGGATACATTTTTCATCTGGAAGAGGGCAGAGTGTTTTACTATGAATACTGCATTATGGCTCATTAATGAGCCAACAGAATGAGCTCTGAGTCTTTTTCCTTACATTTCTTCCTGACAGTTCCTGGCCTGATGCCTTGTCTTTAGTTAAGAAGAGAATGGAGCAGCTTGGGGAGGAGAAGTCTCTGCAAAGATGAAGCTGGCTATGAAAAGCTGTCTCTCCTCAGTCCCAGCTGAATGAGGATGAACTCTCCAAGGCTGCAGGGTGTGCTGGGAGCACCAGGAATCCAACAGCTCCCAAAAGACACATTTCTCCTCCTCTCTTCCTAAGAGAGAAACCCCAACATCCACAATCATAGGGACAAGGTGTGGGGCTTGATATCCTGTAGCTTTGCCCTGGGATCAGAGGTTCTGGGTCCTGTTCATATATAGGGGAAAGATGTACATGAACTGCTTTAAAAAAAATCCAAAAAACACAACTACTTTCAGTTCACACTCAGCAGACAGCAACAGATCAGAGTGAAGCCTCACCAGGATTTGGAGTCGGAGCTGCAAGGTCTCCACACTCAATTCCCTGTACCACTGCATCCAAGACACAGCTGCATCAGCTCCAAAGTCAATTAATGCAGCCCTCATTAGCCAAATCACAGGCAGGAACTAAGCTTATGTGGACTTATTTAAGGCACAGTTACAACAAAAGTTGCATGGAGAAACCTTCAGCCAGGGTGAGAAATTCCAGCCGCCGTCTCTGAGCTTCCATTGACGTGCAATAATTATGGTTAATAGTTGCTAAAAGGCTTCTAACAAACCTCTCACAGTAATTTATCATAATTAACATAACCTTAGACATGTTTCAAGCTTTTGGTCCTCAGCTCGTTATTTATGGGCCTTTCAAAATCGTTCCAGTACATTAATTTTTCTGTATTTAAGCAAATCTATAAGCAGAGCCCATCAAGTGCTGAAAGAATTCCAGTTCCCAGTTTATAAATGTGGGTAATATACACGTACATTCATAGCCTAGACTTTTTTTTTGAAGCAGTATTGAGTCATTAATTCATGATCTACAGGAATTATTGGAGTCAGGTAGGGCCTGCTTTGCAAGAAAGGTGTAACAATGCCTACCTGCAATGGAGCAGAATTGGTAGACAGCAGAAAAACTGAAAAAATGTAACAAACTTTCAAAATATTTTGCATATAGGTTCGCATTAATAGTACTTTCACATTGTTACAGAGAGGAATAATTATGAATGTTGCTCTGTAATACTTCTGAATACCTCTCCAACACCTTCATCTCACTTTAAGCTCAAAAATCAGCTACAACAGGGAAAAATACATGTAAAGTGGGGTCAATTTCATTTGGAAAAACAGAAATCAGCATAAGGATGTTCAAGTAAAAATCAGCAAGATGCAGAAATGTCACATTCAGAGGAGTGTAAGTATGAAATTTCTGGGGGATTTTCCACCCCTTTCTTCAATTTAACCAGGCTCATCACTCTAGCATGCAGTACTGCAGGAATGACCAAAATTTAGACAGTCCAAGAATATCCAGAAACTACCAAATCAGCAAAATGATCCTGTGATTAATCTGAACAAACATGACACTGAAAACGCATTTTAACTGTCTGATTACCTAAAAATCCCTGGGTAAAGCTTCGGTTGTGTTAAAAAGCTCTGAATTAAATTTGCTCACTTGGGACAGCAAAGTCTCTGCAAGGAGACAGCCAAGTTAAGAGTGCCCAAATACTCACTGGAGTCACTCCAGAACAGATCAGACCCACCCCAAAGCCTGCAGCCAAGGTGAACTCTTAAGTTCCTTTTCCAATTCAAAATATCTACAAATACTTTGATTAGTAGGGAATGAAGAGGAATGAGTGGCCAAAAAGAAGAGCAGTCAGTGATAACCTTTGTTGACAGGACTGGAATTGGAGGTCCTGTCTCAGTGAGACCTGCTATTTTCCAGCAGCCACAGGGCCCCTGGAGGCATCTCAAGATCAGGGTGGCTAAAAGAGGCAGTCCAGTTTATCAGCACCTAACAAAACGGAATTAAAGTCTTTGTCTTTCCCCCATCACAAAGCACGGGGCAGTTCTGGGAAGGAAAGGCCTGAGCTGCTTTGTGAGGCAGACATTTCACCAGGAGATGGCTATTAGCCAGCATATATCTCTGTCACTTTTTAAAGATAATCTGGTTAAACAGCTACATCTTTGCCTTCTCATGTTTTTGTTTCCACTATACACATGAAAATTAGCTTAGAGACTAAGCGGGCTAATTTACATTTTTAGGGATATGTTTTATCATTGTGTGCAGATAGGATTTGCAGTCTCTCTCTGCTCAATGCATTGTGCTACCAACTCACTCGCTTTTCTCTGCCCAAAGAAAGGGGGGGGAAAAAAAAGACATTTGCATCATATGAGCAGAGAATACAGCCCTGCTTTTCTCTGCTCGAATTATCACCTCTACCTAGTAAAGCCAGGGAAAACTGAGGAATAATAGATGCTGAAAGCAAAACTTCCCCAACACTAATAAAACGCCAGGAGAAAGTACAAACACTTTCATTTGTCGGTCACTGCCTTTGAGACTGCGCTCTTAGGAAAGTGACATGAGTCCCACAAGAAAGAAACACAGTGGAATTGTTTTCTTTCCCCACAATGGCAGGGAGTCGGAGGTGTAAATAAAAACGAGTGATTTGCTGAAGGCTTGTTGCCAATCTTGTCACTAGCAGTAGCGAGTGTATGAGAATTGTACTTGGTGGTTACCTTCAGGCCAGCCTTTGAAAAGTGGATCTGAGAAACAGCAAAGCACCAATGTATATTTATCACAACTCAAGAAAAAAGAAAAACTTGAGGGAGGGGATAAAACACAAAAACCCTGTCTAGGTTTTCTTCCACTCTCGTTACTTTAGGAGGGGAAGAATAAGGCAATCACCTCCAATTTACTTCATTGAATAGCTATGACCAAGGAACGTGAAAAGGTTCAAATAGAAGGTGGATTCAAATGGATGCAGGTGTTGTCACCAGTTTTCCAGCACTGTTTATGGAGGGGGTGTTCATCTTTGACCTTCCTTTTCTGATTCACAAACCTGTAGAAGCCCTTCCTGTTATTCCCGGCATCATTTGCCAGGTTCAGCTCCAGCTCCACCCGGGCCCTCTTCACCCGCTCCTGACACAACCACATTTTGTCTCTGTGCTCTCCCCAGGTCACCTGTCCTGGTTTCCACTGGGAATTTGCTTCTTTCCCTTTAGTTTGACCAGCAGGTCCCAACTCAGCCATGCACAAACACACACGTGTGCAAATGACCAAGCAAAATGCCCACGCGTTCCCACACGTCACAAACAGCACCATCAGTAGCCTGATTTATGCTGAATTCACACAACAAAACAAGCACTGGGAGAGCTGCATCTTTGGCAGAGGTGAGAAACTGAAAGGAGAAGCAGTTTTAGGCAGGACTACACACACATGTTGGACTGGTATAAAACTGCAATTCTATTTCACGGACATTTTGTAGCACGACTGCTCTATCGTGTTCAACTTGCAAAAGTGGAACGCTCCTGCAGAAGCCAATCAAGCAACCAAGACAGGAGTGTTGGGAAAAAGAGAAGCCAGCTGGTCCAGGTGCTGAGGGGAGGCTGAAACCTTTCCAGCCTTCCAGCTGGGTGTCACCAGCTCAGAGAATCTGGTTTGGGTTGGAAGGGACCTGAAAGACTATCTGGTTTCAACCCCCCGGTTCCACTAGACCATGTTTATCCAAGCCCCATTTAGTCTGGCTTTGAACACTTCCAGGGATGGAGCTTCTCTGGACAACCTGTGTCAGGGCCTCACCACCTTTGCAGTAAAGAATTTCTTCCTGATTTCCAACCTAAACCTGCCCTCCTTCCATTGTACAGATCCTTACTGCAAGCACAAAGCATCAGTGAGAACGTTGCAGTGCCGAGAAATCAATAATTCGTGTCATGGAGTTATGGGTGCGTATTTTTCAATCCTCCTTTCCACATGCCTGTTACAAAACCCCAGCAGCCTGCCTTTTTCTGCCAACTTTGCATTCAGTGGAGGATCTCGGGCTGACGTTCACCCACAACCCCAGACACAAGCCATTAGGGCTATTTATTAAGTTTCGCATCTCAATCAGTCACACCTCATGAGTTCTCACTGTAAGATTAATAAAATAATATTGGAAGGCAAGAGTTCCATCGTCGTAATGATTTAGTACACACACGCACCAGAGATGGAAGCATAAATAATTAAACCTACCAATCTGAAAGACAAATCTGACAAATCACTTCAACTGCCACCAAAAAGACAATTTCAAGTTCATTTAACATCTAATACCGAAAACACTGACAACAGTATAACACTGCATTGAAATACAAGAAAAATTATTTATTCATGGAGTCTGATCTTGCATGTCAGATGCTGCATTTTAAATATCGTTGAGCTATCTCAGACTGCTTCCCCCTGCATTGCTCTTTTTCCATTTACCTAGTGAAATTAAACAACTTATCCACAAAACTTGTAAGTAAAAGGAAATTCTCACATATAGCATTTAATTGACCAATTTTGTCTACTAGTCCTTCTACACAACCCCCTTTCCTAACTCTATTTGCTCTCCTGCTGTGAAAATTCAAATAGACTAATAGGCTTCTCTGTCTCTGCTAACAAGAGAATTTTGTATTTAAGATCTTATTTAAATACAATTACTGTTTCAGAGTCAGTGCTTTTCACTAGGTTATTCAATGTGTCCTTTGTAAAAAAAAGTTAGGTAGGTGTTTCAAGTTTAAATAAAGGTTACAGGCTAAGGCTGAAAAAAGAAAATATTTTTTAAACAGAATCACAATGAAATATTGACTGACAGAGGGGGGAAAAAAGGCTTTGTTTAGATTCAAAAACTATGATATAGTTTGATGTAGTTCACATTAGAGTCAAGGAAAAAAATAATTAAAAACTTTTCTAACAGAGCTCATGTTCCTGGGAGTGTTTTGCCAGTTAAATTGGCAACACAGCATCAAACAAAAGTATATGAGGATACACACAAAAAAAAAAAAAGATAGCTGACCTAATTCTAGAAGGTGCAATAGCTAAAACACCTGTCAATAAAATTTCAATTACTCGAGAATATCAGCCACAACTCCTGTGACTGCCGGTGTAAGATTATTTAATGCTATTCCCAGCTATTTGTGTCTGGCTTCTCACAGTGCCAAAATGAATTTAAACCATATATTCCAGGCAACATCCAAAATACAGTTGGTGTAATTAGAGGGAAGTCCTTCCAGCCCAGGGAAATAAACCCACTATCCATAGGAGAACCAGCAAAGGGAGGCAGAGGGAGGGTGGAGGAGGACCTCGGAAGGGTGATGAATACTGGAACACAGCTACAATTTGTGATAACATTTAACCCTCTGCCCTCAATTTAGGCTCTCTAAGACATTAAATGAATACCAATATGTCAATAAAGCAGGACAAACACAAGCCCAGAGAGAACAACAAAACCCTTGCCCCTAACAGCATCCATCCCTCTTTGTCTTCCAGATTACAGGAGAAGCCACGGAATCAGAAGTCTTTAATCCACCAGGCAGAGCTGCTGGGCAAGAGTTAAAGCAGCAGAGCCACCTGCACCTGCAGCTCATCTGCTCTCCCCACGCAGCAGCCCTGCAGGTCACTGCACTTCCAAAAGAAAAATAGGAAAAAAAAAGAAAAAGAAAAATCTGTCTGCTAGCCAGTATCTGTCACCGCCGCAGCTGTATTACACAGCAGTTGGCAGGGATAAAATAATTCCTTGTTAAGGAAGGATTTATAAAATATGCAGGACATTAACTGAACATACACAGCTACTACTTGAGATTATCAATTCATTAACCCAGACACAATCGCTGGGTAGAAGGCAGGCCAGACAACCAGAGCAGTGTCCCTTCACTGTGTGCAGAATTTGCACGATTTGAGACCAGCACATCTGCGGCATCAGAACAGAATTCTCAGGTTAATGCAAATCAGGGGTGCAGTATCAATACACAGAACAGAGTCCAACACAGTAAAAAACTTCACTGAAGTGTTGAACTGCCTTAACGTCCCCAGAGTACAATTGCTAACACCTCCAGCATCCCTTACAGCAACCATTTGGCCTGCAGAGCTCCCTAAGGAAGGGACAGTGCCAAATCTCTCCTTCCAGACGTGACTGTTTGAGGCTGCTTAAACATCTATCACGCCTCTGCCCAAATACTGCTGCTGAGAGATGTCCAGGTCTTCTTGTGAACTTCTTTCATGCTGCCATAATCAAGTTTTAGTTTGATTTGTGATGCCGTGGCAGGCCATGTCTTACCATCTTCTGCATGGGTGGGTAAGAAATGAGGGAGCACCAGCAGTTGGCCACTGGACTTCAGGGACAGGGAGGAAAGCCACCTTTGTTTGATCCACAAGAGCCCAGCTGGAAAAAAATCCGTCTCTTCCAAGCTGCCTTGGACACCTGGACTAAGACAGGACAGCCCTTCTCAGCCAGGCTGAACCTGGCTCCTGCTTGCAGCCACCAGCCCTGCAGATTCTTCTTATCACTCCTTAATTAACAGCAGCAATTTGCTCCTCATCACTCCCAGACCTGCACCAGGGTTGGGGTTTTTTTTCCTTTCTTTTTTTTTTCCTTAAGAGCTGACTTGCCCTGACATTGAAGGGCTACATTTTATTCTTCAGCTCCAATTAAAGGCTGCCGAAATCCGTCATGGTCTCGCCTCCCCGCATGAGGAGTCAGCTCTTATCTCTCAGTGGGGGGAAGTGAAAATGGGCTCGGTTGCCTAGAAACCTAAACGAGCATCTTCTAAGGGAAAAGCAACTTCTGGACTGTAAATTCTGGAATTGGAGAGTCCAGGCAAGAGGGCTGTGCCAGTCACGCTCACCTTTCAGCACCCACAGGGTGACACCCTTTCCTGGGGAGAACCAAGGGTAAATAAACACTGCTCTAAGACTGACAAGAGGCCAGGTTTTATTTAAACCAAGTAGTTGTAGATGCTGTAAAGCAGGGCATCAGTCTCTCCAGGTCAAGGCCACAGGGGTTTGCACTGCCCTCACCCACAAAGACTTGCTCATTCATTTAATAAGGGTGTGGCACCACAGGTACCTCTGTTTGCCGGGAGACAATCCAAACATGAGCCAAAGTTATCACTTATCTGGAAGTGGATACACAATAATAACTCATTACATACAGTATTGTCTATTTTTGTGTTTGTCTGCCCTTAGTGAGAATTAATTACTGTACCTTATGCAGAGATCCAACTTATTTTTAATGCAAGAAAAAATAAATACTCTTATCTGTATTGCAATATTTACTATGCAGGGACTGAATATGTTTTCTCTTAATTTACAAAGAACCCCACGATTAAGAGCCTTTCAGGAAAAACTTTCTATGAAATTTAGCATTAGATCTCAAGTGTGTTCCCATCTGAAATGGTTTCATTAGTGAAAGCAAAATCTTCAATATATCCTTATAAAGTTAATCCAAACTTATATACTGGCCATGCTGACAGCTATGCAATAGAAGTAAATAAAGTCAAAAATACTGAATTTTAGCTGGATTTTGAGGCCACAAATATTAAAGGCTAAAAATAAGTAGTGCAAGAGAGTGAAGTAAGAAGGCAGGGATTGTGTGGATGAAGAGCATTTGAGGTAAGACCTTAACTACTCAAGTAGCTATTGCCAAAATTTGTGGCATGAAGCATCATCAGGGTAAGTACCAGATCTGACTGCAGCTCCCCATCAAATCTGAGTCAGTGCATTGCCACAGCAACCCCAGTTCACCTGGGAAGCAGAAGGGGATGAAAACAGGGAAGCAAAGGCCTGTTTCCAACTCTTGCATCCAGCAGTTGCAGGTGAAGTAGATTCTTAAATAAACGTACCAAAGTCTAGAATCATTACAGATCTATAATATCTGAATTTATTTTGGAAAAAAGCAAATAATCAGCCTCAGTTCACACAGCTCTTGTGTCCCTCTGTTGTTTTGGGGTTTTTTTTAAATATCTTTCCCTATCTTGCAGAAACACTAAAGATAAATAATACACAAAGGGTTCTGCAGCATTCAGATATTAGAGTAAGAGACCAAAACACTGCTAAGGTGAAAATCTCCCACCAGCACAAGAAGTTCCATCCTGCCTGCTCAACTCCTTGTTGGGGATTTTTTTCTTTTAAAACTTCTCTCTTTCCTCAAGTGACTTCATTCTACCATTTTTCTTGATACAACAGACTCAATAACATGCATATAACTAAACCTGGGTTTGCTCCCTTCCCTGGCCTCCAACACTAGAAACAAGATCTAACATCATATGCCACTAAATCGCTGACCTCTGCCTTCTGCAGCTGATGAAAGCTTAGATCATGGCAGACTCAGCCTGTGGTAATGACTGCTCCTGGACCAAACATTTTATCTACCACTTATCCTCAAAACCAGCAAGCACCAGGAAGGAACCTGGGTATTAACCACTGCCATCAGCACTCTGACAAAGCAGACAACATAATTGAATTAATATATATCATGGCATATATTATGAGTATAAGCTTATAAGCACAGATCCTGTTCTGATACTTATTTTGCATTCTGCTATCCCTGTCTGAAATTGGACTCAGGGTGGTTTGGGTTGGAAGGGACCTCAGAGATGATCTCATTCCAACCCTGGGCCATGGGCAGGGACACCTTCCACCACACCCGGCTGCTCCAAGCCCCTGGAGTGGCCTTGAACCTTTCCAGGGATGGAGCATCCCCAACTCCAATTTATATCTGATTTAAAACAACCCTCTTGACACACCAGGTCATAGAGGGAAGACAGCAAACTCTTCCCCGTGCCCTCACTCCACGTGTGTGTGGAGCGACAAAACAAAACCCACTGCTCACTGCCTGGACTCCATATCCTCTACACTGCAGAGTTAAAAAATTCATTCTCTCTCTTCCCTTCTCCCCCTCCAACTTCTGGGGGCCATGAGAAAGAGCTGCTTGAAAAGAGCAGCACATCCCAGGCTTCGGTCCCAGCTGCAGGCAGGCGATTCCCAGCCATCCCTCTCCCTGGAGACGGCATTATCAGCCAAGGTGGGGAGTACCGGGGCCTGGGGAGGCAAGGAAGGAGAAATCAAATGAGAAACATCGCAGCAGCTGGTCAGTGGGACTCGATTTTCAAGTCTAATCTCAGTTTGTGCAGTCAATGGGGGAGAAACGGCACGATTTGCATGACAACAGCCAAGGGAACTGAATAGTGGCGAATCAATTCTGCGGAAGAAGATAAAGCAGAATATACCTCATGTATTAGCAGCAAGGTACAATTCAATTCCCATCGTGTCTGATGAGATTGATTAAAACTGACACTTTATTATTATTATTGTTATTCCTCTTCCACTTAGGAGGTGGAAACGACTGAGCCATGTAACAATGCAGTTGTTTTACACAAATGGAAACACACTTGGCCACGGAAGAAAATAATGTGAAGTCCACATCCATTAGGAGTAACAGCTCTAAAAATATTAGGGCTGGCTATTTCAGCATGTTACAAAGACACATGCTTGCTTAGGTTCAAGGAGGGATTTAGTGACTTCAATTTATACCCAACAGGAGAGATGTAAATAGCATTGCTAAAAGGAAGCATTAGGTTTTATTTATGGATGAGTTTAAAATAATCAGCAAGCACAATATCTCTGACTTCCTTCCAACTTATTTAGAGATTTGCCTATCAGTGTTGACTCGCTTTTGAATTTAAAATAACCTTCACAGTCACTACAGGGTTGAATACAAAAAATCTCCTGACAATGTACATTTGTCTATAGTTAAAGCCAATTCTTTCTAACTCGAACAAAATCCTCCTTCCCCCTTTCTTGGTTGCCAGTGTTATTATCTCAGTTAATAATCTCATTTTTAAAGATGCTATTACAGCTAAATGAGAATTGCTGGTCTGACAAGAGAAGCACATTCAATATACGGGGGGAAAAAAAAGGAAGTAGCTCCTAGTGATGCTTGTATCTAAGCAAACGGAAAAAAAGAAAAAACACAAGTTTGGATGCTGAAAAGTCCACGTTACCTTTGACTGAAGAATCTGCTACAAAATTTATTTTCAGATTTAGAAAAATTAAATATTTTGTGTGTGTGTGTGGTTTTGACAGCAGTGCATGTCATCATAGAGAAGAACAGACACAAAGACTGAGGAAAATCTCAGCCAGTACTGCTGATGTCACTGATCTGCTCTGCACAGCACTTGAAAAGGACAGTAAACACAGCTGAACCTCGTCAATACCAAAACTTTTGACTTTATTACCATCTAAAAGACATACCCCCCTCAGTCCCACCTTCCCCAGGGCAGATTTAAAAGCGTTTCCCTGAAATACAGAAAAGAGGCAGAAGCTTCGCTTGGTGCCTCCTTGAATACTAAACACTTCCCTGGTCTGCACGCAGATCTTGTGTCCTTGCGCTCCAAGATAGTGATCAGATGTGCCAGGAAAGGCAGACTGCTGCAGCTCCTGGGCTGGAGCTGTCCTAAGGGGATGCTGCAGGGAGACTGGAGGGGATGGGGGGCTCCCAGCTGGGTTTGCAGAGGAGCAGGGTCCCACTCCTGCCCCACAGCCACCAGGGGAACAGACAGGCCCCATCCTGCCCTTGCACATCCTCCAAAGCGTGTCCTGGAGAACGCTGGGTTTGCTCTCTGCTGTGCCTGCATTAAGGATTCCAGACACACACGTGTCCAGACCTGCCCTATAATAACATTTCTTTCAACGGGCAGCAGCCTTACATTGATGTATATTAGTTTCTGTAACTAAGTCGAGCAGAGATGTAAGTGACACTTGCTCCCTGAAGTGAAATTACACATTTATATACATCCTATCTGTTTTCCCATCTCATTTTTTCACAACAGTTCAGCTGTCACATTCTCTCTTTTCATTCCAGAACGAAAAGAAACAGATCTTCTGGGTTTAACAATGAGAAGGGGAAAAAAAACCAAAAAAACAAAACCCCAAGAACAAGCCAATGTCAGTAGCAGTGCACTGAGCCCAGTTTATGGATCAGAAAGTCCAGGCACAAGACTGTTTTGCACAAAATGGATCGTGCTTTTCCAGGTTGCTTTTGATAGCTCCTCAATCCTTCACTAAGTTACCCTGCAGGAAAATGGGTGGTTGGTAATACACAAAGATTTTATCCTCTTTGTTTGTTTTACAAATAAAAAATTGAAGGCCTAAATTTTGGGTAATGCTCTAATGTAATTCTGCCACCTCATTAGCTACACTAATTCAAAAGCAGATTGGAATACAGATTTCATAAAGTCTGATATTTCTGCTCTTTTGGTCTTGCTTGTTGACTTTTTTAAACAAAAGCCCAGCACTGTGCTGTACAGGGCAGGAGCATCCCACTCCATCTCCACCAAACAACTACAAATCCATAAGAGGAAACACAAAATATTCCTAATTTTCCTTGCACATACATCAGTTGGAATAAATGAAAAACATGGAAAAGCAACACTTCCAATGTCATTAAAATATGGTGATGAGTAAACCAACCTGAACAAAGGGAATTAATTATTTGGATGATTTTTTGTGTTCACACAATCTGGATGAATAATTTATAGGGAAAATTCCTAAGTTACCAAGAATGGATTTTAGTTTATCCACAGTTTGGAGATAGACACCAACACAGTTCATGTTTGAACTATTAGGAGTTCCTAAATTAAAAGTATTGATTATTACGAGTGACAAAAATTTAACCAAATTTCTCAATTCAACTGGAACATCACAAGGGGTTCTTCCCCCTCTAGGATGGATGACCTCAACACTTAGAGAATCACAGAATATTTGGAGTTGAAAGGGACCCAGCAGGATCACCGAGTCCAACATTTGAATGAGTGACACATCCAAGGGCCAAATTCACATCCCCGGTGTTATTTAGTTATTTATTACCATGCTCTGACCAACTGAGAAATCCTCCCAACCTCATCATCTGCAGAATCCAACCCTGTTTCTCTCTCACACCCACCTTAAACCTCACCTGGTCAGTCCCTTTACACACTCTGTACCTTGTACCCATCAACAGAGAAAATAACACCAGTTATTTTCTCTTCCTTTTCTTCCCCGGGGCAGCAAGGAAGGGGATTTCACTTGCAGAAGTTGCTGAGAAGACTTTAAGACAACATAATACTGTGCTAATGATGCTTTAAAGTTTTAACTTTCATGTATTTCAGATTCTGTGCTGCCCAGGGGTGCAGTTCTGAGCCTCATATTAAGTGCCAGTCAACTCTGCACAGAGTAGGGAGACGAAACAAATCCTTTTCCTGCTGCACACCAAGGACAACTTTCAGGCCCAAAATCACAAACAAGGGTGGGCTGAAGGGAGGAACAAGAAGGATGGGACCTCACAACCTGAAGCTGGAATTGGACAATTAAACCCCAATATACAAATGGACCAAAACTTATAAAAATGTAAGACCTCGCGACCTGTTGTCTATTTTGGGTCCACCTTGGGTGTAAGCCTGGTCAGGCCCTGTCCTGCCCAAGGTGTATCCTAAAGGCCTTTTAATAAATATCTGCTTTATTCTCCAGCTCTGTCCAGTCTGTTTCAGGTCAGCCTTCCCAAGGCATCACAAACACCACTTCTGCTTTTCCTCAAAGTTGGCCACACCATTACCACTCCCTCTGTAGGGATCACATGCACCCCAGAGTCAGATCACCTCTGTCACCCAACTAATGAAAGAACTGGAAATTAGCTAGAGAAAACTGGCTATATAATCGATCTGACTGACTTTAAAGCCACTAAAGATCAAAGAGGGAAAGGTAAAACTCTTTGATCAGTCTGCAAAAGGGGCAGGACTGTTCTGGCACACAGCAAGGCACGGCTTTAGTAACTCACACCAGCGAAAAAAGCTGCGCTGCTAGGTCTTAACACAGCTTTGCTTTTCCTCTGATCCTCCTGCAGCCTTTTTCACTCTGCATCTAGCATGGTATGAACACAGTGTAACATAACCTCGAGCAATATGTATAATTCCATATGGTACAGATCCAAACAGGAGCGATGAAATCTCCTCAAACCCTACTCCTGAAAAATATTCATGCCCTTACCATCCTTCACTCTTACCAAAGGCATAAGCATGTGATTGATTAAAACACAATGATTTCTGGATGAAAAATTAAGGAGACATGTAGCAAAGCTGCAAATACAGGAAAATTTCTAATAATGATCCAATTTAAAAAAAAAATCTGCATTATTTTAATGTTTGTTCAAAGAAATGTTTCCGTTCATGACATTTAAACTGGTGACTCAAGACTGGCTACGAAGTTACATTTCAGATTACCTCCTGTAAATTAGCAGGACTTTAAATTAGTTTAGGTTTAAATGAGTGGAGGCACTGCAACACAAATCCCATGGTTTGCAGGATGCTTTGTTGTCACAACTCATTTTATTACTGGTCTGTTAGCAGCAAACTGCTCTTCCAAGAAATCAACTTTATGATTTCAAAAACTGCTACTATACTTAGCAACTCAATTAAGTGAGAATAATTTCTTTCTATTGTGATCAACCAAGCAGGATGCTAATAGCAAGAGCCATAACAGACTGGAAAATCTCCTCACATACAGAATTTCAAAATATAAGCATACAACACATTAACATGCATGCCTCAACCTCTCGTGAAGTATATCAAAAAGAATAGTTCGGATTAACATGAAGCTACAGTTTCAAGTAACATATTACAGCCCATTTTAAAAAGTGTTTGTGAAAATGTAGAGATAGTTAACTAATTCAATCAGTTCTGCTCTTGGGTCTTAAATACAGCAGTGGTATTAATATATTGCCCTGAAGAGTTAAATTCTTACCAGATTTTAAAAAATGCAGTTAAATTTCTCCCTGATTGAAGGAGAGGGAAGAGTTAACTCCCTTGTAGCTAATGGAGTCAAATTGGGGTAAATGAAAGTAAAGTGAAGCCCATTTTCTTGTGTTTGTGCAGGTACAACAAAGTCTTCATCACCCCAACACTAACAGAAAATGTTCAAGTGCCTTGCTCCTGGGAAAATCAGGCGTTTTCAGGAAAGTCAGGGAAACCTCCTGTAAATCACTCCTCAAAGATGAAGAAGACTACAGCCATTAAATGGATGGGGAAACAAGGAAAGAAGACTACTGTTGAATAGTTCCAGATGACCATGACCCCCCTTTCACACCTTTGATTTGTAAAGTTAAAACACTTTCTCGTGTGAAGGACCAAAATCTGCCTGACAGCTATTCCCCTGACACCATGGACCACTGAGAGGCAGGGGCTGTGACAGTCCAGGACATTTAAACAGGACCCAGGACTCTACTCCCACCCAGTGCTCATCACATTGAGAACATCACCCTTGTCCAACAACTCCAGAGGGCTTCGAGTAGCACAATCAGCAACAGCACAGCAAAGGCTGGACTTGGGAAAAAATGGAGTTATGCAGCTGCTTCTTCCACTGCCTATGAAATTCTTCATCAGATTTTCACAAAAACCTCCTCCAGATTCCTGACATTCTAGCCAGGGGAAACTCAATATATTTCTGGAGAAAAAATTCCAACCTGGCTCAAAAAAAAAATCCATTTACATTGTTTAGTGACACTGGAACAGCTGACAAAGGGAGCTCTCTGAGGTGGGCAAGTGGATGCTTTACTGCAGCTGCAGTGAGCAGCAGGCTGGAGCTGTCTGCACAGAAGAAAACACTAAGAAAACAACGTGAAAAATCAGAGCAATAGGACAGGAAGAAAAAATTAAAGCTATATATCATAGCTATGCTTCAGCATCAGATTTACCTAGAAATACTCCTGCCAGATTAGTTACTGCAACACCCTGAGCCACCAGCTTCCAAAATGCTTGGTTCACTGAATACATTTACAACGAATAATAATCAACTTCTCAGCTTCTTATGACTTGGGTTTTCATGCCTTAATCCTGCACCACATGAATTCAAACATTTTTACCATTCAAATGGCTCAAAAGTGAGGATCACACGCAAACCTGAGCCAACACAGATATAAGAAGTGATCCTGATGGCAGGTTTGAGTAGGTGAAATATTAGTAAGTGATACTACTGACAAGCGCAAAAGTATTCTATTATACTCCTGGGCTCCTCCATTCCCACTGGAAACTCTAATGAAAAACGGGGTTTTCTGGGGGTTTTTTTTGTTTTAAGCCTCACAGTACAAGAAGCCACACTTCCAAAGTCTTCCCTCAATTCACATACCACTTCCCCTTTTAAATCCTTAGTGTCTTCATGGTTCTGGCTGAGCTTATTTCACTGAAGGATTCTTGAGCAACAAACCAGGCAGACAAGTAAAAGCAGAAAGTTAAAAGCATCAAAGCTTTAAAGGAGTCAACGAGCGGTCCCGGTGAATCCGCGATTTTCTGGTGCATCGTTCTGCATCAGATGAGTAATCCATCATTTGGGATGGCTTCCAAGAATGGACCATCTGCTCCCAGCATGACCACGCTCCTGGAAGCTGCACAGAATCTTTCACCTTCTCAACAGCTCTGGAGAGATAGAATAATGAGGTTTCTAGAAAGAACAAAGCCAATAAACTGTAAGCTGCTTTGCCTGAAATTCTATCTCTTTGCAGGTTCAGTACATCTAACTTGCATTAGTGGCCTTCTGCCACACATAAGTGGCATTTGACACAGGGAAAACAAATTATACTGACTGGAGAGAATGGGATTTTTAGCCATGAGATCACAAGGCTAAAACAATAAAATCATACATAAGTGATTGAGGGAATTTGCATATGTACAGTTTCTGAATTCTTCCTAATTTCACGCACATGGCCTGTCACAAACGCCTCAAAGAGCAGCAAAGGCAACCACAGAATGAAAACCCCCCACATCTATCCCCTGCCCTGGGTGCAAGGAAGGCTACAGGACAAAAGCCCCTGACCTGAGTTCTCCTGCAAGGCAGCTCCATGGAAAGGGCCAGATCTCAAAGAGGAAAACAAACAAGCCAGCCCCTTCTTACAAATTGTCCTGCACTGTCAAATTCAGGCAGCTGGCTAAAGATGCAGGAAACCAAATTCCCACCTCAACAAACAGAGGAGGTGATGCTGTTCCCATAACCCTGGCCACAGCTCCACACCCTCCCCTCCGCCAGCACCTGACATCAAAGTAGCCAAGCTTAAGCAGCTAAATGAGGATTCAGGTGTTCACTCAAGAGGAAAAAACCCTCCTGGAGGAGTCTCTAGCCAGGGGGAAAAAAGATCAATTCCAACATTTTTATCAGCAGCTTCCAGCAGGTCAGTTCAGCTGTGTTTTAAAAATACACCTAAGAGCTGACTCTTACACAGCTGAAGGTGGCACACAAGGATTTTAACAGGCTGTGAGGTCTAGCTGTGGGGCAAGGAAAACTGTGGGATCAAGCAGTTGAAGAGGAGAAGGCTCAACTGCCCTCTTTGGTATTGAGAGGGGTCTTATATCCAATATCTTTATTGCTTCACCTAAAGACCAGCTGGGTTTGAGACCCCCTGAATAGGTGGATCTCACACCACCAGAGCAGCAAACTCCATGCCAAGCTCACAAAGCCAAGGGGAAGTGGGCTACAAGAAAGCATCTAACTAAGCTATTAATAGAGGGGTTTTTAGAAGGGGCCAAACTGTTTTCTAAACCAGCAGAAACGGCTTTGGGTGTCAGTGTCCCAAAACAAGAGACAGAACAATCCATATGTGTGAAGTGTGCCCCTAAGCAGTTAAGAAAGCCAAAGGAAATGCCCATGCTTTGCTGATGTTCTGCAAAGTTAAACACAACACCACTGGAACAAAACACAGAAGAAAACGTACAATATCAGTTGCCTTTTCCTCAAGTCAGGCAAAGCACATACAGGCTGTCCTTAATTATTTCAGCTACAGCTGTGAAGACTGAGGTTGAAAGAAGCAACTGCAGCATCACGCTTCTCTCTTGCTGAACACCTAGCAGCTCTCACACTTCACTTGGAGGACCCAAGCCAGGTGATGCTGCCAGCCAGGGCTCCATCCAGCCCCTGCTCTGCTCCTGGCTGTTGACAAAAACCTTCTGCTCTATAGCTCCAGGCAAAAAAAAAAATGGAAATGGTCTCTTCCACAGCCAAAGTGGAAGTTCGCATCCTCTGGATTACAATGCAATGAAGACAAAAAACCCCTGTAATTTCCAGAAAGGCCTTCTCATAACTCCTGAAGTTACAGGGGTGGGAGATGCCACTGCTGCCACAGGGAGAAGGGAAGCAGGAGAGCACACCACAGGGTGGAGTAAGGACATGTGTGGGGAAAAGCAGCTCTAACTGCAGGAATCTGGGGTGTAAGGATGAGAAGACAAGCGCAGTGGCAGAGTAAGGGCAAGATGTGCTCTAGGACAGACATCCAGCTACTGCAGAAATGGAGTGGAAGAGAAGGGAGAAAGCACTGAATTATCCATGTATGAAATCAGGTGCTGAAGCAGCAGGAATGTGTGCACAGGTGGGATTCAGAGCTGGGGTTAGAGAGGAGATGGAGAAAAAAACAGAGACATTAACAGAATATTACAGAACATTTCTTTGGCTCTGGGGTCACAAACAGAAAAGAGGAGCTGGTCCCCTTTGTGTCTTCACGGTATTTAAGTCAGGGCAGCACTTCTGACCAGCAGCAGTAGTGTCACCCAGTGTCCAGCTCCAAGGATCCTAAAGTCTTCTTGCTACCAAGTCCTAGCTCCAAATCATTGGTTATTGTACATCTCAAGTATGGCTCAGTGCTCTCGTAAAATCCAGTATTTTAGGTGTTAAGGGGGGAAAAAAAGGGAATCTTTTGACACGAAAGAGGAAAAATTCAACACAGACTTTTGAAAACATACCCAGCCTGCTCATCACTCTCCTTTACCCTCTTTCACAGTCACTTCCAACAAGCAGATTTGGAGCTGCCAGATAAATTTCCCTGCTGGCAGGAGAACAGGCCACCAGACTCCCCCAGGTCCCAGCTGCTCCTCCCCTATTGCTGTCAGGGCTCCCATTAGAGGCAACACATCCTGCCCTGATTAAAACATTGCCCACACAAGTCTTCTACCAGCCTCAGTCTGCCAAATTCAAAGACCTGCTCTTGATTTATAGCAAAGTAAATGAGAGGAGGAAGGAGTTAAGAGTTGAAAAAAAAAAGGCAAACTAACGAAGGGATGGTGAAATAACAGAAATACTCAGTTCTTGAGCTAAGCAGGACTATCTTTCATACCTATAAGTATTGACACAAAAAAGATAATGAGTTATCTTAAGGATCTAAAATACCTATTTTCCATTTTTAAAAAAAATGCTTTGGTGTCTTAAAAACAAGTGTGCTCCATTCTTGGATTAATCTCGAGCTACAAGGATTATCTTATCACAGAATTAGGCATGATCCACGTACACAGCTGCATCATTTCCACAGCACAGCAGAAGGCAAAAAGGACATAATGAATATGCAGAAACCCTGTTTACTGTTAAGAGCAATCATCTTATCTGCCCTTCCTTTTGTTAGATATAATATTAACACTCGTTCTTCGTGCTCTTCTACACTGCTGAGCCTTGATTAATCAATCCTGCAAAAACTTGTCTTCAGTGCCTCATCATCTCTTTCTACCTTTTGAACTCTGCTGAAAGCATCCTGATCACAAAACAAAACAATTCAATACAGAATACATTGCTGCCTCCAAATTGGGAGGGGAAAAAAAACCCCACAAACAAACCCATTCTGGATCACTGCAGCCCCAAGGTCTACATCATTCATATGTAGCAGTGAGCAACTAGCAACTTCCCCCTCACAGGCAAGGGCTCAAAATTGTTACTGTAAGTACCAGCAGCGATTGTTTAATGGGATTGCTTTGGATTATTACACAGCAGCTTTACAGGACATTAGTTATTACCGCTACAGAGTTGGTGGTTTGTTTTTTGAAGGATCACAGCTGACTATTTCCTTTGCTCTCTTCCTCTTAATAGATAAACCATCAGAAAGTAACAATAAATTGTATTTGACCAGAATGTAAGTTGTTGGGTGATAAATTCTCTACAAATGTTAAAGGAAAAACCACCAGCCTTAAAGCCATGCTCATACTGAAAGCAACACTGAGAACACACCACATGGCTGGATTTTTGGGGAGTTTTTTTCAAGAGCCTAAATAATTTTGCATCCATCAGTCTTCAAGTGCCACAGACTCTACTACATCCGAGGATACCCCCAACCAAAGGCAACACCTCCTAATCAATACTTCCTGTCACTCCTTCTCCTTGCAGCTGAAACCACAGCATTTGGTGCACGTGGATATTGATATTTTCCTCCCAGCACCACCTCTGCTCCAGCCCTTGTAGCTGCCCCTCAACTGGTGAATTGGCTTTTGCCAGGCACGGTACCGCTGCTGTCCTGGCAGCGTTTCCCGTGGCAGGGGAACAAACATGCTCCTGCTCCATGTGTTCCCAAGCCAGGATGCCAATCTTTGGACACCAGCCTTTGGCACCAGGCCAGATGATGGATGCTTTTTGCTGCTCCTCTGCTTTATGGGCTTGAATAGCAAGAGACTGTGAACTGCAAAACCACAACGCTGTTACCGACTGAAGTAGAAAAAAAAACCACACTGGTCCACCTCACAGCGGTGAAACAACCTCAGTTTTAGAAGAGGCCTTACAGAGAGGAACATGAGGGGGAGGAAAAAGGAAATCAAGATATAAAACCACAGAAATAAATGTAAGTTACTACTCAAATCACACACTTGAAGTAAATGGAGACACACACTGCTGCACCATCTTAAAGAACATAAGCGTGACTCCTATCTCACATTTGTGGAACAGAGTAAGGGCTTTGCAGGTTTAGCATCTCCTTTCAGAGCTGGGAAATAACTATTCAAAACCTCTGAGAAGAGCTGTGCTGTGTGTCTTCTCAGCAGCTCCTAAGGTGGTCCCCACAAGCAGGGGTTATTTTCTGAACAGAACAGTCTCCCACTTCTTCCCACTATCCAGTATTTATGCCCAGGCTCCAAGCTCAAACCATCCCCCCGGACCGACGCTTCACCCATCTACAGCTGTGGTCTGTTACCTGAATTGAAAAGGATATTAATTCACAGAAATGCAGGTAATTCAAGGTGGATTTGTCACCCTTCCTGGTGCATCCAGGCACAGACACAAAGGGAAGAGTTCCACCTTCCTTGGACAAGCAGCACCTCAGCAGTCACGGAGCCCGCTACGATCCCGGGCACAAATAACAACAGTCTGTGCCTGTCTGGCACATCTACCCACAGAAATCTGGCATATGTTTGGCTGTGAATAATTAGGAGAAACACACAGAACTCCCTTCTTTCAAGGTAGCTTTTGTTAGGGCTCCGTTCCTGCAGGCTTTTAAAAGGAGGGTAAGATGACAAGATATCGAAATGGAATTGAGCAAGAGAAACAGATGAGCGGGTGGGAATTGGAGTAAATAAAGTCTCCACACAAGCTAAAGGAAATCAAACAAAGCAGATACCAAACTGCACTTTGGAAATCTGTTCATCTGTACAACTATGGCTATTTCACAGTGTCTCCCCTGCTTTCTTCCTACAGTGGTTTAGCTCCTGAAGCTTTATAACAGAATCTGAACCTGGATTAGATATTACATATATAAACCTCAACATAAATAAAGACAGTTGTTGAAACATATATTGGTTTTCCTTTTTAGCAAATGATTTTTAGGTGCAGAAGAAACTTTTCCAAGGACAGGAAGAGAAGCCACTCAAAACCTTCAGAAACATGCTTGATTTCCTATTTGATTACTTCAGTGTTGAGTCTCCTCATTTTAGATACAACTCCTGCCATATTTAGAACCTTGATTTTTTATTTTTTTAATAAACCCTGAGAACACACCAGATTTCACCCCAGGGCAGAGCTAGGAGCCTGCTGTTCCCAAGCTCATACCCTGAACGTGCACACAGGAACTCCTGTGATTCACAATTTGGAAATGCAAACAGAGAGAACTCCAGATGCTTCATTGGTGTGCGAGTTGAGGCCTTTTTGTTTGGTTGTTGTTGGTTTTATTGCCTTTTTTTTAAAAAATAACATTACAGTATCATGTGGTAGCCTTGACAATAGTGAAATACTGAGATACACACACGCTATGAAACATTGTTTTCAAAATCCTGGCATCGGCAATGCTTTTTCTGGCACAAAGCAGACCAAGGATGCTGGAGAAACCCTCAGCTGCTCATTCCTTCTCCTCCCATCCTTTGAACAGGCTGAGAACAAAGCTCAGCTCCCTGGATGTCCCCAAAGGGTGGCCTGTGCCCACCCCAGGGACGTGGCAGCCGGCCCAGCCCCAGTGCCAGTCACAACAGCAGCATGTGCTCTGCCAGGCCTTGGAGACTTTCCCTTGGAAATTCAGGAATTGGTTTACAAGGGTCTTCACTTACACTGAAAAAGACTTCCATGCATAGGCTGAGGGGGAAAAAAATATAAATCTTGTTTGTCCAAGTGGGCTTGTGGGTGTCATTCTTGCAGAGGGACAGAAACATCAACACCTGACCAGGACCAACCACCATAACCACAGCCCAGAAGGAAGAAAGCAATTGGATTGAGCTGGTTTAACTGAGAGAAGCTGTGGTAGGAGACACAACTTGGAGAAGAAATACATGAGGTTTATGTATATCACGCTTTTCTACACCGTATGTTTTGTTCCAGGCAGTTTCTAACTGGGATAGTCACTGGTGCTGCAAGAGCTGAGTTTGGAAAGGGTTTAATCATCCCATCCCGAACATCTATGATGGTAGTGATGAGTTACAAGAATCATGGCTGGTGTCTAATCAGCATAATTAATCTCATTCAGTGATTAGCCCAAAGAGGAAGGAGTTCCTTTAGGCACAGGTAAAATAGCACATGAGTCATTACCTGGCAGTGACAGTAGAGAGTTTAAAAATGCAAGCTGTGCTTTGTTGGAAGGTTCAGACTCAGTCTGAAGAGGAAACACAGATTATGATGTGCTAGGACAGAAACTTGCAGCAGTCTCTCCCCAACCACCAGAAACCAAGATACCAGAGTCACTAAAAGCTCTGCTAATTTGTGAAATACTCAAAAGTGTTCTGGGGACACAACGACCAAACACTGCTCTGACACCGGCCAATTCTGTCCCAAGTACTATGGACAAGGACACTGCAGGCGGTTTTATACATCATGCCACAGTTCAAGTCTTTTTTCCACATGGAATTACTATGAAAACAGTCTCTCAACGTGGATTAATATCCACAGAAAAAATTCTATCTTTCACAGTGCCAAGACCCATTTCAAAAGTGCCTGAATTACCCTAAGCAATGCTCCTGGTTTCTTCATACAGAAATTTCAGAAATCCCTCATGCAACTTCAAAAGCTGCATCTCCTGGAATACCCTCCAGTTTCAGCACAACACCACCAACAAGCTGTTAAAGTATTGCCATCTATTCCTATAAATTTAAGGCAGCAAAAGCTGGCACAGCCACCAAAGGAAGCAGCCTGCCCTCGCAAACACAGTGGTGTATTTGTTGCTACCTTCACATCTTTCTGTTTTTCTGCACCATGTGGCTGAAACAGCAGATTGGATGAACTGACCCAGTGGAAAAGAAAAATAAATTTAAAGGTAAGGAAGGTTACTTTAAAGTTTATGTGCATTTAGAGAACATATGAAATTTCACAGTTTGTCCCAGAAAAATGAGAAAATGTTGGAAGAAAAATAAAGGTAAGACACGTCACATCTGCCACCTGAGAGTTGTCCAGCCCTGATTTCAAGTGGCTGTTTGCCAAGTGAGGCAAGAGCTGTGGCATTTGGAAGCACACATTAGCAGGGAAATGTTCCTTAGGGCTTCCTCACAACGTCACACCATCCACAGAAATAATTGACTCCCAAATACTGATTTATCCCCTTTGACCTGATAAGAAGCCAATGGAGCTCAGCAGCAGCAACCAGCAAACTTTGGATAAAAGTATTTACAGCTGTCAGTGGCTCGTGGCTTTCCTGGTGGCAATGAGACATCTTCTGTTTCATCTTCGGAGCGCTAATATCCGTCACATCTCATTTTTATTCCTTAACTTCCTCTAGGGCAGACACAAGCATTGAAACTCTTACATAAGCTGCTGTTACATAGCATGCAGCAGGAAGAGAGAACTCTCCCCATTTTATTAGGATCAAAACCAAGTCCTGCTCCTGTTACAATTAAATCACATCCTAATCAACCTTTCACTCAGGAATGTGCTCACCACATTCTTCAGGCTTCTCTGCTGAGGTGCATGAACACACTACTGGATAAAGCAGTAGAGAGGGGTTTCCAATTAAAAAATTGATTAATTTTCAACAAAACCTGCTGAAGGTTCATGTTGGCCATTACCAGGGGTCATGGCAGCTGCAGACATCCCCATTAGGTAGCACCTCGTGTGTTGCTGGATGGCGCAGATGAAAATGTAAAGAGCTCTTTCAGATTTCCCACACAACTCCAAAAAGGAGATGTTCAAGTTGTTTAACATGCACCTGAAATCTCAGCCCTCGATTTCTTTTTCTCCCCTCTGCCCCAAACGGCGAAATAACTATTGAAAACTTGAAGGGTTTTGTAGAATAGCACAAAAACATGAATAAGGACAGTTCAGGGAGGGTGAAGAGTCTGTAGCAGCTCAAAGTTCTGAATGTTTATCACTCAGAGGTGCCAACATTGAGAGCACCTCTGCTCTATGAGGTGTTTTGAAAGCATTTTCCTTTTCACTGAGAGCATGCAGCTCTGCCTTCCCCTTCCAGGGAAACAGCCAGAGCTGGGCCAGAACTGATCTGAGCCACTTGATGAATAAACACAAGACTCTCGGGGATTAGAGCTGGCCTTGTACTCAGACAAAAGAAGCAGGGGAGGGTGAACAGGAGCCCATGGCAGGCAGGAGGATAAAGCCAGAGCATCAGCACTGCTGCTGGGAAACAGCAACCCTAAGGGCTCACAGCGAGCAGGGGTGCAGAGACAGAGCAGGTCCCCCAAAAGCTGGGCAGGAACCACCTCTAAACATGATCCTCTGACCCTGGAGATAAGCCTGATGGGCAGTTTCACTGGAAAAATCTCTAAATAAAGACATGAACAAACCCATTCTGGACACCCCCAACTCCCTGCAGCTCTCACCTAAAGGTATTTGACAATTTTTCAGCTCTCCTGATTGGGATTTTTTATTATTATTATTATTGTTTATTGCATTGTCTTGTTTTATTGATGAGAGGAAAGATGATAGCAGTAATGGAAGTTTAAAAATCCCCACACCGGTTCCAGAGAATCCAGGAAAATTGGAGCCTCTGTGTTTTTATCATCGTTATCCTCTCAGTAGGTGAGAGAATTCACTCTTCAAGGAGGACTGTGAAAAGATACAGCTCCCAACTGGTTGTACAGAGTCTTGAAACCCTAAAGAGGATTTTTAAAACAACAGCCAAGGGCCATGGAGAAGCAAAGCAGCAGGACAGGCTGCAGGGGACAAGTAGATGAAGAAAGATGATTGCTCCAGCTCGGAAAAAAAAAATAAAGATATTAACTGTCAAAGGGGTAAAAATAAAAATAGTCCCTCTTAACTCGTGCAAGGCCGTGTCAGAGTGTAAAAATCATTTAACACGTTTTCAGCTTCAAGTGGCTGTGCAAGAGGCAGTGGTGGGATTCCAGGCTCCGTGATTTACAGCCAGGTTCAGAGGATGAGCACTGATGGTGAAAGGCAAATCCAACACCAGGATTTCTCCTTATTGCCTTTGATTACTGCACAAGACACAACCAACCCGTGCCCAACCACTCCTTTATGTTTGTGGAGGGGGTTTGTTTGGTTTGGGGTTTTTTTTAATGTATTTACATAAAAAGCACAATGCCAAAGGTACGAATCAGGAATTCCTGTGATGCCTCGGATGTGCTATCTTGAAGGCTCAAAAAGTTATTTTAAACTGACTGGGATTTGAATGCTAGCAATTAGACAAGAAACAGATGCCTCACTACCAGCAAGAGCAATAACTGTAAGAACAATTACCATTTTGTGAGGCAGAGTGCAACGCACACCAGAAAAATGCGTTTTTAATTTGTCAGAGCTAATATTTATCCAAGGTGACAAATAATTTACTTGGTTGATTGCAAGCTTCTGGAGCCTTGGGTTGAATCTGTACACAGCACAAAGCTCCCTTCAGCATCAAGAGAATCTCCAGTGTCAGCTAACAAATGGAAGGAAACTCAAAACCACAAAGAAAAGATTTGGAAAAGAAGAATGCAGCCATAGCAGAGGGGCTTGTTTTTTCTCCATATGAACCCTCTCAATAATCTCTACAGTTACCATAAGAAATAAAAACCCCAATAATAATCAGGCAACACTGCTTTCTTCTGAATGATTTCTCAACTTTTCTGATAACATTCAGCCACATGCAATCAAAAGACTATCAACACTGATCTGATCTTGCCTGCACAAGGTTGTAATTTCTGCTGTTTATCTTTTGGGTATTACCTACTGTCAGCACAGAACAGCTTTAGGTTTAAAATTACCAACCTCATTTAGTCCTTGGGCTGTGAATGTAGACAGGCTAGTTATATCACAGTACAACAGCAGTAATAACAGCTGTAATGGCCAGTATGCATTTAATTTTAGATTAAAGCAAGACATAACAAATATAGGTGAAAAAATTCTTGCCCTAGTGAGAGCATTTGGACATCAGCATTGCTTGTGGTTGTTATTGCACGTGCACAGTTTTGCCTCAAACACAACTAGAGATGAAGGCATTGGGGTTCTGTCACTGACTGTTTCCGAGTCAAGTAATTTCCTTTTCTAGTGGAGCACATTAATTAATCCATCCTGTATTATGCACACACCTTCCCTTTAGAACCCAACTGCTGCAATGCTTAAACAATTTTTCTTTGTCATCTGGTTCCCCATCCCTGTGTAAACCCCCCCCTCCCCCAAGTTCTGAGTCCCACTAATTACTGTTACCTTATGGATTTGTGTAGAACATGAATGAATCCTGTCATCAGAACAACAACCAAACAGCTGGGGCAGTGACAACAATGGCTGAAATCCCTCATTGTCAATTTTCCACTTCATTGGATTTGATACCACAAGGCAGTGGCAACCCTCTGAAAACCGAGCAGGGTCATGCAGGTGCAAGCCCACACTGAATACAACATATGCAGAGGTCACACAACTTAGCTTGTCCCATTCCTTCCCAATTTGACACAAGCTGTTGTGCTGTTTTCTTACCCCTCATTTAAAGAATATAAATTATCACCTTCAATTTCACCGGCACCTCCAACAACTGCGACTCGTCGGACGTAGCGTGCCCAAATAAAAGTTTTTAAGTTTGCATTTAGAGGTATTGAAACACAAGAACATGAGTTTGGAGCTACCACAGGTTATTCATAGACCTGTAAGGACTGCATACACTATTTTTCACGTGGACTTCACGAAAAGGTTAATTGTGCAATATATTTTCAACATCCAGTTCCTGGGTTCAGCCTATTTGCTGCCTCCACTAAATCAAGTAAAACAAGGTAACGTGTATGAGAATTACTGGTCACTCCCTTTAAAGTTGCATTGGGTTCATCACCCTTAAGGTGAAACACGTGTATCCAGTTCAGGATGCCTTTTTTTTTTTGCTGAATATACTCAAAGTTCAACCAACCTTTGCAAGTCTACAACATAAAATTCTTCAGATACCCACATGTTTTCTTAAAAAGCCATTTTATATATTAAAAAAAAAATCCCTACTTACACTTACTGCACAGTGTCACAGGTTCAGCAGTTCAGCTAATTCCTTCTGTGTCTACTTGCCTTTAAGATTTTAACACACACATGCACATCATGTAATTGTAGGTACAATACTTCCCCTTATTATTTAATCCCCTGAAGCTATAACTGAAAAATGCTAATATTACCTTGCATGCTTGAAGCAGCTTGTTAAAGAAAGGCAATTTTCTCATGTGTCAAAAGATTCCAGTCCCATGAGATCCTCTGGTTAATTCATAAAGTAATTTAATCATAATTAAAGCAAAAAATTGCATCTTACCCCAACCCATCATGTTTTGCAAGACAGATTTAGCAAAAAAAAAAAAAAAAATATTAAGAAGTTTACACTGCCAGCAGGAATAGGGACATTAGAGGAGATGGGGGGAAATTAAAGGTGAGAGGCTGTCAGCTCTTTTAGAGGAAATAAAGAACTTCTGAGGGTCCAGGTGCTCCCCAGCTCTCGGTAAGCTCATGGCTAGATGGGCCACTCTCATCTGCACAAGACAGACGACTAATTTAGCATAAAATGAAAATGAAAAATTATTTACTTGGGGAACTCGCTCACCCCCCCATTAATTACAGCGAGGCCAAAGCAGAGCTTTTGGTGTTCCCCCCCCACAGAGCAGCTGGAAACAAGGATGGACATTTTGTTTTGCTGATGGGTTATGTTTAGCCACAGAAGGAACCACATCCCCAAGGATAACCTTAAAATCTGCATAACCAGAACTGGACCAAGTACCTAATAATGGCAGTTTTCTGGATGGGGTGAATTAAAAATAAATACAGCATGCAAGGCATAAAGCCTCTCTACCTTTGTATTAACCCACACCTCATGAAGGAAAACAGAACAAGCCTTTTGTGTTTGGATGTTGTGTTCTTTTGTTTGTTGTTTTTTGGGGGGAGTGGGTTAAATTACTGAAAACTGACATTCATTTCAAATACAATAACTAGCTATAATCTTGTTTATAGAAAGCATTAGGAGTCAGAAAAACAACATATAAAACCACCACTGAAAATTATGGTATTTCCCCCACTAGCAGCTACAGAAGACTGTGAAACCTCGAGACTACATTAGAATCCAATGAAAGCAGCTTCAAATGGAGCACCCAGAAAGATACGGGCTAGACAGGGAAATTCTGGCTAATTCTAATGCACACACTGCAGGTGGAGGGGGAGAAAACAAGCCACAAGAAGCCCCAGATAAATACAGAGACAAAAATAAGAACAACCACCAGAAAACTGCTAGCCAACAAAAGAACAGCAGCTGTGTCAGATGGAACCAAACTCACTAATAGCAGGTCCTTTCCAGAGAAGCAGCAGCACAAGCGAAACTGTATTTTATTCCCAACTTCAACATTTGTTAAAGGTCTATTTTACCAATTCTTTTCCGCAAGAACCCCAAGCCTCAAACCACAGAGCTCCTCCTGGGAAGAGTCAAAGCCATGCTTCCCCCATGGCTGCACCCGAGTCAGGTGAGCAAAGCTTTCAGAGAGCACTGATGAGGCAAAAAAGAGCTGAACAAGAAACCCATGGCCGTGACAGAGGTCTCCCACATCTTAATATCTCTAAAGCCCTCACACAGACCTAGTTCATGCACCCAAACCTCCCATCTAGAGACACCCATTTTCCTAAACCCACTGACAGCCCTCACCTTGCTAAAAACACCACTACACTACACCAAAACACTGCAGAACTACATTACAAAACACCAAAAACACTACAGCACCACGACAGAGACTTCAGTTTGCTCATAAGACACATGTCCAGCTTTGAATATCCATTTTTTAAACTCATCTCCCCGTGGTTCCTCTCTAACACAAAAAGCAGGAGTGGTGGAGGATTAGAAGGGGTTGTGTTCTTTCCAAACAAGAGCTTTTTTTTTTCGATTCCCAAGCCACTCTCTACAGAAGGAACACCAATTCCAGCTACCAGGGCTGCAAACTACAAGCAGGACCTTCCAGAGAGCAAGAAAAGCTCATGATTTGTGTATCTTGCTGTTTCATGAAGAATGGGGTGTATTTCTGACTCTTCTTCTGACAACTCAATGCTGCATTCCAGGTACATGGAGAATTTGAAAGGCATAGTCCACAAAGAACTAAAAAAACCATGGAAAAATAATACAAGATACTCTCACACTGCGCAGACTGAGATACTTAGGAAATACCAAAATGAAATCACCCTTCACATGTTCCATTATTTTTTTAAATAGGAAATATCCATGTAAACTATTTTTTGGGGATCACTGTGATGGTTCAGAAACATTATTTACTCACAGGTCTTGTTCCTCTTGAAGATTTCAATAATAAATAATGATTTTTCAACTGTATCAACTCTATTCAGCTATTTTAACTATAATTTTTCAAGTCTCGAATGGAAGGGAGGTGAGCATTAAAACAACTGGGTTTGATGTTAAGTTATTCAAGTCATGCTTAATTTTTACTGCAAGCTTCAGGGAGCCTGTTTCAGAGATGCTTGAGATTTCAAGAAACCAGCTAAATACTGTGGATATTAAACCAGTACCATCTGCAGGGCTACTTCCAGGCTGATGACATTTATGAAAAAAAATATTTAAAATATTTATCCTGTTTAGAGTGGGGATGGTGGCAAGCAGACAAATGGGACACGAGGTCTCCAGCACATTTGCTGACACTGTCACTGACCCACCTGTAAATGTTCTAAAGGGGGATCACTCCCCCATCCCCTGGGAGATTATTAGCAGCCCACTACGCTGAAGGCCTAATAAATCACTGTCAGGATATGCCTGCAGTTATTCATCTTATTTTTGTTGATGTGTGTTCCATATTACCTCATAATCTGAATCCATCTTGAGTAACTGCTCTAATCAGTCTTTATGCTCAGCTGCTGCTTGCAAGTTAAACACTGCATTCATCCCAGGGCCTTTGAAGGCATTTCAGCCTGACATGTGCATTTTCTGTACTGCTGAACGAGGGCAGGAACAAGCCCTGCCTGCCTTAGGAAAGGAAAAGCGCAGCCTCCATCTGGCTCAGCCACGAGTGATTTGTTTTATTTTAACCTAAATGCTCCCTTTCAGATCAAGGTCACTAATTAAAAGTTAAAGATCCTGATTTGCCTGACTGGTAGGATCTATTAAATCAATTGATAATTTATTAACATTGATTTTGGACCCAGGGCACTGAGCCTTCTCTTACTTCTCACAATGCATCTGAAATATGCCAGGAATAAAGTTGACATGCACAACAGCCCTACCATGCCAAGTGCCTGCACAGGGGAAATTTGACACAGAAACCAGGGAATACAGAAGACTTCTCTCAGCAACTTAACTCAGCACTGGGAGTTACAGGTTTTCACATCCTTCCATAACTAACTGACACTGGGAGGAAGTTACAGGTTTTTACATCTTTCCATAACTAATCTACACTGGGAGGGAGTTACAGGTTTTTACATCATTCCATAACCAAGCTACACTGGGAGTTACAGGTTTTCACATCCTTCCACAACTAATCTACATTTGGAGGGAGTTACAGGTTTCCACATCCTTCCATAACTAATCTACACTGGGAGAGAGTTGCAGGTTTTCCCATCCTTCCATAACTAATCTACACTTAGAGTTGCAGGTTTTTACATCTTTCCATAACTAATTTACACTGTGAGTTATAGGTTTTCACATCCTTCCATAATTAAGCTACACTGGGAGTTACAGGTTTTTACATCCTTCCATAACTAATCTACACTGGGAGAGAGTTACAGGTTTTTTTACATCCTTCCATAACCAAGCTACACTGGGAATTTCAGGTGTTTTTACATCCTTCCATAACTAATTGACACTGGGAATTACAGGTTTTCACATCATTCCAGACTACAGCACAGTTGCCCCCTCCCCTCCAGGAGAGAACATTTTAGGCCCAAGCATGACTCTGTAACACCGTGTTAACATGACCATCCTCTTCACAAAAAGGACTAATCCCACAACTGTTCAGTGGCAGAACCACCAGGACGTTTCTGCTGTAATGACAGGCTGCAGTGATAAGCTGGTGTCACCTCAGGCACAGTAAATGAAATTATGGCTCAGCAGCAGCCTTGTCACCCACTTGGGCACTGGGAGGGCTGAGCTGCTGAAGAACAAAGCCACCCTCAGTAACTTCATCCTTCCATTTTTCAAAAGCTGAGAAGTTGTTCTCCTTTTACATTAGATGAACTTCAATTTCAAGCCTCTGTTTCCCCTGCAGAGAGGCTCTTCTACACCTGGGGCTGTACCCACCTGAATTATTTCTCTGGGGTGGCATGAGGCAACACCAAAACCTTGAGACCATTATGCTTCTCAGGAGCTGCAAAGCAGCAAAATCCAAAGGAACAACCACAACAACAAAAAAAAGAAAATTGATGTGGGTGTCAGCAGTAGATGACAGATGACCCAGATGGGCTTTCAAATTAAGGGCTGTTCAATATGCTCATCTGGAAATGTACCACCAAATGATTACCACATCTTTATTACCAAGAAGATACCCTGAAAAAAGCAATATTAGATAGACTGGCTTGCACAGCGAGCCAGAATTGTGTCCAAACACAAAGAAAGTGCATCTCAGCAACATCAAGAAAACAAAAAAAAAGTACTTTCCCAAAAATATGCCATGTAAGCACCAGGAATGGGCAATGTCCATGCAGACAACACTAAAAGCAAGTGAAGATTCCAGGCTTGTGTTGCTCATGGTTGTTTCCTACTGCTGGTTGTGCTGGGAACCTCAGATTGGAGCCAGAAGGAATCAGGCTCTGGAAAAAATCAAACAGTGACAAATTTACCCTGGCCAAACACCTCACAACATCCATAAGCACATACAGGATGTCATGTGCTAATTGGGAACCTACGTGCAGAAGGATAAAGCACTTTACTCATCACACAAGAAATCTGTGACAGAAACAAGGAATTAATCCAGTCTAGCTGGCCTCACCCTAACCCTGAGAAAGCATGTTGGGACAGATGCAGGGCTCTTCCAGGTTCTTATACTGAACTGAAAAACAACAGGTAATGAAAACTTTGGAAAGGAAAAATAGATATTTTCATTTAAAGCAAAGTTTAGGTAACTAAAATGGACTCAGCAACTGAGGGATTAATCAAAGGATTTATTGAGCAAAAGATTAATGAATGGAATGGTCCAAATGTTTAATATAAACTAAGTTTAGAGGGAATGACTAATATCCATTTTTCATCCTTACATTTGAATATCATTAATGCAGCGGTCATCCACAATTTGAGGTTACATGATATTTCCAAACCAACTTGATTTGTAGGTTTAATACCCGGCTCTGGGTTTTGGTCCCAAACTAAGAGCCCAAAGCACTTGACACCAGACATGGGGATCACAAGTGTTCACAGAAACCAGTTCTGTAAACTGAAAACAAAGGCTCAGAAAACAGTAAAAACCTGCATCACTTCATATTCTGTCATTTACTCTCCCATGAAAGCACCATTACATCCTAAAACCACATTTTTCCCATGCAAAAAGCGATTTGACAAAGTATAGGAGCCCTAAAAACAAGCCCACACGTGCCTGAGACTTTGCAATGGCCCTTTATGCACCAGGGTCAGCCAGTGGGGACTCAAGAGACAACTTTTATTACGTACAAGCCCATCCTTTCTCATTTAAAAATACATACAGAGAAAGGATGGTGTCCAAAAAACATCATCCAAGCCCTGGTAGCAGCAACCTGGCCATCATCTGTCAAAAAATTAATTTTTTAAAAAAAAATGAAAATTAAAACAAATTACACATTTGTGTGAGCAGGAAGCTCTCTAGGACCCACTTCTATCTTAAAAATACCAACTATTTCTATAAAACAACATTTTGAGCCTTTAAAGGTCTTGCCTTTATTGCTGGCAATGTAGTAGAAAATAGTTCACAGGAGAGTAAAATTATCTCCAAGAAATGCTGCTGGGACTTTCCCAAGTGGTTCTGCAATTATCCCGTACTGACCCTTGCTGAAATGTTATTTTCTGTAGGTTGGTTTGCACTGGGGCTGCTGCTGACAACAGAATAGAAATTGAGGTTTCAGGAGTAAAACATTATCTAATTTAGGCCCAAAGACTTTACTACTGACTGCGATGTGCAAAAATGAGAAAACACAGCTTGACTTTAAGAACATATTGCAGCTTTGCTCAGTTGGCAGTATCTGGAACGTTTTTCTTTTTTCCTGATTTGCAACCACAATGTGTTCTTTAATAGAATTCCAGTGGTTATTTTAACTGAAATAATTTCCACCTATTACTAAAATAATTGTCCTCCCTCCAATGAATTTTCTTAAAAAACACTCTGATGATCAGGCTCTCCCTGCTCTCTATGCAAGATGAAAACACAAGCGACACAGAACAGAGGCTACTGAAATCAGCTCCAAATTTTCCAAGGTTTCCACATGATAAAAACCACTAAACCATGCTAGAGTAAGCAGATGGTGAAAAACACAATAATATTCTTTTTTTTTTTGCTTGTCTTTAGATCAAAAGATAAAGTGGCAATTGGGTTTTTTTTTCTAAATAAAAATAAGCTGGACTTCTCCAACATTTCCATGCAATTAGCCTTGTACACACAGCTTAAATAGCTCATCAAAGGACATCTCCATTCCTGTTGGGATAGGAGACAGAGCACAGCTACCCCTCATTTGCTCCCAGTGCCTTGGAGCAATTTGGGGAGCCCTGATCCCCTCACACAGCAGTGCCCTGAGCATCTCCTGCCCCTGGGTTAACTGCATCCAGCAGCAATCCCCCAGTGACAGGTGAAGAGCTCCCAGTTCCCAAGGAAAGATCCTGGAGCAAATAGAGGAGCTGGCTCTTTTCTCAGCTAGTGGTTTCCAGCTTGGCCCAGTGCAGGTGTGTGATACTGAGGCTGGGATGTCCCAATTTCAGGGACAGAAAGATGAAGTTATACTAGCAGCAGTTCAAGGGAACTCGCCGTTTATTTCAAAAATTTGTCTCTATTTTAACTACATTTACAAAGGTCCAGGGATTGGCCACCACAGGGGCCACTTTCTCAACCAGGATGGTGGACATCACCATCAATCATTTCTTCTCTCAGAGGACAGGAATGTAAATATCTGGTTTTTACACGCTTGTTTACATTCCACTCTGTGACAGGAGGCAGAAAATTCAGGGCGACACAGGTGCCCCACCAGGGCCACTGCCAGTGCTCAGGTAATGCTTTCACCTTGGAAAGGGCCTCTGGGAGGATGTGGGATTTCAGAAGCCTTTCCTTGTTGTCTGGATGAAAGCTGTTTGCAGGGGATAGGTGCCGAAATGATCCTTTTTAGTATGCTGTTGAGTATTTTGTTAGGGATCGCACCATCTGTCCAAGCTAGTGAATGCAAATGACTCCATCAATTTTTCAAGTATAAGCTTAAAAAAAAAAAAATTTAAAAAATGCATGTGATGGTAAAAAAAATCCCATACAAGCACTTTCCACCGCGCAGCTATTATTTGAAACCTACCACTAAAAATGCAAGATTATTTCAAAGGCACATTGCAAATTCCTAAAAAAAATCCCCATTATTTCCAACCTCACCGGGCTTTGTATGAAAACAATACCCCTTGGCTTTTTCATCTAAATATTAGCAGATACAGTACAAAGTATTTTGTTGATATTAATGTGCTTACAGCTTATTACGCCGAGTTAATTAAAATCTGAATAAAGCAAAATCTGGAAATTCTGCATGTCTAATTTGTCCACTAAAGCAGCTTGGGTAATAACACCCAGCTCTGTAAGAGCATTAGGCTATCACAACGCAGCATATGATTCTGTTCCAGCTCTATTCATTTCCCAAAGAAATGGGAAAAGCTCCATGGCTTTATGGACAAACCATTAGCTCGTCATCTCCGGGGAAATTGGTTCATCAAAGCATTTTTGGCTCCAGACAGATTAGATCTCAGTCTGCTTCTCCTCCAGCAGAACCCAGCAGCACACACACCACCACAAGGGACATCCCATTTGGGACAGCTGGGGTCACACCCACAGCTGGAGCCTGAATTTTCTGGGAGTCAAAAGCCAGCAGCAGAATTTATTACAACCAGAAGTAGAAAGGTGCTGCCAGAGGGCTGGCATATCCAGCAATTCAGTTCCTGAAGCACTCAGCCCAAAAAAAGTGGGATTCAGGGAGCACTACAGCATCAGGCTCTCCTTCAAAAGGGAAAGACAGGGAAGGGAAGTGTACCAGGCAGGCTGGAACTTCAAATGGACACGTAGAAACATTTAATACCTCAACTTGGAAGGGATTCCAACTGGATGCAGCATCTTTTTCTGCTCTGCCTTAATGCCCCACTGACAAACCCTTGGAATGCCCTTCTGTGGTGACACAGCCACGCCGAGCCTGAAATTCCTTTTTATTCCATTTTAATGCATTCAGGAATTGTGTGCACACGTGAACATGGCAAGGCCAACGCTGAGCCAGGCTGTCCACCCAAGGTTTTAGGGCCACAAGGCTGGAACATCAGCTGGGCACAGCCTGAGATCACTCCCTTGCATTAATGAAGCTGTGATAATTCACAGCAGCTGAGGATTGATCCCTGGAGAACCTGGATTGCCGTAAGTTATGTTATGTTAGCTGCCTGCACCCTCTCCCACACTGCTCTGGATCCAGCATGATCTCTCACCACTGCCATGCCAGCCCCAAACCTTGCTCCTCAGACAGCAATTTTCCCCCAAAAAAACCTCCCAAAAAAGGTTCAAATTAGCATCTGGATAATACTCAATTGCAGCTGTATTGTAACCACCTAAAAAATGACTTTATGACTTAAGTCATTAAAAAATGACTTAAATTTAATCCACAGAGATCTCCCCCAAAAATCTCACTTTTGTTTAAGGAAGCACTTGTCTTTTCTCCTAAAACCCTTGTCTCAAAACTCTTGTGACTGTATGCGGAATTTAATATTTCCTTTAGAGTGGAACAAAGCAAAATATAAGGAAGATTCTCCTGCTGACTGTGTCACAGTCAGAAGAAAAAAATATTTGACCAAAGCTCAAACACCTCAAATTCAATAAACCCAAGTCTAAAAAGCCTTGGAATGTTTAATGAGTTATACTCCTGACTAACTGAACTTTACCCCTTCAAATTCTCAGAAATTAGAAGGAGAAAGGCAAGAGCAACCATGATTAAATGGCATTTAAACTGAAGTGCACTTAGTGCTTTTAATAAATTTTATTTTTCCCTAAATTCCACTCCCAAGTGCTCCTTCAGTATGCACTGTGGAGATAAAGTGAAAATCCTGATGGATTGCTTTGGAAAAGCTTGGTTAGAACATTTCAGGGATATGCAGGGCTCAAATAGTGAGCACACCAACTCTGCAGTCAGAAAGGAGCTGAAAACCCAGCTCTGATCTCCTACAATTTCTGCCAACATCAGTCCCTGCTCTCCAGACCACAAAAAACCCCACACTGTCTGTAAGAGATGATTAATTCCAAAAAATGAAAAAGGAATAATTGCAGTAAGGATCTACAAGACACAAGCAGAAACATTCCCACATTCCCATACTTTGTTTCCTACCTCTCATATCATATCTGCTTACCCAGGACACCAAGTTCATGCAGCAGCTCCTAGAGAGTTAAGACCCATGTTTCTTTTTCAAATTCATATCCCACTAACCACAAAAAATGATCAGGGAAAGTTAACACAACCTTATAGAAAGTTTGTGCATCACAGCAAGACAAGAACTTCAGGCACTGCTCCTGTACAAAGGACTCTGACAAGCTGATGATTATAAATATTCCCTGCAGCTACATCTCCCTTTTTCCCCAGAGAGGCAGGAAGAGCACCCAAAGAGGAACAGAGACAGATCCTGCAGCTTGCCAAGATCCTTCTGAAAGTTGCCAGCTGCCATCAGCTTCTCTCAGCCTCAGGCCCTGCTCTTGCTGTTGGCCATTAGGAGTCCATTAAAACTCAGCCCAAAAAGAGGCAAATTTGGATTTTTGAATTGCTTTCGATACAAATGCTGCCGTGAAATCCATCAGAGCCTCCTGCTGGTCAGCTGAGATCATTCTCAGCTCTCTGGTATCTCAGGATGTCTCTTCTTTATAGGCTTCAGATTAAATTTACTGAGGGGTAATTCATGAATTTCTCCTCTAAGAGAACCACAACTTCCCACAGTCTTGCCCGTGTTACCTCACGGGAAAGCCCCCTGCACACAGAGGTTCAAGCAGGAGAACTGGAATCCTTGGGAAACTGAGGTTCAGGAACGGCCTCTCCCACCAGCTGGAGGTCAGCACCAGCCCAGCAAGTTTTCCCTACAAAAAAAGACTGAGACTGGATGAAAACAGGGGAAGATGGGACAACAGAAATGAGAGAAATGAGAGAAACTGAAATGGGGCCACGGAGTGGCGAGAAACCAAAGCAAGGACAAAAAGCAGTGAGCAGAGCTAAATCCTGGGCATACCAAAGGTTTGCAAAGCCAAATGTCACCTGACTGGCAAATAAAGAAACATCCAACTTCCACCTCACGGCAGAAGGCTCAAGGTAGTGCATTCCCTCTCCAAATTCTGAGCTCTTCAGCTGCAACTACAGCTCACTTGCATTTTGGAGGCAATCACCTTGCATTTCTACAGCAGATAAGGCAGGTGTAAAATTCAAACCCAGCATCTGCATATCTGATCAAGCGTGAGAGAGTTAGGTATTGATTACACAGAGATTATTATTATTTTACCACTTGATCATTATAACGTTCCATTACATTATCATCGTGATCATCCTTTTTCTTCCTCCTCCCAGTCAATAAAATATTGTAATCTAATAAGCTCATGCCATGGAGCGAAAACGGAGCAGGGAAAGGAGCAAAGGAACAGAACACCCTCTGAGTACAGTCATGTCTATCCTGAGCAGTGAAAAAGGTGCTGATCCCATATTACTTGAAGGTAATGTCTAGTCCTAGTGACTTTTCTTTCAAGTCAGATTAATAATGGTTCATGAGGAGAGCCAGGAGTTCCCTGTGGCACCCTGGGGACCCACCAGCTGTCCCAAATAAGTCCCTTTTCTCCAGCACACCACCAGCTTTTCTAGACTCTTCCAAAGCCAAACTTGAACAGGAATGACCTGGAGCCCAAACGCTGCTTAAAAGAAGGCCAAAAATCGTCAGACTCAATTTTTGGGGGTTAATGTGCGTTTTTTAGCTCCAGCCATTTCAACTGGCCAGTGGAGAGGAAGCTTTCCAGGGGTCTAGGAGAGGCAGGGATTGATGTGCAGTGACAGTGAGCTCACTGATAAAACCAGAAGCCGGGAGCAGGACTCTGGAGGGACAAGCAGAGCTGTCTGGGTGGTACACTGCACCAAAAGTCAGCCACAGCCTCCTCCACCAGGGATGTGAGGACAGCTCGTGTATACAAGGACCAGCTGCAAGCTCTCTGTCACAGCAGACATGAGGGCTACTTGCTCTTGCTGCAGAGAGTTTCCACACATCTGTCTTTGTGCCTCTGCCTCACTTTGCTCCAGAGCAACCAAGACAAATCTCATTTCCCTATTTATTTTTTTTTATCTGGAGTGGGGAGGTGAGGGCATTTAAATTATGTCCAAGATGCATTAAAGGTTTATTTCACAACCAAGCAATTCATGGCATCCCTCTACTTAGATAAGAATATCTGGATTTTTCTGGGGTTTTTAATCCAAGACATAAATATTACATAATTAAAGACCCTGCAGTTCATTATTGCCTACTAACTCTTTGTATGCACATTTTTTTTTCTCCCCTACTTGTACTACAGCAGTTCTTAAGTTTTGTGGTCAAGTTGACTTTTGACATTGAAAAAAAACTTATATTATTTATCTTAACATCAAATCCACGTGATGGGAAAAAAAAAAATCACAACATCAGCATATTGCAAATGCATAGGTGCAAACAAAAAAAACCCAAGGCAGAACACCTTCTCACACCACACTTCCCAGAATTAGCTTTGTTTGCCATTAACACAGTTGATTTATATTCAGTGTCTTCTCCGTGCTGCTCTGATTTAAACATCATTTTAATTTAACTACCCTTTTTTTTTTTTCCGTGGGGACTTCTTGTTAAAATTCCATTCACAACACAGCAATTTCTCTAAATTACCCTGATGTAGGGATGAACTGATCTTATCAGCCTCACTGAACTAGCACAGCACTCAGTGCAGGGGGGTTTCATTATTTTCGCTGTGACATGACTTGCATCAAGCCTATTTACAAAACACTAAAGTGGCCTGAAGGAGACCATCAGCCAGACAGGTTGGCAGAAAGACTTGACAGCAGAGCCTCAAAAAGCTTACATCCCTGCATTAGAAAATACAAGGAAAGCAGCAGAAACATAACACACAGCATCACCAAGGGAAGGCTCGAGCAGTTCACCAAAAATTACGGAATTGGGGATGTACAGTTACCCAGATAAACCAAACAGTTTACACAGAAAAACATTCAATAAGACAAACATACGCCTTTTGCACAGACCCTCCTAAAAGAACAGAGGATTCTTCTCAGCAGAAAGGAGAGCTAAGGCCCCCACCAAGTGTTATTTAGTACTTCCTTACAAGTTCAGCTAGGCAAGCTACAGCAACAGCTGGGAAGGAAGGGACCTCCTTTCACCACATAAAATGGGAAGATAGGGGGGTTTGGATCTTATATCAGTACCAGCACTGATTTTGGACAGAACAGGCTGCAGTGCTTACTGCTGTGCTCCAAACATGACGCTTGTCAGTCAGGAATGAGATAACACAAAAGAAAAAAAGAAAATTTGTTAGAGGCTTTGTTCAATCCACCACACTGTTTCACGAGTGCAGCTTTTTTCTCCTACTTCTTTTTTTTCCTTTCTAAACTAGGAGAGTCAACCTTATTTTCCTTCCAAAGCAAAAAAAGGAGAGCCAAATCTTAGGTAAAGATAAGCAGAATACTCACTCAACCTCTGTCCTCCAATATTTCACGGTTCACAGTTTACAGTCATAACAGGATTGCGAGTCTCGACAGCAGCCAGCACCGTGCTGGTACTATTTAAAACCTCCCTAATGGCACTGCCAGCAGGAGGGAGATAACAAGAACTCAGGTGTTTACCATCCAGAGCAGCAAGGGAAGCCTCGGAGCACAGAGATATTCAGCTGCCAGGCTCGCCACCTTTTCTGCCTCATTAAGAGGAGAGAGGGAAGATTAAACAGAAATTGACTGGTGGCCTTAAAGTTTCCTAGAAACCAACTGCAATTTGCAATGTTGTTTGAAAAACATGCCCTCTGAAGATGGGTAGAAGAGCGATGTTTCAAAAACACACCCTTGGAAGACGGACGGGACAGTCTCTCACCCTCCCTTTCCTCCCATAAGTACAACTCAAGATAAATAACACCACACATTTCCTTAAGAGGAAAAGGCAGAGCTTAAAAGGTCTATCAGGTTTCAGTGCAAATCTGCCACTAGAAAAGAAGTCTTTCATCTTGTCTGCAGGTGACATTTGAGAGACAGGTACCCACTAGGTATGCAGGTTAAAGCTCGCCTCATTAAATTTCAATTTTTGGCAGCTACTGACTGACAGTATCCAACTGTTTCTGTGCTTAAACTCAAGGCAGCCAAATCAGCAGCAGTTTCACACCATATGCTCCAAGTAAAGGTCTTCCAGTACTCCCACAATCAAACCAAGTCTAAAAGGAGTTATGAATTTTCTTTTTTGTTGTTTTTTTTATCCCCAGTTTCACCTTGAAAGGAGCTGAATATCAGTGAAAATAAAAATACCCTAATCCCTTCCATTTTCTGTACGCATCACGAAGACCGAGGGGCCATTAAATAAAAATTGCCAATAGGACTAAAATAGCTCAGAAAACCGACCAGATGGAAACATCTTGTTATTTTGATCAATAGCAATTTCCCCATGCCCGTTTATGCATCGATGTTTTTATTGCAAAAGACCCTTCTTTAAGATGCTTAGTCCCCAGCAGAGAAAATAGAGTATTTCATTTTAGTAGAGTGTAAACAAATCTCATTTACTAGACACAGGAGGCTAGAAGGGAATTTGGAGGTTGGTTGTAGTAAGATCTAAGATGAGCAGTCACGTCATCTCTGTAAGACAATTAGGCTGAGACTCATTCTCCTCTTCCAAATTCGTCTAGAAATTACCAATCCAACTTGAAATGTTTGATAGCTGCAACAGGTTATTAACTCTGAGTTGCTGTGGGATTTTAGAAGTGCACCCTGGCATCCATCAATCTGCACCCCACTCTTCCTCCTCTGTTTGCAGTGCCTGAACCAGCTGTGGGCATTAACCACACACCTTAATGATGATTAAACAGAATTGGGCTGAACAGATATTCACTAGTTACTTACAGCAAAGCGTGTTAAAGGATTTCTCCTACCTGAGAAATATTGTGTAGTTTCCAATGCAAGGATTTGCAGAGAAATGACATTTTTTGAGACTATTCTTTACGTAGAACAAGTCTGTCAGCAAATCAGACTCGACACTGAACTTCAAAGTAACCGTGTACTTCAACAGAACAGAAATAGCATTTATTTACATCAATGCATAAAACAAGCATCTCAGCCTTGTTGGAGGCATTTTAACATCATTTAATAGAGGCACTCTGCAATCTTAGCATTTTGTAACGTGTTAACACTGCTTAGGAGATTCTTAAAAAGACAAACATAAACTATTAATATTTTATGTGCCAAGATCTTCAGAAGTCTTTGGGGCTATTGATTACTTAAACCCATTAAGTGCTATTTTGATCTTAAATAGCTGGAGATATCTGCAAAGAGATCCAAGCCAAGTGGTAATGGCTATTTTGAGAACAAGCAGGGTTTTGGCAGCTCTCATTACTGATAATGAAGTTTTCACTTTAGAAGTCACTAATCAGTAAACAATAACTGCTAGGCCAAAAAACTATTTCATCCTCTTTTTTTTTGCCTCTTGATTCAAACATGCTTGAGTCCAGCTTTTACCAGGAGCACAGACCAAAAGACGACCATAAAATTTATGGCATGAGGTTCCCTAACTGTGTCATTTCTGCTTACACTTCTAGAAACAGCTGAAGACAAGACACTAAGTTTGCTTTCAACAGCAAAAACAGATCACAGCACCACCGGGATGATGAAGAAAAGAGGCAGCAGCTTACTTAACTGTATTTTGTCTACCAATTCTTCAACATTTACTTTTTAAAAAGAAAGAATTAATGCACCTTCACCTGGTGAACAAAGAATCATCATCAAAAAATTACAATAGCATTAATTCAAAGAATGCCCTGAATATCTGTAATTTACATCTTCACTTTCACATTTATGCCAATGGTCAATTTGAAAAGAAATACGGTACATGCATGGAACTGGAGGCAAAATACTTCTATATTCCTTTGAGAAAATGAAGGCAGCAACTGCTGCCCATGCTTCGACCTGGTAAATATTTTGTTCTGCAGTTAACATAGGAAAAAAACCTCTTTTCACGTTCCCAAAATGAAGTGCTTAAAGGGTTCAGAGAAACTTGCACAGATTTGGTGATTTGTGCTCGGGGGTTTTTGTTTGGGGGTTGTGTGGTTTAGGGTTTTTTTTTAAAAGACAGGATTGCAAACCAAATTTCACTGAAAGAACAGAAAGTTTGTCATCTGCCTTATTGGCAGTCAGTGTTTATCCCCCTCAGGCCTTCAGGGATGTCAACGTAAGCTCTTGTATCTCAGGAACTGGATTTTTTCCATACACATCCCTTCCTGTTATCCACAAAAGACTGTCTATTGTACATGGAATTAAATCCAGAGTGTGCACTTGATGAAAATCATCTTTTGAAGGGGAAAAAAAACCCCAACAATCTGAGTGAAAATATATTGAAGTAAAAAAAATCCACACAACAAACCCACACCTTTCCTCCACACACGATAATTATTGTGAAGGTAAAGGATCACTGCAAAGGAACCAGGGAAAAAAAATGAAAACTCACATTATTTTGAGCAGTAAGCCTTATTACTCTGTATCTGATCCACAGGTGACTCCTGGTTGCTACACAAGAGAACCTGCAGTTTCACACTTTTACCAACACAAATGGGAATAAGCAATTTCCCTACCAAAAATTTTTTAAAAAATCCATCCTAAAAAGATATTAATAGTGAGATCAGCTCAAAAAAACCCCAGAAGACAAAAACTGTGTTATAAAGACTTTAATGTGAAGGATCTCCTCTGAAGCTGGCTCAATTTGTCCCACTGAAAGGCAGAGGAGACCACTCTGCAGTGTGGTGCAAGAAGAGGAGCTAACCCCACACCACCTTAAAAAACCAAAAAAAATTCTAAAAAAACCAAACCAAAACCATACAGAAAATTGTTTGTTCCCAAATAATGATTCTGCTACAACTGGATTTGTTTTATTTTATGTAATACAGTGAACTGAGGCAGTAAGTGGTACATATCTCAGCTAAGACCAGTATTCCAAAGGTACAAATACAGGTCACTTCAAATTCCTAGCCACCATTTATCAGAGCAAAGCAAGAAAAAAGCAGTGTATTACTGCAGCAAAATAACATCACCTATTTCCATACCAGGTTACAAAGAGACCTTGATTTTCTGTAGGTGATGTATTTTAGAAGCAATGTTAGCCTGTCCCTCCAGAGTGGAGGGTTGGTTTAATCGCAGCCCAAAGTATATTCCAAACACCTTCAGAAAGTGATTGATGATACGAAATTCAAAACCTTAACCCTCAAAAAACAGATAATATGCTTACTGCCTTAAAAAAAAACCCAAAAAACAACAAAACACCACAGCAGTCCAGCAGTCGCCTCCACAACAAGGAGCAGCTGCATTTTTCATTTTCCTCACCCAGTTTTGAGTTGCCTCAGATTCCACTGGGAATACTAACAAAGCACTGTTCACAGCTGCTCCACCTGTATGCACAAAGGTGTCTCAATTTTTGTTTTCCAGATACCTTTCAGAACAACTGCTTGCCTGTGCCCTGCTCACAGCTGATTCATCTCCTTGATCACACTGCACTGTGACAGTGACTCAGCTTCGCTTCGGACTCATCATTAAAAAAATTGAGTTAATTAACGCAAAAACAAACTGCACGATTAAGAAATGACACCTCAATTATTTTGACTTTTAACCCAATAACCAACCACACACCTGCAGCCTGCAATGGGGACTTTTCTATCCAATTACAAAATCCCACCCAGACCCATGGAGAAGGTGAAAAAGAAGGACGGGCCTCTGCCCTAAAACCTCCATCTTGCTTTATATATATATTACTGTATTCTAAACCCTTAAACCCTTAAGTTTTCCACCCTGTGATATCACACCCTTCTATCCAAACTCCACACCCCCAATCCCAGTACTGTCACTCAATTTTGGGAGCCTTTTCCATGGCCTCAGGTCAAATGCAGTGTTTGCCTGGGGGTCAGTGCCTGTGAGCACAGAAAGGCTGGAATTCCCAGTGCCCCGGGCTCCAACAAGGGGACAGAGCTGCCCCAGCTGAGCTGCTCAGGTGGGGCTGTTCCCCCAGGGCAGGGGCAGCCTGGGCTGGGGCATCGCACACGACAGGAAAGGAAAGGTCAGGGACAGAGATCTGCGAGAAATTGGCCTCAGCCTCCTTGAAAAGAGAGAAGTCACCTACAAGCATCCCTGGGAAAAAAGAGGAAGCTGGTATTTAAAAGCATTTTTATCCTGGTCAATTGCAATATACATATATGCATATATTTTATATGCATATACATATATATTATATGCATATACGTATATATTCTATTTATCACATGCATATGTTTTATATATGCAGATATCTTCTCCTTGTCAATGCAATAAATATATGCATATAATAAAGCAGTCAATTATAACTCATTTATTACATGCATATATAAAATTAAACAAATCAAGGTTCACAAACCAAAGACAAACTGGTCTAACCTCCATCCCCACGTAACCTCAGATATCATTAGTACCATGGGACTTTCCTAGCTCTCTATCAATTTCTTCCCTCAGAAGGGCAGGGTGCTGTTCTTTCCAAAATATGTATCACCAGAACATTTGAAATGTCAGGTACAAGACCAGAAGCAGCACCTTTAAGTGCCCTGAAAGTGCTAAGCATTATTTTCTAAAATAAATAAATTCCTGAAGGAGGGAAAAAAAGCCCCAAATTTTCATACCATAGAAGACCCCCAAGTTTTCCACCAAACCAGTAAGCACTGAGACAGCAATAAGAAAAAAGAAATTGAGAGTAACTTCTGGTACAGGATTGCTGTTTTGCTTGACACACAGGAAGCAGGGCAATGCTATTTATGACACCAACAGGAAAGAAGAGAATCACTTTTGAAGCCAGGTAAGTATTGCTCGTTTCATTTCCATTAATATAATGGACATAAATTTGAGCCATGTAATGATTCCCTAAATCCCACAAAAGGAGGCAGCCCGCTGCTCCCAGCAGCAGTGCTTCCCCAGAGCTCCTGCCAAGCTGTTAAGAGAGCAGCAAACTCAAGTGCTTCATAAATATTTCTGCAGGACTGTAAATACCCAGTTCAGTGGGGAATACCTGTGTACACACAGGAAATACCACGGCTAATGCAACATAAATAGGAGAGGAAAAAAAAACCACCAACCCTGTGTTACTCAGAAGTGCCGTCTCAAATGCCCTCTCAGGTGTCCACTGTGCATCTACACTGCACAATTACATGTAAAATACAGGTAAGCATTAACTTAATTTGGAGTATTCCCAACACTTCTAACCACATAAGCTCACCAGCCTGAGGTTTTGGATGCTGAGATGTTCTAGGATTCTTCCCTGGTCACTTGCCAGGCAAGAATTGGGGGCCAGGACTATGGTAAAGGGGCAAGGGGAACTATCAGCATTTGGAGAACTTGCAGCCATTCATTTGCCTGCCTCATCACAGCCCAGACAGAAACAAAAAGCATGGAAGGGCTTTAGGAAATGTGTTTCCCAAAATAATGCTAATTTACACTGACTGCTTGAAGATTATTTGGGAGTGATGGGGAGGATGGAGAAAAGACTGAGAGAAGCTGTTCTGTGGTGGCAAAGGGGCCCCTTCACTCAGATTTTTGCCATATCAACAGCACAGCCCCTTGACCATCATCTCACAGCAGAATGCTGCAGGACTATGTATTCCCAGTTTTACAGCCCTTGTTTCCAGTTTCTTCTTACCTTAATCTCTAGCTCCAAAACCACTAATTATTTACAGTCCTTCCTTGACACCTAGAGCATTAACATTTTTATTCACAAGCTATTGCTACCACCTTCCAACTTATCTTCTCCTCCATCAGTCGTTCTGCATTTTAGATGTAACTCACTACATGGAAATAGCTGTTCTGAGCGATAGAGCTTTATCTGTTTGTGTTTACACAAAGGACTATTCATTTCACATGCAGGATCTAACACACAGATAAAGCCTTACTGCCGAGGCAGAGCTGGGAAAGCTCACTAAATAAAGGACCTCAGGATGCTTTTCTCTGGGCTAGAGGAGTTAATTCTTCTCACGGCAGCTGATCTGGAGGTATGGTTTGGATTTGTGCAGGGATGAGTCAAGTTGTTTCTCCTCTTGCCAACTCCACCAGCAAAGCAGTTGGGGAGGGAAAGCAAAAAGTTGGGAAGGGAAACAGGTGGGACAGCTGATCCCAGCTGACCCAAGGGACCATATGGTGTCATGTTCAACACACCAAGCTGGGAGGGCACGTTTGGAGGGATGCCAGACAGAAGCACAATTCTCCTTAAGTGAAAATGAAGAGACAAAAGTAGAGCACTTACCCTACTTTAAACCATTGTTGTACAAAGAGGAATGCTAAAGGTTTCCCAAATTCCTCATTCTGCCCATACTGGAAAGAATATTAAGCACACAACAGATGCACCAGCCTAGTTCAGACTTGGACATTCACTCACAGAAGAAACACTGTAGATAAAATTTGGACTTTTCCATTAGCCACAAGGTTAATCCCTGCTCCACAACCCCATTTATTTGGTCAGCTATCTGACAAGTAACAATCTCATCTAAAAGAGACATCCAGGAAGGAATTGGTTTCTTATCTTCCCCTGAAAACAGGGAATTCTTCATGGAAGGGGCAACAAAACGTTAGTCCTTGCTGGGGGGTGAAGGAAGTGCAGAGCTGCTACAGGTGCTGTAAGCAAGGAACACTGCAAACCCACCCACCCAAAACTGCAGTGCTAATCAAATAAATAACTCAGACACACCAAGGAAAAAAAAATAAAAATCAGAACAGCCTCTGGACCTCCTCTTAAATACCAGACAACCCCTTACATAAGCAGCGAGTCGATATTACAGACAACAAACTTCACAAGAAAAATGTGTGCCAGGACAAGTCACCCACACAGCAACTTGATTTTCTTCCAGGTTTCCCCATCTTTTCAAACGGGAATCTACATCATTTTTTTCTAGTTACAAGAGCAGCAAACACACACCCCATCAGCAAAGCTATCAGTGACATCGTTTGTTTCTACAGCCCATAATTATGTGTACGACAGACCACAGGCTAGCACCAAAAGCAGGGAGGGGGCCATGGATTCCAGCTTTTATGCTTTTGGTACCACAGGCAAGGAAAATACCAGGACAAAGACCTACCCAGGAAACCCGGAACAACCTCAGCACAAAAAACCCAAACAGTATCAGCAGGGAGAGACATGTAACTGCCTGAAAATAGGAAAAAAGCTACTGAAATAATATTCTTTACTTTGAGTTGCCTATAGCAAGAAAGACCCACTCTAAAGACTTCTCCACCTTAGTCACTCTAAGTGCATTTATACAAATAAACTTAATTTGATTTGACATCTATGACCACTATAATAAGACTTATTTTAGACTTTTAAACTTGGGGTTTACTCTTCATCACCAAGAATGTGTCTGAGCTTAATCTGAAGTGAATATTAACCCTCAGCCTCCATATTTCCACTTTTGTTTTTTGGAAGTCACAACCCAAACACTCCACAGTAGTAGAATCTAAATTAGGACTAAATTATGACTACAACTCAACAAGGGGTCACAGCACACTGACTCTTCACAGAGGTGGGCTCTATTCCACAGAACCAATCCTTAGATCTTACACAAAATTAGTGGAAAAATAAAGCCTCATTAAACCATCTGCACAGAAGAAATATGGAAACTATCATTAAGGATACCAGAATTTCTAAAATTTTGAACAGGAGTGGAAGCAAACTGAACATTTTTCTATTTTTAAGACACAGCACTTGTCACTTCATTGCACTGGTGGCCTACGTGACTGTAATAATGGCTGTCTTCCCTCAAAAATGAGATTTTCAAGTACCAATTTAAATGGCAAAAGCATTATTTTTATTGCAACCATAACGTTTAAAATAAGTAGGTACTTAATGACAGAGCAATTGTCCAAATCTTCTAGTGACATTGGAATGTGGAAGCAACAAGCTACAATTTGTTTGGGTTGTTTTTGTTTTTTTTTAAAAGCTCATTATTTCTTCCAGTATTTGGAACAGCTGGTAAAAGTAATCATTTGGCAAGGTCTGTCAAGGGATAAAAAAGAAAAAAAAAAGTATTTGCTATGGTAGATTACATACTTTAAACCAAAATGAAAGGCTGAAACATACAAATATTTATGAAAGAACAGGGGGGGTTTTAGACTTCCAAATAGTGCAATAAATACGCATGCACACACATTAGTTCAGAGGAACACATCCCTTTCATTTTACACTCCACTATTTAACTCTCTTCCCAGATCCACCTTCACAACCTCAGAGAGTCACTGAAATGCTGCGGACATGCCACACGGTTCTGTGTATCAGAATAATAATAATAATCATTTTTATTTTAATTTTTCAAGTAAAGAACTTATTCCTATTCCCATATCTTCGCCTGAGAGCCCTTTTAATTTCAAAATTATAATAATTCAGAGAGAGGGGGAGAAGATATGAACTTCATCTCCTGCCTTCCTCAGCAGACACCTGTCTTCCCAAACCCAGATGCTTTTCTTCTGGAAAGCCACTATTTAAATTTCATCAGGGATATCCATTTGCACAGACCAAACAACTCCTGGTGCACAGAGATGATGCACCCCTTTGTGGCAGGAGAGAAAGGATGACACAAGAGTCACCAGGAGTCATTAGCCACTTTAGGAGATGCACACAGACACAGGAGCAATCACTGCAACCCCTGGATGAGCTTGGAATCCAATAGGAGACACAAACATGGGATAAAAGTGGAGCTGTGTATCATTAACCTCATTAACACAGTTTGAAAACAACATCAAGCCTGGTAAGCAGCTGCTTGGCAAGACAGTGTTTAGACAGCCAGTTTACTTTTGAGTTCCAGCCCAAAAAATGCAGCCCCATTTCTACTCATGTTTGTTGCTGAGCTTTTTTTTTTCCCCCTGCACTACTGCAAATTTATCCAAACTTTCAGACACCAAAATTTTAAGCTTCTGCTTGTACCTAAGGAAGTATCACTAGAGAGTTTGCCTCGATTTGTTCTCCAGCAGAAGGTTAAAAATAAGGTGTCCTCCTGCTCTTAAAAGTCCATTGAAACAAAATATTTCTTGATTCAAAATACCTTCCTTGTCACACCATGCCAGGAAAACGCATCATTCCCAACCACACAATGATGCTCCCAGTCCCACCCCAGCAGTTCAAACCAGCATTAAAAAGTCTGACTGACTTGGATGCACCACTGAATGAAATCTGATATTGAATAAAAAAATACAGAAAGAAGAGTTAATTAAGTTCCCACTCTGGTTCATTCCTTGCCGTTACACAGCTGTGGAATTGCAGGTATCAGCTGATCTGTGGAGTTCAGAGATACCTCAAAAAGCTTCATTTCAGACTACTTAAACATTCAAACCTCGTGTAATGGCTACACTGGGAACCTGAGTGGCAACAACCACACACTAAGCGCTCCTAGATATGTGCCTCTACCTTCCTATACATCACCCTTCTAGTCTCAATGCTACTCAGTAAAATATTCATGATCTTTCAGAGGTCTAGGATGAGGATCCAACAAAACCAAAACACAATTAAGAAAGAAACTGAAGGCTAAAGGTTTTAGTCTAACCCCAAAATATGCAGTATTTACTTGAAGCAGTGTGACAGATGGGCCAGACACTACTTTTTTTTGGCTTTCTCCTAGCAGCCCACAACTCCTGGACCTACCCCAGACAGCTAAACAACAGAGGTGCAAGGACTGCATGTTAAAGCAGGAGAGAAGAGCCACAAGGATCTGATGGGAAACCTGCTGACAGTACACGATCCAAACACGGACTAATTGATTAAACTTTTAGGCCAACTTTCAAAATGCATGTTCAAGGGCAAGTCGTACGAGTTGTTCTTGCCTAGGACAGGTTAAGCAAGAAGGAAACGCTTCTTTATCTACTGTCTTTTTTTTTTTTATTACTCGCTCCCTGGGTGTATTTTAAAATCAACTCATATGACTAAAATGGATTCCTTTATGTGGTGAAATAATATGAACAATAACACACAAAGTTTCTCTGCTACAATAGCTGCCTCTAGTGCAACCATTAGAGTGCTCAAATTGGCAATAGAAGGCACAGCGCTCATTTTCCAGTGGCATCACACCCACGCCTTCAATTCACTAAGAAAACAGGAAAAAAAACCAACCCTGTCAGAACCAATATCACAAGTTAGCAATTCCCTATCCAACAGGGAATCTTTTCAACTGAATATGAGGATTTCAGCCTGAGCCATTAACTTGCAGAGGCTCAGAGCAGAGAGTTTCCCAGCCCCGCGTTCAAAGCGGCGTGACCATCGTGCAATTTGTAAATGCAGCGCAAGAGGCCAGTTCTGCCTCCCAAACCACTGCCAGACTCGTTCCCATGCACAGCAGCACTCACCCCCCAGCACTTTAATGAAAAATCAGCTACTTCTGATGGAAAAGATATGCACTGCTTTGTGGCTGATATTCATAGGGCTTCCCATGTAATTCCGTGTTTCACTCCTTGCCTCTGAGCCATTAATTGCAAATGACTCTGCTGCTGGGCAAAGTGTGCCTTTGGAAATGCAAGGCTGGAAAACCCTGGAGTTTCACGGCAAGTTTTATTCTATTTGCATAGGAGCAGGGCTCCAGCAAGCATGACCACTGGGCATCACCTTCCTCAGGACTCCCCAGAGATGGATTTTAGGATCTTACCTAAAATGGTCAGGACACTTCAAGTTTAAAAAGAGCAAAACAAAGCCCCTTATGCAAGGGTTGAAATGAGAAAATCCATTTTTCATTAGGGCATACTAACATAACCACAAGACCTGACTTTTGTTAGACAGAAAATTCTTCTGCTGATCACAGAGGGAAACTCAGGGCAGGCTCTGAAAAGTCTCAGACTTATGAATTCCAAGTACCCTGGGAAATAACACAGGCCTTAATATCACCACATCCAGCAAAGTGCAAATTAGGTTGTGAAAAAGAAGACAATCCTCTTCCCTCCTCTGAAAACCAACAAAACCGACAATTTCTCAGCTTTTTCTCTGTCTCCTTCTCTAACTGACTGTGCTCTGTGGCTGAGGCTTGGATAAACCACTGGGGTCACGGACTACAAACACAACTCCATCTACGTCAGCCAAAAATTGGACAGATTGCAGCTAGAAACCACAGAATACATACTCAAACACAGTGAGCCATCACAAAGCTGCTCTGTGCCAAGCTTCTTGGTTCTCTGTTTTCCTTGCTTCAGTGCAGAAGGAAGGAATTGAGGCAATTATTGTTCCAAAAAGTTTAGTGCATCTCTACAGGCAGAAGGATCCAGGCAAAGCCACCACCTTTTATTTCTGGTTCCAGTTTGGCGTGCATCTTTCCACAAAGAAAGAGTGGAGTTCCCATCCCAGAGTTCTCACCATTTATTCAGACAAATGTCAAGAAGTTTTCAAAGACACAAACTTTCCACGATTTAACATGGTTTTTCATTCACCTCGTGTGTTATACTTTTGAAATGCAGGTCAGAGCCAAGGAATCAATCAATGCAAAAGGAAATAATTTGAGCTTTTTCAGTGAGAGTACTGTATTGTTTTTCTGTGTTTTTCTTGTATATCTGCAAAAGTAACTTGTTCCATCTGTGTTTTCCCTCCATGGAGCACAAGATTTGCTACTCCACAACATTGCCTTCCCAAGGCCACAGGGACAAAAGAGTAAATTTGTATCGTTCTCCCTTTGTGTGAGGATTTCCACAGCGGTGTGAATGTTGCTTAAATTCATTTTCAAAACTGATTTCACCCGCTCCTGTAGCTCTGTGTGAGCTCATGTCCCACCCAGCACACAGCAACTCTAGAACAAACTTGGAGAATGTAACACCTTTAGTACAATTTTCACTGCAGGCTCAAAAAACTTAAAAGGAAAGAACAAAGTCACTGCCCTGTTTCATTGAATTTCCATCCCTCCCACCATCATGCCATCGTTCAGTTTCAGTGAAATATTCCTGCATCTTCTCTGCTGGCCTCTGCTTTCATCCAGAGCTTTTCTGGATAAAAACCTCCTCTGTTTCTGAGGGAACAGATATCCCCCCCCTCCTGCCTAACCACTTACATCACCGAGGAAATCATCCCATTGATTGCCCTAACAGCACATTAGCAGTTAAATATATATATTTTTTATTCTACCACTTAGGCTCGTGTGCCTGAAAGAGCAGATGATGCCCACTCCAGCAGCTTTTCTACACTCAGATCCCCCCATCAATTTCAATGCAAATTCCCCAAGGAGAATGACTACAAAGACTGGGCTCCTGCAAATATTTATGGCATAATCCAACACGGTTAATGAAGTAACCGTGACACAAACCAGAGAGAATACCAGTTTAATATGTCACTCCTCAGCCACATGAATAGAAATTAATATATACACAGATATCATCTAAATCATGGAACAACTGCAGGCTCTTCATTGCTAAAAAGTGCAGCTGTAACAAAACAAAAAAAAAAAACCCTTGAATCTTGAAAGGTAAAGATGTTTAACAGGCAAACAGTACAAAAGCTAAATTTCACCTTAGGGACAAAAAAAAAAGTGTGGAAATCAGCATAGGTGACCTTATTTATGGTTCAGTTTTTCTTGAGTAGATACAGTGATATGCAAACTACTTCAATACTAGCAAAAAGGGAAAAAAAAAAAGTGCTTCAGGTTAAATGCCATTGAGAAAAAAAAATAAAATACAGCAACTGAAGGACGCGTACTCACATGGAAGGTATCCAAGTATGATAACAGTACCCATCTCTTAATTTCCAATCATCAGTTTTACACTTTTTACACACTGCCTGAGAGATAAGTTCCTGGTATTGAGTGCTCATCAGTGCACACAGTGGCAATTTCAAGCAGTTTTGCTTAGGAAAAACAAGATTTCTAAGCTGTAGACATCTCATTTTTACAAGCATCTCCTGCCTTTATTGCTCTAGGATTTAATAAGCAAAAGGGTATATACAACATCTAGTAATTTAAAGGACTTTCTTCCTCACAGTAAAATCCTTTAAAAATATGCTTCTGTGTTCATATGCTTGCATTTCATTTGTACCAGAGAAACTGATAGAAATTAACCTAAAACCTAATATTCTACTCTGGTGACTACATAAAAATCATACTTCAATCTGCCACTTCTACCCTTGCTTCTCCAAAAAAACCAAATCTAACACCCAACTTGAATTACATGCAATGTGTGAAGCCAATGATATTAATTCCCTAATTAGATATTCTTTTCCCATTATCCAAAAAAAAAAAAAATTGGTATTTGATGCAATGGAAGTGTGCACAACACGTTATTAATCACTGTCAACAACGTCAAAGGTTGCAAAGATAACTACTCATCGTTATAGAATCTGGGCACGTGGCCAAAAAGAAGAAAAAAAACACACAGACACAGATATTAAGTTATCATCAATGGTTATGAATAGTTCTTGGCTTCCAAAGTTCAACGCTCAAACATCTGACAAAGGGCTGGATTTTGGAAGGGTTGAGCTGCACCCTGATCCCTGTGAACATGCAGAGCATTGTCACATATGCTGCCTCACAAGTTGAGATGTTGGAGCCCAAGACTCAATTTGGAGCAATTTTCTGAAGTGCACGGTCACATCTTCCTCTCAGACATTAAGGACGAAAGATTTAACAGTCACCACGTTGTTCTGTGGTATCTCTGACGTTATCTGCAAAGGGGACAACGCTGCATTGCAAATAAAAACAAACAGTCTTCAGCCAGCCATTAAACACAAATCAAGACTGGATGCTTTCGTTATTTAGAGGCTGTAAAAAAAAAAATTCTAAATTGAAACCCACTTTCTAGTTTAATAGGAATGGATGTAAGGTGTGGAAGAGAACTCATAACATAAAAAGCACTCTGGATGACTAATCTTAATTGGCAACAAAAGATTATCATTGAAGTTCATCACAGCAATTGACTTGCAATAGAATCATTTCAGCACACTGTCCTCTTTCAGAAGAGAATTGGCCATTCCAAACTCCCAGATGAATCTGGCCACGATAACTGGACACCTCTCAAGCTGGCTAAAAACACGTGCCAGCTTTAAGTAAACAGAATTGTGTCCTGAATATTTAAAATACGCCTGCTGAAAAGGCTTACTGGGGAAATTGCTATGAAAACCACCACTGTGACCCAAAGAAACAGGACACAAGAGACCTTTATAATCTGCTCTCATCCAAAATCGTGAGATCTAGTCAATAAATTAGTGGTTTGCTTGGAGGACACCTAGCAAGATAAACTAATTGGCATGTATGGTTTGTTTATACACACACACCCCCCCCCCTTGAGACATTCAGAACACCTTGGAACAATCTTAATCCTTCCGCACTTGAGAGTGAGCAGCTTTTACTGCAGAGGAAGTGTTATCAGCCACGACCCATCAGAGATGACAGGGAGGAGAGGACAGCAGTTACTGCCTCCTCACCTTCAAAAACATGGACAACTCATGTCCGTGAGACAAAGTTCTGCATTGTCCTCGCTCCCCAGGAGCACCAGGATCACCCCCATTCCCACACACACCTCGGGCTCCGTGGGATGTTTCTCTCTCTTTTCAGACCACACCAAAACTCTCTACAGACAGGAATTGTCTGCATCTCAAAGTACACATGAAAAGCCAGTAGGAACAGTAAAAAAAACAAAGCTACTATGGGGCAGTACAGTCATTTAAAGGCTGCAGAATATTGTGGTTTGTAAGAGGTATCTTTTTGTTTGCTTGGGGGGGGTTGTTGTTTAGAAATAACACTTAAATTTTGAAGTAGATTTCCTCACATGAGGTGAATGCTTGCATCATACTTGCTTTCCATGCATCTTGTGCTCTTTCCTGCAAGACTCAAACAAGTATTTTTCTCATCATTTATCAAGATTATCCATTTCTAACCTCCGTTTTACTAACGGCAACAAAAAACCCCAAAAAACAGAACCAGCACTGCAAGAACAAGCCAATTCTCCTCCAGCTTCCCATCCCTCCATCACTCTTTTATTCTCCCAAAGATCTTGGAGCTACATTGCCTAAAAGCCACACAGGGCCAATGCTGACAGCTGGATTAATCTGAAAATTATGCCCACCTCCAAAGGGAAAAAAAAAAGAAGACCCACAACCAAAAAATGAGCTTAATCCAAGAGGAATCCAATGCTGGGAGCTGTGTGTCTCAGATATCCTCATCTGTGTAGGGCAGCACTGAAGGGGCCACCCAAACAAGGCAGCCCTTGAGAAGTGAAGCTGCAGCAGCAGGGCAGAGCAGACAGATCAGTCCAACCCCTGTGGCACACCCAGATTGTGAAGGGCTCTTTTGGTCAAAGTTTTTAATAAAACTGCAGAGATGCTTCTTGCTATTGGAGCACACCCAGGCTGGGCCAGTCATCCCCACCAAGCTGCAGCATTTCCCAACTCAGATCCTGCCAAAACAACCCAGAGAACGAGAGGGGGAGGATTTTCTTTCACACCCTCCCCTCCTGAACCACAGAGCTCCATCTTTCCTGCAGTTATTTACAGTTGCCAATCGGAAACTAATCTTCTCCTCCATGAAGAGATAGGCTTATACAATTGGGAAAATCCAACAGCTACATCTACAAGCCAAAAAATACACCTACAGATAAAGACAGGTGAACACAGAAAACTAAAACCACTGTGTTGATGTCATTATCGATCACAATTTGGATTTTCTGCTAATGCCACTCAGCACACATCCTCTTTCCCACTGTGACTCTGTCCAAGTGTTAAACACAGTGGCTTCGCACTCAGCCGCTGTGAATGCGGCGCATGGCATTAGACCACCCACCATCAATCCCAAATTCCAGGCTCTTAGGAAAGCAATCATCTGCCTCTCTATCTAGAAAGGCCTTTGCCTGTACATGCTCCCATCTATTCTGGAATTTTGAAGTGCTCTGCTGCACTCTGGGTTACTACACAGTTTACACAAGGTGAAAAATCTCCCCCACACTCACCTTTCATCCCCTGCCAGCTGGTCTATCATGCCATGTCATCTGAGTTTTTAAAAGGATGCACCCATGTATTTATTTTCCCCGCCTGATAAATATTTATGAATACTTTATTCCAGTCCTAACACATACACACTAGAAGTAATCTTCCTTTTATTTAGTCAAGCATCTTAAAGGCAAAGGAGTTTGGAGACAGGCTCTTCTTATGGCCAAGCCCGAGCTCCAGCAGTCAGCATATTAATCAAAACGATGCCAGTTTGGAAGGCAAATTAAAGAGACAATAACAACAAACCAGCACATAACATTAATAAGAGTTTCACATCAATGGAGTGCAGCATTTAAAACCTGCAAAAATCAAATGCTTGAAATAAAGATCTCTTCTGGTGTCTTGTGGTGGTCTCCTCATTCACAGAACGTGAGCTGTCTCACGTTTAATAGCATTAAAGCTCAAACGTTATGCAATAGGCTGATGCAACTTTCATTCATCTCTTAAATCTTGTGTTGATTTTGATCAAGGCTGATATGGGAAGGGCGCATTGTCAATAACTGAATTAGCACCATCTAGTTTTTGTATGAGTAGTTTTTCATGTTATGAACCAATGGAACAATAACAACTGAGGTCCAGTTCATGCTCATATCACAAAAAGATTTAACTGCAATCCACCTTTCCTTACCCTAAAGCCTTGCAATTCTGTGATCTCTCCAGTTTCTAAACCACTACCATCCCTACAGTGTTCACAGGATTCACTTAAAGACTTTTGAGCATCGCAGTAGTAAATTGAAGCCGTTTTAAAAATTCATTACCTTGTTTGACACGATACAGAGAACATCAATGAAGAAAACAAGGCATCTGAATTAGGAGACTTTAGAGAGAGAGACGGGGAAATAACACAGGCAATCCCATCTGCCTTGTTACATTTTTGGAGTAGTCATATTGGATGTATGTTGTTTATCCAAAACAAACCCTCCAAGTTACTGAGGATCTGATAGTCGCTGCTGTCATCACAACAAAGAGCTGAAAGACTTCAGAAAATAAACTGCAAGCCAAACGCTAGCAGCACACAGAGTTCTCATTCTCCACCTAGGACTGAGGTTTTCCATAACAAGCCTACCTTAAACACAATTTTTCAGCTGTTAACAGATTTCAGAAGCTACTCCCTTGCCCCTCAGCTCTCTTGAACACAACTCCTTTTTTTAGTGCAGAATACTTGAAAAACAGCTACGCGAGCCTGAGTACATATTTATTACCACCAGTGTGCGATGGCCTCGAGAGACATCTACACATCATAATCTGTTAGCAAGAAAAGGAATCAAAGTCTTCAATACCAGGCTATTTTTTCCCCCTAATGCTGCAAGGACAAGCTAATTTGTAAGCCAGATCATTTCTTTCCAAAGGATGAATGACAGTCTTCTGTAAAGAAGAGATTTTTATAATTCTACCACAAAAAGGGAAAGATATTTTTTTTATTCTACCACAAAAAATGATGTCCATCGTCTCACCCTTCCATGGGAATGTTAAAGGAGTCTCTCAGTCTCCCAAAATTTAGTCTGGCTCCCATCAGAAGCTGCAGTGGACTCCTGAGCAGCTGGAGAAAGGTTGAGGTACCTACCCTGGCTCCATCTCCCCATAACACACAGAGAGCACAGGTCACTGTCACATCTTTCCTCTGGGTTACCCTGCATTCCCAAAGAGCAGAAACTGACTGGCAAAAGGGTTTATGCAAGAAACTCACGTGTATTATCCCTTCCAGTCTTCCTCTGCAAAGGGAAATTACAACTTGATGTAGAAAACAATAACAAGGTGCTGCATTACAAAGGGAATTCATCTGGGAGGATAAGTTCACTTAGTCCAGCAGTCTCCTACCAATTATTTTAGAGTTAGACCAATGTGACCTTGAACATTTTTAGAAGAAAAGATCCATTTCCATCTGTAGCACATCTATTTTACTGCCAGGTCCTGTTACATTTAAAGTATTGTTCTTAACAATCCTCTGAAAGCGACACACACGAAAGTGAATGCAAACACAGCCATATGATGCTTTTCAAGCAGGAATACCTAAGAAATACACATTTGTCACACTCACCAACAATTCCTTCATATGCACTGGACCAGTTAAATATGCTTAAAGTTGTCTATTGTACTGGATCTCTATCTTAGAGAGGCTTGATTTCTTTTTTTAAAGAATATACTAGAGCTTTGCTGCTGCTGGAAGATGTCACTAATATTTGTTCCTTAAAGTTATGAATTGCTGCAGTGTGCAAGCATAAATAAAGCTACACCACATCTGTCAAACTAGACTATAATCAAGCAGAAAAACCCCTAACACTGAATGCCTAAAAATAAATACTGACAAATGCATGTCTGTCTCTCCCTAATGCCTCCCCCTTTCTGGAAGACCCTTGAGTCTGGAAGCTTTGCAATACACCCTAAAATTAGTAAAGAAGTCTGAATTATCACAGAGACTATTTCCTGTACACTCCTCCCTCCTTTTCCCCATGCCCTTTCCTACCACTCCCTTCGCCAGGAATATCACAATAGATAGCAGACCTCAGGGATATCAAATTTGCTTCCAGGCACAGACATAACAAGAGGCAATGTCTGGCTGTCCAATTTGAATTTCCCAGCTATTTAAGGTTTTGAAGTATTTTATACCGTGGCCCACACATTATTCCAAGTGACAATTACTTCAAAGCCAGAGGGTGTCCATTTGCATAATAATGAACATTTTCCTAAGGAGTTGTGTGGTGAAACTACACGCTAATGAGTCAGAATGTATATTACCTGAAAGTCACACTTGCTTTATGAAAATAATTAAAACACAACCTCTAGTATTTACCTTCTTGTACCTTTTATATAACAGAGACCTCTGCCCTGCCAAATGCACGGGACACAGAACTAATTTTTGCAATTTTTGACTGATTTTTGACCCCGAGTCATCAGGCACTCAGTCACTTCCACTGGACTTTTCCCACGTGTGAGGGCTGGGAAGTGGGCTGGGCTCCTGAAGCAGTGCATCAGGTGAAGTGCATCCTCTGGCACAGAAAACGTGGGTTTGCCAAACCTTAATCACAGGGAGGATGAAGGAAATACAGCAACTTCTGCTAAACCACTGTGAAAGAAGGGAACGAGAGACAAGGTGCGTTTCACAGCTGCAGAAGCACTGCCAGGAACACTCTGCTACTGGGGGAATTTTTTTTTACAATCTGACCAGCAACAGAAGAATTTTTTTACTAAGCAGAGAGTTCTCTTTAGCATCCTACAAGCCTTTTTAATACCAGAAGTTAACTTTATTTTCAAACAAGTGTTCTCAACACTCCAAAGAACACACCCTCTACTACATTACTTACCTGTATTTACTGCTTGAGCCTTTTGGTTTCATTACCTTTGAAATGAGATTGATGAAGCCATTAGGATCCTAGCTATAAAATCCTCGTTTATAGCACAGGATGTGGAAAAGTGGAGCAAGAGGCTCACTAATGCACCGAGCCACAGCCACAGCATCGTGTCCAGCTCTCCCTCTTTAGCCCACACTCACAAGGGCCCCAGACAAGGCACCCCAAAGCCAACTAGAGGAGACAGGATACATAAACCACCCCAGACTGGAGATTTTCCACAGAATCAAGATGCCTGGCTAAATTCTGAAATATCCCAGCTAATTTATGACCATTAATGCTCGCAGTCATCCAAGATAAGAACAATAACCACACGCAATGCCTGAGGGTTTTAGAGCCTGTTGTCAGCAGCAGCAGCTGGAAGAAGGGCTGGATTTCTTCCCTGCACACAAGGCCAGCAGCTGATGCATCACATTGCTGGGTTCCTGTCCAGCTCTGAAAGATCAGCTATTGATCAGTGCCACTGGCACAGGATTTCAACCAGCAGATCACACCAGTGCAGTCTAAATCTACCATCGGAGAAGAGAGGGGGCAAAAGGCAGTTTAAAACTACATTCTGTGTGGATACACACAGGAGCAAGCAGGGAAGATCCTCCAGGCACGAACAGAGTCAGGGGTGCCATATATAAAGTCCTCATCAGCACCGATCCTCACACCTTTAAGATTGGAAACAGTCAACCATATTATTCAAGAAAATTTCAGCAAACAGAAATAATTTCTGCCTGATTTTGTACAGTTCTATTGACAACTGCATCTGCACTTATCTGCTGTGTAATCTGTCTAGCATGTAGGCATTTTCAGAGTAATGCTTGCCAGGATTTTGGAATAAACCCTCAAGAATAATTGTTCTGCTTTTCGTTCAAGCGGGGGAAGATGGATATGCCCCCAAGCATATTGTAATTCACACCCCCCCCCCCCCNCATGCTCTGTTTTTGGTTAAGCTAGAGATCCAAAACCTGCTCAAGGAGTGCCACCAGCAAATCTGCAAAAGGTGTTACAGATGTTTTCCACAGAGATTCCTATCCTGGCAGTGTAATGCTTCACTCACATTTCTCCCATCACTGCAGAGCCACAGCACAAGCAGAAATTGTTTCTGCATCTCATCAGCCACTTGGTTTCATCTCCCAATCGACTTCATTCCCTCCCCTCTCAAAGAGGTTTAAAGCCACAGCTCATGTGGAAAGCCACCACTGCCCTTCATGGCTTAAGCCACGTGCTTGCAAACATGGATATTTCTCCCACATCCTTGGAACTCCAGCTGAAACTCCTTAGTCAAGTTATTTTTGAGATCAAGAACTTCACTTGGTATGAGGAAGAGAAGCAGCGTTTGTTACCTGTGCCACTCATGGTTTACTCACTTTACAAAACAGAGGTAAAGCTCAAAAACGTGGGCAAGCCTGAGGCCTCAGGGAATCCCACACGAGCTTTTTTCCTTTGTACAGCAACACAGACGTGGGGAAAGGTCAGGGCAGAGAGATGGAACACTGACAGAATTCCAGGAGTCAGCTCCAGTGGAGCCTCTGCCACAGTCCCCAGGCACATCCAGTTCACCACCTGCAGTCCAATCTTTGGTTGACATCTCCACAATCTGATCCTTTGCATCACACCCCAACAAAAATTCATATAAGTTGCAGAAAAACCATCCTTGAATATTAAAAAAGTTCGCAAATTCCTTCAGCTGGATAAAGGTTACAAGAGACATTAGCTGAATAAGCAAGACCCCTTAGTTTATATTATAGAAATATTTTTGACAATATGGAAAATTCCTTCATGAGCAGGGTCTGGCTGGCAATACCAAACCACACCCCTTCATTAAAACCATTGTAGAAAGAACTTCCAGATAAAGCAGAAGAAAAAAATACCTTGTAGCAAGCATTAAGGTGAAAATCTGCATCACTAAAACAACTACATGAGTCTTTGAGCCAGTTTCTCAGAGAAGAGTGGTTTAAAATTGTCACAGACAACACACTCACAAAAAGGGTTACAGAAACATCCTGAAGAGCTGGAAATTTATGACCTAAAAGCAGAAGCCATGCCCTGGACACACCACCCTAACTAAAAATCTCCCAAATCTGATCCTGGGATTATAAGGTTTAAAATAAATTTAATAACATAATCTTAATTACTGTAATAAAAACATAAAATGCAACCAGGAACCTAAAATTCAACAGAGATTGTTATGTTTCCAGAAGGTTTGAAATGCCTGAAAAATAAAGGAGAAGCTGACATTTTCTCAGTTTCTCCTGCTCAGTGGATTTTTTATTGCACGTCTATTTCCATAAAACCCCAGTTAGTGAAATTATCAAAACACCACGACACAGCTTGCTGTAATTTCATAAGCCAAGCCTCGCTGCAATTTATAAGTGGTTCTACTCGAGTGCTTCCACACTGGCTCAGCAGCACAGCACCCAACTGCATTAATGCCTCAGCACAAAATTCTGCTAATAAACACTTTAAACGCCACAACTCCTCAGTGTAAGCAGGTCAACGCATGCCAGACTGCTCCTGCTCTTTAAAATGGCTTGGAGATGAAGGCAGCAGCAGAGCATCCTCAAGGAAATGGGAAGTGCATCAATAACAAGGCAGGAAAAACACAAACCCAGGAGAAAGCTAAAGCATATGGCTTCAGTCACGGCTACTGCTCCAACAAAAAAACGAGTCAAGGGAGAAAGAAGCCCCTTGAAAACAGTGTTAGTCTGCTTGTAACACTGTAAGACTGCAGCTCACACTTTCTTCATTCCAAATAAAAATAATAAAAGGAAAAAAAAAAAAAGGGGGCTGAGGATGTTTATTATCAAGTAGCAGAAGGGGAGGAAAAAAATCAGTGGAGAGCACCGTGAGTTTGGCTTTCCAAGGTGCAGTGCCAGACAAACTCTTCCATCGATATTTCAAAGTCCAGGGTGACAATTTTTTTTGCAGTCAAAACCAAAAATGCCCACAAATTCACGTAGGAAAGCAATCAGCCATCTATAAGCCTGTGAGCCTGACAACAAACACAGTCCCTCCTAAAATCAACCAACCCAGTACACCAGGTAAGTGCAAATAAATATCTAAATAATTTAAAATCACGAGTTGAGCAGAGACAAATGTTTAGTTGGACAATAGAGCACATCTAAGCATAAAATGCACATGTACAGAGATCCTTCCAAAGTCAGAATGCATTTCACAATTACATTTCACCCATCATTCAGTCCAAGAGGGCTCAGCCAGGCAGAGCAGGAGACACTCCTGTCACTACTGCACACACACATTTCTTAAGGAAGTGTCCCACTAACTTAGAGCTACAGACCTGAATGAAAAGTCAAGAAGAAGGGGGAAGGAAGGATGGAAATCAACTGCAAAAATATTTTGTTTCACTCATCAGCAGAAAACACATTTTATCAGAACAAATGGCAGCACTAAATTTTTCATGATACATGACATGAAAATGTACCCAACTAGATTATTTTAGCAGCAGTTTTTACCTCAAGTCCCCTCTTCAAGAAAACAAAAGTAGTAAAATTTCACTGTTCATGAGTGATCATCCATTTCAGACCAAAACAATACTCTACATACAAACTCCTACGGACAAAAATTCTGTAGCATCACCTGTATTACTCTTGTATTTCAAGACTGTTGGCAAGGTCAGATCCTGGCACAAAGCCTGCTCACTCTTCACATCAGTATTCACGTTGGTAATCCTGCTGCCTTCAGGTGGATCAGCTTACACGGTTGTTCAACCTGATCAAATTCTTCACTTGTACATTTAACAGTTACACGGAATTTGGCTACGTAATTCCCACCAGAGCCAACTTAAGATATGTAGATGGCTGCATTGCTATCCCAAAGATTCATGTGTGTCCTCTTGAAAGCCAGCCTGGGAAGCTGTGATGAGTGAAAAGAACCTGCTTTGGCTGATTTCAGCAAAGTCAGGGGCAGCCCAGTTTTGAATTCTTGAAGACCAGCCAACACATAAAAAGCAAAAGCCCATCCCCTCTAAAAAAACAAGCAGAGATACTAAATCTTGCCTTGCTTTGATCAATATAGCTGCTAAATTGATACTCAAAAAACCAAACAAAGAGAAAACTAACCATTATTTCCACGCCACAAACGCAGACATAGCATTCTGTGTTCCACTTGGGAAAGACAAGCCAGATCCATCATATCCAGGGGTGTACATGCACAGACTGATTTCTTACTGCTTCAGAAACACTAAGCAATGGTTGACTTTAACGCCCATAAAATAGAGGGTGATAAAAAGGATAATGCACTCACCTGATTAAAAATGAGCTTGGTCTTATTTCTTCCAGCACAAGGCTCATTTTCAGTAACAAAAAAGTGTCCATTGATGATTAAGATTAATAGCCTTTGATCACACATATGCTTTTCCCTACCAGAAATCTAAGAATTTTAAGCTTGGAACACTAAAGTTTATACTACTATTCAACTCCATAATAACATCAACTGAGTGGCATCAACATTCTTCTTATTATTATTATTCCAAAGTGATTTTTCCCAGTAAGCATAAGCAAAGCTCTCATCAGTAAGCTTCCCCTGAACAATTCTATAGGAAATGAAACGTAATACTCCATTTAAGACTTGTTTTGCAAACAGAAGTGAGAGAGAGATCACCCGAGCACGCAGAGTCATTAAAATGGATCTTACATCTATCATTATAAATTTAATAATCTCCATGACGGCTAGAGTTCAAGTTAAAATGAATGTCAGCAAAGCATGACCAATTGATGTTATCCCAGCTGCCACTGAGCCTCACTTGGGGTTATATTATCCATTCAGAGGCTCCATGTGCACCAAACACCCAGAGCCAGGAGCAGATGGGAGATGTAGGCTCCCATACCTATCAGCAAGGAGACACAGACATAATTGCATATTAATTCTGGTGCATCAAAACAATTACGGCATCCTTTGGTGTCACAGGGCGCCAATGTTTTCCCCATCACGCCCCACGTGCGGTATAACACGCTGAAGGGGGGAAAGTGTTCTAGCAGCCTCCAGAAATTAAGTCAAGAGAGGGGTTTTGTTTCAACCCTTATTGATTCACTTCAGTCCCAAAATGCTTCCTTGAAAAAAAAAAAAGGTAGAAGGAAGATCTTGGCAGCCTGTCGGTTAATAGATCATGCTCGGTGCAATTAAGATACAATCAGGAGTTTTATTTTGCTCCCCAAATAAATGTTCCCCAAATGCCATTTCTCTCTCTCTCCAAGCAAGCAGCTGCATTTTATCCAATTCCTTGAAAGTTTTCCAGGCTGCTTAGATTCCTAATGGGGTGACAGGGAAACCACCTTTATTCTTCAGCAGACCTGATGAAACTGTGACACAAACCTCCCTCTCCCTAAAATTAGACAGTGCTGGTGAACAGCAAAACAATAGCTGACGGTCAATTTTTTTTTTCCAACTCGGTTTTCAACTGAAATAAAAATCATGCAGGGCAAAGGAGCTCTCCACACAAAGCTGAACACTGCATTTTCTATCAGCTCTGTGTGGAGGATGACATCAATGATTTATACAGCAGAAAAATGTCAAGTTCTAGCTTGCTTGACTGGTGCCAACAAAACAACTCTGGAGCCCCCAGTTCCAAAACTGTTTTGGAACAGTTTTGAGTTTCCCAGCTACAGTTTTGTCTGAGACAAGGACTTCACTCAGGTCCAGTTTAGCACACAAACCCATCAGGGTGGGAGAACACAACACACCACCTTGACACGTAGAGCTTGCCACAAAGCACTTTGTGCAAAAATAAATGCCAACAGCTGATATCAGGCACGTTCCACGGTACATTTTGGTTCAGGCCAAAATTACGTGTGGCAACTGCAGCAAAATGCAAACGGTACCACCAGGACAACGAGGACACTAACAAAAGTGTACAACATTCTCAGCAAATTGCAGCACCAAGCGCCAAGAAAGCCTTTCTCTAACCGCTTCACCAATGATATCAACAGGAAAAAAAACAAACTTACAATACATCAACAATTTGACCAGACTCAATAGGAGTCAGTACATTTCACTTGCACTGCGTGTCTCTTTCATCAACAAACAACCAGAATTCTAGAGATTTTTTTTTCCCTTTTTTTTGCTCATATCACATTTTCCCCTTCCCTCAGCTCTTTGCTCCATACTTTGGAAGAAGCCTGAAGAGAAAGACAAACGTTTCCTAAAACATATAATCAGGAGAAGAGCTCTACAGCTGGCTGAGCAGAGCGAGCAGCAAGTGCAAGTGATAAAAGCATTATTGTGGAGCTCTTCTGCCACTTGCATTTCCTTCAGTAATTTAAGCAGAAAGCGTTCCCGCCTTTTGTCACTTACCCTTTTTTGATCTTCCAGTCCATGTGTCACAGTCTTCCTTTTCTGATGTTGGCTGGATTCAGAGCCAGGTTCCATTTCCCTGCTACAAAGACTCTTCCAGCTTCTTTAAGCTTTCTCTAAAAATCCATAGTACGAACAACAAAAACCTAAAAACAGCTTGAAAAAAAGGCGACAGAATTCCTTCAAACCTTGTCCATTGTCTTTCACCATCCTTCTAAATTCCTGCTTGCCATCACTGCTCATTATCTTAACTAGCAGCCATTCTGTGAGCCTCAGACGAAGGTTTCCACGTGTGTGCCTCGCAGAAGGATGACAGAGCTGAATCCAAACCCAGTAGTTCGTGCCACATTATTGCTCCATCAGCAGCCTTCTCGGTGCATTCCTGGCACAGATAATTTATATGTCAATAAAGGTGTAAATGTGCATTTAATCCACCGTGTTGATATCATCAGCATCCCTCTCGTGGGCCACCTTCCTCCCATAAATCAATGTAAACACTTCGCAGTGATAATTGCCTCCTGCAAATCTAGCAGGTGTTAATTACGTAAAATCATCCATGCACACTTGTCATCTTCTTCCGTGTATTCAAACAAATACCTAGAAGAGGGGAAGAAAAAAAAAAAAAAAAGAAGCAGTTTTTACCAGCTTGAAAGAAAACATAGCTACTGATGTTCTTTGCCCACCGCCAGGAGCCGCAAGTCAGAAGTGATACAATAATTACATGTTTTGAAGGTGCTACACTCCTCATCCAAGCTTCTCAAAACGCTCTGATGCCAATTTCGAGTGTTACCTTGCCTTTGGGGCTTCTGGCATAAAACCAGCTCAGGATGACAACATGGCACATCAGAGGTGAACCTGCTGCAACGACACTGACTGAAGCCTGCGAGGATCAACTCCAAACTCAGCTTTCCAGGGTTCAGAGCCCCAGACCTAAAGCCAAATCCATTCTGCTCCTGGGGTCTCTTACCCAGGGATCTTCCTCCGCAGTCTGTAAAGTTACTGAGTGCCACCTCCCAAAATCCTGAGTTTGATAATGCATGAACAGGTTCTGTTATTACTTGGGAAAGAAACAAAGCAGCACCTGAAATCACAGCTCAGCAGGTCAACCAGCCTAAAATGCTGCTCTCTTTGCACTGAGAAGCACAAGTTTACTACAAGAGACAAAGGAGTCTCCTGAGTTAATTTGCAAGGTGGGATCAATAGCAGCAGGCTTCAATATGCAGGCACCATGAAAAACATATTTACTACGCTGAGTTCCATACTAAAAAGGCCAAACATTAAATCAATTTTAACCACCTTAGCTGAGCATGGTATAAGAGCACATATTTAGCTGCATGTTGTTACAAGCCTGCTAAAAAAAAAAATCCAAACTCGTGTCCTGTGTGACAAAGGAGCTAATAAATAAGACCATCAGACACTCTCCCACCACTAAAGGATAAACGGCATAAAAACCAGATTTCTCACAACGCAGTGGAAATGCTTGGTCTGCATGCTGAGGTCCCTTGTTATGCCAAGGCATAAATCTTGACAAGACAACAGGTAGAAATACTGCTTTTGCCTATCGCTTCAAATGCTCTCTTCACCATGAAGCTGTAGGTCATTAAGCCACTGCTCTTTTCTTCTAAAGAGCACAGGAAAGAATACAGCTGATTGCAGCAATGCTTTGCCATTTGAAAGTAATCTAAAAACACATCTAGCCCCATTTTACAGAGAAACGGGAGGTCTCCAATTTTGCTTTGAAGCAGAATCTCCTCCTGATCTGTGGTTTCAAACCTGCCAATAGCCAAAGAAATCAGACAGGTACCTTGAAGGCAATATATGACCTCTGACCTTAGCAACAAATATCACCAAAGCAAAAAAAAAAAAAAATCCCCAAATTTTATAAATATCCTTAAGTCCCACCGAGGAAAACTTTTTCCCCTCCAGTGATTTCACTGTGATGTGACACATGAGACTGCATCAGTCACATCGTGTAATGCCATGCTGGAATAGCATGACATAACCAGTGCAACTAAGGACAACATGAAAGGTCCCCTCAAATAGGAAAAAAAAAAAAGAAGAAAAAGTGCAGTCTCTGGAAGTTCCTGTGCATTCAATATTCCAGCTCTAACCATCATGGAAACAGCGTCTCTGGGGAAACACACGAGGATCTATTTGTATGTGGTACTCAGTACATGCCTGCAACCTACAGCTGTGTGTTGTAAGTATTCAGTGTCACTGCCCAAGTTAGCTACATTATGCTTCATATATTTAAAAATATATATTAATAGGAGGAAAAAATGCATCCTGTAGCTTAAAGAACCATTTCAAGTCAGCCACAAGCCAAAACATTTTTTAGTATCTAGACCAAGTGTTATTCTTACTATCCCCAGTAAAAGTAAATTTCACTTTTTAATCTCTGTGCATATCTGACTGTGGAGATGGTTTTATTAACAAACTTACTTTAACATCAATTAATTGGCATTAAATACAAAACAAACACTTTGAGAAGAAAGAAACGGTAAGGTTTTCTGGGGAAATCACCACATAGCCAAAGACATTGAAACTAACAAAAAAAACACAAGCGACCTGAAATCTACTTACCCCATTCTCCCACCACAGCAACATTCAAACCCCTCTGGTTGGGCTCCAGACCCAGCTGGGCTACGGCTGAACATCCTCCCTGCATAAACAGCTCTGAGAGCTCAGAGCCCACACCCGACCATGGTTTGACCAAATTACCATCAGCTTACCTACACCTGACCACGGTTTGACCAATTTAACAACCAGCTTGTCCGCACCTGACCATGGTTTGACCAATTTAACAACCAGCTTGTCTACACCTGACCATGGTTTGAGCACATTACCATCAGCTTGTCTACACCTGACCATGGTTTGAGCGCATTACCAACCAGCTTGCCCACACCTGACCATGGTTTGACCAATTTAACAGTCTCAACAAACCACAGGTGAACCGATATTGATAAATTTAAGCCAAAAGAGCTTCACCTGGATGCATCCTACCAGGGTCCATCCTCCTATACGCGGTCCCAAAAAGGGCTCCTCCACCTGTACAGAATGTCGCTCAAAAATACCTCGCTGGGTACCCAGATCCTCAAGGACGCCGCCTGGCCGCCAGCCTCCCATTAAAAGTAACGCAAATCAACACAACTTTTGCGGGATTTTCCCATTAAAACGTAAGCCGTCTCGCAACATCGGGAATGTTTAATTCCCGCGACTGCCCCCGTTTCGGGAGCAAGCAAGCAAAGCAAACCCACAAGTTCTTTTTTTTTCCCCGCACGGGGAACACAAGCCCGGCATCCTGCGAGTCCCGCGGCTCTGCGATGTGCCAGACAAAAACCCCGCGGCTCCGGGGACACCCGGGGCGGGCAGATAAAATAATAACAAAAAAAAAAATTATAACACGCAAATAATCGCAGAGGGCAGCGGCACCACCCACCCGGTGGCCGGCCCCGCCCGCGGTACGGCGCCGAGGGACAGAGGCAGCGAGCCCGGCCCCGCACAAGTTGCGGCCCCGCGGAGCGCGGAGGAGCCGCTCCCGCGCAGCGCGGCCGGGCGGGCGGGGCCGGCCCCGCCGAACCGCGCCGGGGATGGGGCAGAGCCCCCCGGGACCCCCCGTCCCGCCCCGAGCCGCTCCCCGGCGAGCAGGGCTCGCTGCCGGCCCCCCGGCTCCGCCCGCCCGGGGCCGCGTCCCTCCCGCCGACCGCAGCGGGCGCGCCGGGACAAACTTTCGCATCCCTCCCGCACGCCGGACCGCGCTCCCCGCGCCCGCCCCGTCCCGCCGGTACCTGCCGGGGCTGCCGCGGCGGGCCGGGCGGCTCTGGGCGCTGCTGCTCCCGCGGGCCCGTGGCCCATGAGCCCGGGGCAGGGCGAGGGGGCCGCCCTGCACGCCCGGCTCCGGCTCCAGCGCCGCCGCTCCGTGCCGCCGCCACAACTCACTCTGGCGTCGCCAGGACAACGAGCGCCCGCCCTTGGCCGAGCCCCCGCCCTCCTGCCCGCCCTCCGTCCCCCGGTACCGCCCAGCGCGGGGGCTCCCACGTGGGGCCGCCACGCCAATGGATGGCGGGGATGCGGCCGGAGCGGACCGGGGAACGGTGTTTTCCCAGCGATGCCACCCACCGCCACCCCCCGGCCACCTGCCCCTTCGGTTCTCTCGCGTCACCTGCCCGAAGAAATCCCCCAAGGCCGCGGTGTCGCCAGCAGAGCGCTGCGGGAAAGCTTTTGGACGGAGCATGTCGCGTCCCTCCTCCGCCCAGCCCAGCCCGCTGTCCTGTATCCCATGCCCCGGGATGCGGGAGCATCGCTGCGGGCACACAGGTGCAGGGGACGCCGCCCGAGGGATGCCACATGGCTGCGTTGCTCGCAAAGCACTATTAATGCAATAGATTGTTGGTACCAAACGTGTCTTGGTTAGGTGTGTATTAAAAAAAAAAAGCTAACGTAAACGTGGTATCACCCTCTCGTTAGTGCAGATCCTTGCATCGCTTGGAGCTGGGCCAGCCTGCTCCGGAGCCTCGCAGGTTTTAACAAGCCAGGCTGGGTGTAAAATCACCTCTCACAGAGCCACTTAGGATGCTCAGCATCAATTCTGGAAATTACAAGTAGCTGCACTCCAGAAGGTTCAGCAGAAGCCATCTTTGGTCCAACAAGACTACAGCCCAGCAGACTTCAAACAGCCTGGCCTACACATCTTCTGTTAGGGAGCAAAAGGAGAGCCAGCAAACACTATCACAGATGCAAAATGTCGTAGTCGAGACAGCCAGTGCACTCAGAGTGCTTCAACAAAAACCTCAGGGGGCCTCAAGCATCAGCCCCACGATATCTACAAGTCTTTCTTACCTTTTCCATGTACCAATCAGCAGCTCCACACAGCTCTGGCTCTTTCTCTCCTCCTTCTCTCTCCCTTCTGCAGTCCCAGCTCGCTGTCCCCAGCACAGCCACCCAGCCCTGTCTGTCCCTCACAGGCCCTCCTGTCCCTCCATCCTCACAGCTCAGCCAGCAGAGCCCAAGGGACCCTCTGCCCACTCCCTGACTCTTTTATCACCCCCAGCTGTGGGGGCAAGGCTGGGCCCACTCCGGGGTAATGAACACAGCTGCCATGCATCAGAGGCAGGATTGCCTTCGGCACTGGCTCTGTCTGTCTTACTATAGGGTTATATCAAAAGATTTTAGCCCAAAACTGAAATGCACTTTTTGTAGTTGGGTGTGCTGTGGGCACGCTGTGTTCTGAGCAGTGTTACCATCACAGTCAAGGCTGGCTGGAGGCCACAGAAGTAGGATGATGTTGAGGGAGTGTGGATTTCTGAGGGCAATCATCTGCTCATGCTGCACCCCCTGCTCTGACTGCAGCCCAAGGAACCAAGGGTGGGCACTGCCAACCACCAGCCCGGAGTGGTTCCTGTTTCATGGGAGTGTATATTCAGGAGCATTGTCAGCTTTCAGCCTTCCTATCCCAGACAGGAATATCACAAGCCTACCTTTTCAAAGCATTTTCCTCATTTTATCCCTACACTTGCTGGTTAGTCCTGTGTGTGACTCCTTCTGTGGCACCTCATTCCTGAGCAAAGAAAATTCAATTCAACCCCAAATAAAATTACAGCTACAGTCTTGCCCAGCTTTTAGCTTTATCCTCAAGGCTCAATTCATCAGAGCTCTCAGCCCAGTGTTTGATTCATCTACCAGTAAATAAAACTTACCTCTCATTTAGGCCTTTTCTTTGGTTCTGTACTTTAAATGTCAAAGTGTGTGGCCTCTGTAAAATGCAACCTATGAACTTAGGTTGCCTGAGGTTTTGTTTGAGCTTACCTGGAAAAACAAGATGTCACAAACGCCTGGGCTGCCGTGGCTCTCGGGACCTTTGGGGACAATGTGTGCTGCAGAAGGATATGACTTTCAAGGCCTTTTCAAGCATTTTTGGGGCACTTGCTGACTCCCAGCTCCCATGGACGATGACATTTCTGTCAATGTGTGACCCAACTGCCTTTTCTTTTTTTTTTTTTTTTNTTTTTTTTTTTTTGGTACCAATATTTCTCATCTAGACAACAGGAATGAGAAATTCGGCCAAACCGGTTCTTTGGCAAATTCAGGGGACGTTTTAATATGGTAAGAGATGGTTCATAATACATTACTCGGAATCTCTGCTTCTACTGTAACATTTTTATGTTTAGAAAATCTTCTTTTAAGATGTGTGGCTAGAGGTAGAAAAGAAGATTAGAACAGCCTAGTCTGTGATAAAGGAAAATTTCAATTCAACAGGACTGCTGTAAAGGCCTTTATTTATTTTTCTCAGCAGTTGCATTCACTCGCTTGCCTGCAGCTTTAGTTGCTGTGGAGGTTTTCTTCTGTAAATTCTTCAAAGTGATGTATTTTGCCTTTGAAAGAATGCTTGACTGTAGAGAACTACAGAAGTGTAACCTTTTTTATTTTTTTTTTCCTGTACACATGTGATGCTTTGAGCTTTGAAAAGACGTGTGTACTGCCACCTCTTTGGTTAATTTGCATGCCAAGAGCCTAAAAATTTGCATTACTGGCTTCATACTCCCCAGCTGAAAGGCAAGGACAGTGACCTCCCACTCTTTCCAGTTAAATGTCATCTGAAATACATGTTCCTCTCCTCAGACATATAAGACACTCAGCATTTCATGAATCAAAGGAGCAGGAGGCTTATTTTTATTGATTAAATGTTACAGTTGTAGCAAGAAGCGCTAGTGTACGAGATGTTGCAGGTATGCACCCTCCCCAGCGCTTACAATTTAGACAGACAAAAGGCAAGAGGAAGGAAGGGCAACGTTTTAATCTCTGTTTTAGGAGCAGAAAGCTGTGGCACAGAGCTGGTGTGGAGAATTTGCCAAGATTTGCCAAGAATTTGCCAAGATCACATCTCCCAGCTGAAGCAGCATCTTAACCACAAGCTATTCCTGCTCTCGTTGGTTCTTGGTTGGTTTGGATGTATTCCAGCCTGTTAGATAGGTAAAAGTAATCATGTGTAAAGTTACAGCCTTGGACTCTAAAAAGATAATGATCAAAGTCCAAGTTCTTGTTGGACATTAACACAGAAATAATTTTCTCATTTAAGAGTCCATACATCACCCAAGGTAACAGTCACTGTCCTGTCAAAATCAGGAACAAAGCACTTTAAATGCACACCCTGAGTCCAGGGATAATGTCAATCAAATCCCAGTATGATTCCTATGAAAAAGCCATTCAGTATTTTCACAGAAAGGAAAAAGATTTGGAGGCAGGAGCAGCAGCCTGGGACCCAGGACTCCTGAATTTGCCAGCTTTATGTCATCTAAGGCCGCCCCGGGGTCTGTGGAAGCACACCAGGTTCCCACAGGATAAAATCTAAATGCCAGCCGTGCACTGGAAACGTGTTAAATCAAAGATTGCCTTTTCCCACGAATTCTATAGAAGTTGTCCTGGACAAATCCTTCCTCTTGGCTGGAACTCCCCAGTGGCTGAGGGCACGCTGACACTGGCCATGCTTTGGAGTTGTGATCTCAGCATGGACAGCAGGACCTGGCCTGATGCATTTTTATCACCAGTGCTGCACAAGGCTTCTTCAGCGCTGTGGAAGCCGTGATGCCATAAACCCACTCTTTGCCATAAGCATTTAAAAATACGAGGCTTCCTCTGCAAGGACCTTTTCCCTGACGCTGCTAAATGTCAGAGAAAGTTCAGTTCTAACACGTTAAAAGATGCCTAAAAATACTGAATATTATTCATACTCTCAAGGAACTAGTTTTTATTGCAAGTGAAAAATGTTTCATAATTAGAAAACAAAACATTCATGAAGAGCTACATGCAGTTCATCATCTGAAGAATTTAAATCATTTAGCTTCAGATAATTCAGCTTTGATCCACAGTAAGTGTCAACATTTCCTGAGGTGTTTTCACAGACTTTTGAGGACAATCTTGAGTTCATTTGTCTGTGTGTCTGCTGCAGGGTCTGGTAAAACATTCTGTTACAAAACTGGTGGCTGCAATGGTAGGAGTGTTTAGATAGCAAAAAAACCCAGGGATGTTAAACTAAAATAGCAAAGCTTTCATTAATTTTTCAGGCTCTGTTATGTGCCTTTTAGCTTTTGGCTGTAGCTAATCAATTTGAACGTTCATATAAGTTCCGACTTTAGGCAATGAATTCTTTAAAATGTCTTATTTTGCATTTTTAAGATGTTATTGTGTAATGCATGTACATTAAGAAAAGCTTTTGCTTTTGGGGATAGAATGCATCTTTAGAATCTATTTTACCTCTCTGGCACCCAATATAACCATTGAAAGATTAACTCTTGAGATAGCCAGTAGGTTTCCTTTAGGAGAGCCAGATCCTGTCATTCTTTATATTGTATTCTTTGGCATGAGGAGGATTGGTTTTCCTTTTTAAATATGAAAGATTTTTTTTAAATAACATTCAGGTTTGGAAAAAGAAACCAAGTGCTGATCAATGGAATGCAACAGGTTCATAATATCCTAGAAGCTGTTTCACTCATTTACCTCTTCTGTGATCTGAAAACCATTTAGCCTAAAGAGAAAGTTCAAACACTACATTTAAATGACAGCTTTGAAAGAAAAAGAACAGCTGTTCTCTAAGAATTACGTCCCCTATACTTGTTAAAAGGTGGGCTCCTGGACCTCTTCGGTAAGAAATATGTGGATTCCTTACTCATGGCTCCTAAAGTCTAAGGATTTATTTCACAGTGCCTTATATTTTGGTGTAAATATTCTAGGGCAATGCTCTACCCACTGGTGTTATTGTTAGCTTGCATTTCTGTCATCCTCAGAGTTGTCAGTCTGTATTTCCATGGTTAGAATGTTCATATCTTCAAAGGAACTGGCTCTCTCCACAGCCTGTGTCCGTGGACAGCCGGTGTTTTCCATGGTCACTCGTTGCTGTAACGAAACACCTTTGCAAACATTAAGTTAGGATTGTGCTGAGCTGTGTTTTGGATTGGTGCTGAACACACAATAATACAGACATTAATAGTAAGATTGATAATCTAGAGATATTTTTGTTGTGCCTGAGCAGGGCTTACACAGCGACAAGGCTTCTTCTGCTTTTTGTACGGCCACGCTGGTGAGAAAGGTGGGGAGCTGGGAAGAGACACAGCCAGAGCAGGTGACCCCAAATAACCAAAGAGACATTCCAGACCATGTGAAACCCAGCTCAGGATATAAAGTGAGGAGAAGAAGGAGGAAAGGGGATGCTTGGGGTGATGGTGTTTGTCTTCCCAAGTAACTATTGCACGTAATGGGGCCCTGCTCTCCTGGAAGTGACTGAACTGCCCGTGGGAAGCAGGGATTTAATTCTTGTTTTGCTTTGCTTGTGTGCATAGTTTCTCCAAGAAACTGTCCTTATCTCAACCCACGAGTTTTTACTCCTCTGATTCTCTCCCTGATGCCACTGCTGGGGGAGTGAACGAGTGGCTGTGAGGGGCTTGGCTGCTGCCTGAGGTTAAACCACACCACTGCATTTTCTCCTCCCAGTTTTCAAGATTTCAGCTCTGTGCTTTGCTTGAACAGGACACCTTGAGAGTGCCTTGGGAGAGCTCCATTAAAATGAGTTCTCTGGAAACACATTTTCTGTGTCCTTTTTTTTATCTGAATGAAAAGTCACAAGTTAGTCTGGTATGCTGCAAAAGGCCGTAGACTGCGTACAAACATGTTTAATGAAGCTGAATATTGCAAGCATAAGCAGCAAAAATGTTTTGTTTACTTAACACTTACACTCAAGTAAAAGCTTGTTACGTTTGGTTGGCTGAGCTTGTTTTCAAAAGGGACCTAGAAGGCTGAAAAAGTTAAAGAAATCAACATCTGCATAACAACACAATCGTTCATATTAGCATTCTGGTTGAGTCAATGATTAATTCTCCTTTGAGGATGAAGTGGCGGTGAAACAACTCTAGCCTAATATCTAGTAGCAATATTACAGTCAACTCAAAATTCCAGATTATATCAACACATGCCTATGTAATACAGGAGAAACTTTCAGGCCTGAAGTTTAAAGAGAAATCTGAATAACCATATGCTGATTTGAGTATTTAAATATAGGTTGAAACTAGGTGCTCACCACCATTGGCTTGTGGATATCTGCTCTGTCTGCAAATAAAGAGCTCAGTAGACATTCCTACTGCCTTTAAATGGCTGAACTGGAAGGGCAGGATAATGTCACAGCAGCAGCAGAAAGGAGAATTCCTGAAATACATTGTCCCTTGTCAGAAATGAATATGAACTCTAATGGGAAGATGAGAGACACTACAGCAGTATCTTTTTGCAAACACGACTAGCTGCTCTGTCTTGGACAATCTGGGTACGTGGAATGTTGGAACTGAGCTTTGAATTAAGGATGGTGAGGTTTTTCCCTGCTGATAAAAGATTTCTCTGTCCTATTTGTCAGTAAAGATTGTGACACCACAAAGCAGTGCCCGGCTGGGGGCTGTAAGATCAGCACTGGAGAGAAAACTGAAACCTTCTGCAGCAGGTCAGTCTTTTCATGCTGACTCAGAAGACAGGAAATTGAGCCTTTCCTCTTGGAGACAGTGAAAGATAGTATGGGATGCCTCATGTTGATCAAGAGGGCGATCACAAATGCCTGGAAAAAGCGGCTTTCCACAGATTTTAGTTGCTGGCTACAGCCAAAGAGGGAATTTCTTCTTTCAGCAGGCCTGGAGAATGGGACTAATCCCAATATCCAAACCAAGAAGCTGAGGTGGCAACCCTTATTTCCTTGTTCTGACTCTTTCCTTAAATATGTGTACTCCAAGCTCTCAAAAAGGCTTACTTACAGTTCCCTCAGGCTCATTAACAGTTCTTACCCTGCTCTCCCCTCTCTCCAATTTTCTTTCTAGGGAAAAAGATGTTACTGAGAATGACCATGGACAATCTCATGGCTTCAGAGATGGAAACAGAAGCAGCTCAGTTAATGGATGATCTAGTGGCTCCAGATAGAAGTTGGTAGGCAAATATATTCTGTGCTGGGATAAATCCCTGAGAAACCTGATCTGATGTCCTTGCTTGGAGCAAAAGTTAGAGATCTTCTGAGGCCATTCTCACCTGAATTATCCAACCATGCTATGAAAATGAGGAATCTGCTTTACAGAAACCTGTGCAGATGTTAGGATAGAGAAGATGATTCCCATTTAGGAAACAAATGTTGTGTTTTGAAAAGATCATATTAGGCCAATTATTTTACAGTCTGAAGCGACATAAACCTGAGAGAGGAACTTCTGTTTCCCTAATGTGAGCCTATGGAGAGAGCAGTGTAAATCTTTCAGCATTGATGCAGTCCTACAAGATTCAGCTGGATATAACCAGGACCACATTTTTAATTGGGGAAGCACAGAATAGAAGATTAAAGAAACATTGCTAAGAAGTTTTTACATTAACTTTGTTAATACGAAAAAGATTATTTAAAAAATGGGCATTTGCAACCTCATGTTATCTGTACATCAAAGGAAGTATGTTTGCCTTGATTCTAAGGTAAGTTTATATGATCATAAAGATCTTCATGAACAGGTGAGGTAAAGGAAGAGGGAGGCTCTGAGTTCACATTTTTTGCTTTAATATTTTCCACTTCTGTAATCTCTTTTATCTAAGGATTTCAAAGCACTCTATGGACATTAATGAATTAAGCCTCACAGCAGTCCTGGGAGAAAAGGTAATGATTTAAAGATTGAAATTCAAAGAGATGAATGGATATAAATGGGAAATAGCCCTCTTAAAATATCATATACTATTCAGACCATATGGAAAATCCCCTGTTTTCCTCTTTCTACCTACCCATCTATCCCATGTGCCTTCAAGGCAATTGACAGTACTGGAAACATTGGTAAGAAGTGTTTACAACTGTTTATATACAGACAGATTGGATGCAATGACAACATGGTAGCAGAAATAAACAGGGAATAGATCAGACTGGGAAAAAAAGTGTTGTTTTGAACACGTTAAACTTAATTTCGGCCTTTAGAGGTAACAGATTTTACAGAACACTTTGGTACTGAAATGGATTTGCTTTACAAATTACCACATTCAGGACCGTATGAAGTCACTTAGCCAAGAGAGTAGAGCTGGAGAAAGGCTCTTCTGCTCAGAATAAAACCCGGTCTCTGAACACAGAGGGCATAGCAAGGAAAGGAGTCCTGGTTCTCACTGGAATGCACAATGTGCAGCACATTTAAATGCACTTAGGTCTTTAATGGCCAGCTGCATCCCTATGCCTTTGCTAGCCTGACAGGTTTTGTATATCAGTAACTCTGTTGATAGCTGGCAGAATTCATCCCAAAGGATGCAGTGCCTTGTGCAGTGATAACAGCAGCATCTTTCAGAAAGGAGGCAAAGCTTTTGATGCACAGGGACATGAAATTTCAGGAGGTCTGTGAAGCCTTGCAACTTTTCTTCCCCTTTTATGTTTCCATTGGTCACAGATACACTTTTTTCTCAAGCACATTTGCAGTTCTCCAAGCTGGAAAAATTCATAAGCGGGAGCCAAAGGGGAAGTGCCTTGTATCTTCCAAGGAGAAGATGTGCTGTAATCATGTAATGAGAGATCCCTCTTGATGTACAGCTTGCATTCAATGCAAGAGCCAACAGTCCTGTTCAGGGCATATAATTTCCTAACTCAGAAGTTCTTGCTGTCCTGAGGCATAAGGAAATGAACCTCTTTGCGATTTGAATTTTTTTTTTCCGAATTGTTTTCTTTTATTCGTACCCTGAACAAAGCTAGAAACTGAGAAGTATCTGCTTACAGAGAAAATAGCTTCACATCAATCAAGAAAACCTGCAATTACAAGTGGAAGCTCATTTCACACTCTATAAAAAGCAAACAAGACCTGAGTTATAATACATGCATATTAACTTTTGTTTACAATTATAATAATCAAGCTTCAAGATAAACATCTAGGAGCATATTTTTCCTTCCTGTAGGAGGACATCTATCCCTCTGAAACTTCCCTAAAGTCTTAGAAAGTAAAAGCAGATGTACCAGGTCATGCCCAAATGCAGTTTTGTTCAAAGTCCTGTCCCTAGCAGAGCTCAGTAACCAAAGCCTGTGAGGAGATGTAGGAGCAAACCAAGCACACTTATATTTATGTGCTTACATTATGTGCAGTCCCAGCTTCCAGCAACTTGTGGCTCATAACCTGAGCCAGGCAATGCCTCTTGTTCTTGTATCAGAAAAGAGAGTAAGTGAATACTCCCAGAGATTCTTCTGAAAATAAACAGCTGGGCATCACAGGCACCCAGGCACCCCACACCATTTCCTCATCTCTTTCCACTGAAACAGGCAAAACTGGGTGTGAAATGAATTCCCACAGAGATGCAGGGGCGAGACAAAGCAAAACTCTTCTCCTTGCTGCCCAGTAAAAGGACAGGAAGAAATGAGCTTGAGCTGAAATACAGGAAACTCTGGTTCAATATTTATAAAGTCTTGGTTTGGTTTGTGGGGGTTGTTTTTTGTGGGCTTGTTGGGTTGGCTTTGCTTATTTATTTTTATTTTTTTTTACTTTAAGTGTGATGAAATGCTGTGACAGGTTGCTGATGTGGCTGACTCTGTTTGAGCAGGAGGCTCAACTAGATGAACTCCAGAGATGCCTTCCACCCTCAGCTACTCTGAGGAATACTCCATGAAAAAAATACCCTTGGAGAGCAAAGAGTCGTGTGTTGCAAAAGGTCCAGGCTCAAAGAATTTATATTCTTTCTGGCTTGAACCAGGACTTGAAATTTCAATTTCTGCAGCCCAAGCTCTTGTATCCTGTAGGGATGACTGCTGTTGGGCCAGAAAGTCACATACCCTGAGTCATTCTCCACAGCTTCACAATTAAGACATTCCTCCAACATGTGGACAATTACCTGATATGTTTATCTTTAGTTGCCTTCTATGAGCAAGACAACCATCTTTGAAACAGGGGCTGTTCCAGCAAAAAATTCTTTTTTTTTTCCCCAAACCTTTTGTGTAGCAGATGTTTGTGCACCAGCAGTTTGTCATCAACAGAGCCTGAATTTTTCAGCTACAAAAGTACAAGCAGAAACCTGAACTAACAGTTTCAATGCCTGTCAATAAATATAAGATCAAAACAATCTCTCTGGTCCTTCAGAGTATAGATTATAAGTAGGCAAAATAATACACAGGGAAGGAAAGAAATGGAAGCTTTTGAGAGGTGTGCAAAATTCAAGCTCCCAAACTGGGAATCACCACAAAAATCTTGGCTGCTGGATAACTCTGTGACCCTACAGGAGCACACACAGACAACAACAACTAAAATGCACATCAAAGATGGTTTTAATCAGATTTTGAAGAATAAAGGAAACATGTTTGTTCCCAAGACAGGTTACTTGAATATTGAGTTGTCTTCTTGTTCACTCCTGCTGCTGTCAAATCCATCTGCTATGCTCTCTCCCTCTTTTTGTAAACTGTAAAACTATCAATGGTTGCTAGTTATCACAGCTTGTCCTATTTAAACACCACATAATCAAATTTTCATTTCAGTTAACAGTAACTGTCTTTCTTTCTTTCTTTGTGAGTACCTGCTAACAGAATCAGTTCAAGCACTTAGAGAAAATTAAAGCCCATCTGAACATTAACCCAAATTCACTGGAGTGCCAAACAAACCTAAAACATTTACTTTATGCTGGCAGTCCTAACCTGTGACACCTCTAAATGCAGAAGATATGCAGGGGGGAGGGAAGAGAAGTTGCAGGTGAAGCCCAGGTGGGAAATGTGCACTGAACATCTCTGTGTATAAAGCAGTTGTTAGCAGGAGAGCTGAATGAATCAGGCAAGAGGGAGAGTGAGAAATCAGGAGGCAGATCATGAGCTGGGCCTTCCCTCTGCTGTGCTCCTCACTTTGGTGGCAGCAGGTGCCTCAGGGGAACATCTTTCTGCTCTTTTATAAAGCTGAGCAAGAGCAGGAAAAAAAAAAAACCCTTAAAGAACCTCAAGATCCAAGGTAACAACTGGATGATGTTTATTTTGGCAAAATTCTTCTTCATAGTCAATGTCTCCTAGGCTTTTTGAAGGAAGGAATTTTTTTCTTTCTTGAAGATTGAAATAAAAATAATACCAATAAAAAGTCCTCATATTTCTCTGATAATTTCACTTGAAATCTAACTGCTACTGCTTATGCCTCATAGGAGAAATTTCTCTATGGGAATTGCATGTAGAGACCAGGTCTTTGAACACAAAAAGAATCCATACCCTAAATCACTGGATCAATCCTGTAAATACAAACATGCTTGCCTTCCCCACTTCCCAACTTCATTTGTTCATTTATTTTTGTTTAATTTTACTACTTCTCTGTCTGGGTGGGGGAGAGGGGGAGTGGAGCAAAGAATGTTATGACTATTGGCCTGAGAAAGTCTCCTGGAAATAATCTAACAGCAGGGAACAGCGAGTCCTTTTCAAAACCAATGAAGCAAGAAAATGCTGTTGACCAAGCTATTGTGAGAGATTTGAGGAAGGGGAGGGAGGGAAATTATGGAAAAGAAGGAAGAGAAGGGATAAAACTGTGCCTTAGACTCATACTTACTATTTCCTTTAAGAGAAGCCCACGTATTTCCAAGGCCATCATTTTTATGGGATCTCTGTCATAACTAGCCCTTGTCCCAGAGAGAGATGCTGGATTTAGCAGCAGTCGGATGTCATGCTTAGGTTGATGGGGCAGGAGTTTTGCTCCACAGCCTTGGATTTTCCTTCATCTGTCTCTCCTCACAAGGCCCTGTGGTAGCTTGGAAAAACAAGACAGTATTTCTATAGAGTTAATATCTGTGTGTGTCCTTCTTCAGGGGAGCTCCGTGGTTTCTCGCTGCCCGAGACATGAGAATTCTGAAATCTTCATGTGTTTATTGAAATGCATTTTAATTGGGCAGAGTTGACAGGAACAAACAAGCAAGCAAACAAACAAACCATGTTCCCAGTCCTAATGAGACCAGCAGCATTGCCAGGACCACGTTGCCTGTGAAAATGATGGCCTTGGAGAGGCCCTGAGGGCGAGGAGGACCTTGCTCAGATATAACAAAACATATTTTGTTACTTTAAGATGCTACTGCCAGTCCCAGCCGGGTCAAACACTGCAGCAAAGTTGGTCCTAGGAGCACAGGTAGTACAGGTATTAACAATTTGCTTTCTACAGATGCTTTTTTCTCTACAGAAACCTCTTTTGTTTTAGAATTACAATGGACAATGCTGATATATTGTTGAATCTGTACCTAACAGTAGTTAAAAATGTAACAAAGTACCTATATAAGCTCTCAAATAAACAACATTCACGTTCTTAAAGAACTTAAGAAAGGCTATAAATGATGGTTGTGTGAGAGAAACGTCCCACTCAGGATTGGGGTTTTGTTTGTGTTTAATGATCTCGGGTTCTTTTTGCTGATCCTTCATTCTTTTTGTGCATGTGCACAGGCACACGGAATAGTTTCTCACTCAAACACAAAACCCTTGAAGCCTTGATGTTAATTCATCTTTTGAGTTAATCCATTTCCACTGAAAGCCAAGAGACTGAAATTATTATTGTTGGGGCTGACAGCAGCTGGGGCCTCCATCGGGAACCCGGAGCAGTGGGTTTGACTTTCCTGATTCCTCAGCACTCTCCCCACATCGGGCCCACTAACCTAAACTGTACACAAACAAAGGGAGATTATTGTTTGTGAACATTAGAAAACCCAACACTGAAGTTGTGTATGAAGTCTGGCTTTTATTGATGGTATTTGTTGGTGAAACAGACCCTCTTTTCCCACCACACCGTAAAGGAGAGTGGAGTCCTGCTCCAAACTGTCAGAAACCATCTATTCTTTTTACTCAGGTATGTGTAGCCACTGTTCACAGAGAGAAACTTTGTGAATAACTTAGCACATGTTTACATTTTTAACTATTCTATCACACTTCAGGATTCTTTTTCTAAAGACAAATCCCATGCATATTTCAAGAAGTAAAAAACCAAAACAGAGGAGGTAGGTTTTAAGAACTTCATATAGTTATCTAGAAAAGAAATTTCCTCTACTGGATCAAAGGCAGATGTTCTGCAGAAACACCAGCACCAATGTGCAGGAAAAAAAAGTAAATCTGTGCTATTGATGAAATAGTCAGGATACTTTTCCCCATGTTTAGGTATCAAATAAATAGCCAAGAAAATGTAATGAAAAAACAAAATAAAGAAAAAGACTAAACAAAAAAGCCACAAACCAGCTCTTGGGATGAAAGCAAGCATGTGTAATGGAAGCCCAAAGGGTAATATATTCAGAGGCTGTAAGTGCTGAAAATGAAGGCTTAGAATGAAAGCAGCTCTTCAGCCATAACTCTACTGTCACTAACATAAAGCTATAATCTTTTTTTCCTATGTTCTCATTATTATCCGAGCACTAAGTGTCAGTTAAGAAGATGTAAGAGAGCAGGAATTTTCAGCGGGGTGGAAATCTTTCGTCGCCCGTTTCCTTATGTATGGGAATGTTACAATTTTGTCCTGGCTTTTAACTAATCTTGGGTTTACTGCTGCTGTGACAACCTTTTAAGGAGGTAGGATGTGAAATGAAATGATACTGTTACACTCTAATAGACTGAAAGGACTTTTTTTTTCTTAAACCCAAAATAGCAGTTTCAATATTAACACTGGCAGGGTTGAAGCCCATATCTGTGATGAAATTGTGAAAGGAGCAGAAGCAAATTTGCTAGCAACCAGGAAGAGACACCACATCAAGCTTCTGATACCTTTTTTTTCTTTGTATTTTGAGGGCTGGAAGGTAAAATGGAACTGCCTCCAGTCAAAGGATTTCTTTGTTTACAGATTTTCTCATTAGTACCAGAAAGAATATTATATTTTTTTTACCTAACTATTTTACAGAAGATAAAATGGAAGCATTGCAAAGGGAAATGATTTATGAAAAAGGTTCTCCTCATCCACCATCTGTCATTCTTTCATAATGTAGCTCCTGTAACAATAGTCTCAGAGGTGTTCAAAACACTGTTTAAGGAATAAAATATTAATCAGAGCAAGAAGGAAAACAAAATACATCCATGAGCTAGCAGTCAGTTTCAACCTACTGTTCGTTTCACATTTACAAGGTTTCAGAGTTAAAGCAGATTAGGGATTTTAGTAGGATACCTGGATTTTGAACTGACCAGAGAAGAAATTTGGATTCACTGTATTCATCTACTTCCTCTTAGAGTGCAAAGACTCTTTGGCTGCAATTCCTAGGATGTCTACAACATTCTATTCTTTTTCAAAAGGATGCGTGGAAATGATAAATATGTATATTGAGGTACTTTCATTTAAATAGCATTTGTTCACTGTTTCCATGAGACATAAATGTACTTGATCAGAAAGGAAGAAAACAGCTCTCCCTGTCCTAGAAGGACACAAAGTTGAGTTCCCACAAAAATTTGTAGCTCAAAACAAACCATATGCTGCCTGTTCCAACAGGCAAAACCAGAAATTGTCTTTGGGGGTAACTTCTTACCAAGTTTCTGTATTCAGGGTCTTCTACCTAGTTTAGTTAGACCTAACACAGAACAATCTACTATATTTTACTGCAGATACTAGATTTTCTATCCACTATTTAGGACCCTAGAGCACAAGAACTAATACCTCACTGACAAGAACTCTGTTGACTGAGCAAACTTATTTAGTGCTCTTTTACATGGCTCTTAAAGGGATGAGGGCCTCTTTCTTCTTCATCCCTCTCCCTACAACTGGAGAAATCATTAATACAGCAGAAAATCTTCAAAAAGAAGTTCTTCTGTGTGGGGAGAGCTCTTTGCATAGCATGACCTGGAGGACGAAACAGCCCAGTCCTTATTTAACCACAAACATTTTCTTAAGAAATAGCCCAGATCATCCTGTTCAAGCTTTCAATCCATGTACATCATCACCCACACAAGAAAAAATTACTTTACACCTCTTTGAGAGAAAGTGATTTTAAAATATCAACAGCAGAGTCTCAACTATGCTAACATCAAGACTAAACTGCTTATTATACATGAATCACTCTTACACAGGGCTTTGGGTTGGGGTTTTTTTTTAGTGAACAGTGAAATGAAGAAATAAAGTTTAGGAGCCAAAGTATTCCCATGCCTAAGAGTTTGTGTGCTCTCTACTCTGCGGGTAACCAGGCAATAAAATCCCTGGGTCACCCACAAGGAAAGCACTCAAGGCTGCAGTCATGCATCCATGCTTTGGCTATTGTCTCCCAGTTCCTCAATTTCACACTTTGCTAGAAGCACGCGGTGACAGCAAGTTTCAATTACTCGCATCTGAATCAATATTGATGAGCCTGAACTGCAGCATTCCAATCTGCACTTGTGATGTGGAGACAGTATCCTTTTGAGTTTTCTAATGCTGTCTGGTTATCCTCATTTTGCCCACAGCTTTCTGCATCCTAAAGAGACGCATTAAAGCAGGGACACGCCAACAGACACATTACTTGCTACAAATGCTGTAAGTGTAGTAGCTTCTCTTAGCAAAGAAAAAGCATTTCTTCCCTTAACCTTAGGAGAAATGAAATACATCCCCTGCTGCCATAAGTAATGACAGAAAGCAACGTTTTAAGATACTAAGTGGTTGCTCTATTTATTCATGCCCGTGGAAATTACACGTTAGCTCGCCACGTGCACAAACGGATTCGCATCCGTGAAATCGCAAGAAATTCAGCAAAGTTTGCTGCAGTACAGTTAACTCATTTTGGGGGCTTGTCAGTTCTGCTAGCATCACCCCCATTGCCTCGGAAGAAGATGGGAATCAGTCCAAAGGATCATCCAAGGAAGCACAGTCCTGTGGTGTATTACTGCAGCAGCTCTTCAGTTGATCCAGCAGCAGCTAACTAGTAGAGACTTCCAGCCTGGAGCCATTTCTACATGAATACGGGTCTGAGCTAATACAGCCTGAGCTAAACTCGCTCTTATCTCACCCAGAAATAGCTTTGTGGGCCAGGAAGTCCTAACTCCAGGACAAGCTTTTCTGTTACTTTATGATCAGGAAAAATAACGGCCACAGTCGATATGTAATGGTCATCTATTCTCTCCCATATTCCCCTTGCTCCAGGAAAACAAAGAGACATTGAAACATGTCTGCTGCTGGAGTTCACTCAACATTTCTATAATTATCCCCGCTGAGAAACTCATTTTAGAGAGGGTTGGATTTTTTTTTCCACAGAGAAGGGAAAACAGATTAATTCCTTGGCAACAAAATTCTAATTAATCAAAAATGTGGCTCTATTCATACTCAGCTTCTTCATTACAATATCAGATGTTTACTGCTGAAATTATAGTCTTGGTTCAATGCAGAATCAGGTGGCTCTCAAGATTTAATTATAAAAATAAAAATTAGGTTTATTGACTCCGTACGAGTGTTTATCTTGATCTGTGATTCTCTGATTACTGAGAGAAATGATTCAACATGAGGCAGGACTTTGCAAACAACTGGAGAAGCATGCTTATCTCCAACCCAAGAGCCTGTCAGCCAGCCTGGCAAACCATCCCAGGGTTGGCTGGGATGAACTGGCTGTGGACCCGCTCAACCTCATTCCAGCAATTAGGTGAAGGAAAACAAAATTTGCAAGAGCAATCTGGCCCCAGTGCAAAGGCCACTTAAGGCACTACCAGCACTGCCACCAAGGTCATTGGGGTGAGTTTTGGTGCACAAAACTTTCATTGTGCCTTTTCCAACCTAGAGGTAGCTTTCCATGCCAACACCCATCCATAGTCAGACTGCATTTCCTTTGGGAGCACATCTGTGCTCTCTGAAGCCCACAGAATAGGGAGCTTTTGTCTTTTCATAACTGAATGAACCTGACCCTGCTTCCACCCAAATCTACTGCTCAAATCAGCACATGGGTTCACGTATTTCATAGCTTGAAACTTGTCTGCCAATGCTAGTTTGTGCACACTGTAAATTCTCAAGGAAAAATCTTGAGCTTTGCTTACCTGATAGTGTCTCTCTTTGATCGTGTGTTCAGATGAAATCCAGCTGTTGACATGTGGCTCCCACAGATTTGCTGAATCTGTTCTTCCACGGATTTGTTGAATGTGGGGAAATGGAGAACAGACAGATGTGTCTGAACCTTGCTTGGTTCGCCCCCACCCAAGATAAAAAAACACTTCAGGATTTACCTTTCCTTAATGTAAAGCTAATAATTTAAATAGATTAAGAAAGCAACATGTATCTAGGCCAAATGAATAAAGAGGACATATTCTTGCTACTACAAGCTCCAGAGATGGTAAAAAGCTGAGCTTTTAATGTACTCAGTAAGCTGAACCCTCATCCTCCCAGGCCTCTGTAATTTTGATCAGCAGCACCTTCTTTCCCTCAGGATTTTTTAGTCTACGCCATCCTCTAGAATAAAGCACCTCTGCTCCATCCCACAAAATTCATCTAGGGAAATCCTCCCTAGTAAAACAGTTGAAGTTCTTCTCTACACAGGGACATTTGAACTTCTCTGTCCTGTTTCCTTCCCATGGCCTTAAGCACAGGAGAACATTCTTCTCTTGAAGCTCTGCCACTTGTAGAGCATAACTGACCTTTTATTAGCAGAGAGAAAGAAAGACATTGCAAAGGAAAAGTGAGGGCATCCACCTGCCATTCTTGCCCTACCTAAAAAGCACACAGGTATTTTGTGTGAAGTAATCACTGGAGGCACCAGGAGTATGTTATCACAGATTAAGGTGCTGTGACACCTAATTCTAATTTTTCACTCTTTGGCCCAATAAATGTTTGCTTATCTATAATGCAGAGAGTTTAAAATAATCCCAGGCATAGCCAGAGGCAAGCTGGAATGGGTTTGGCTAGGGGGAAGGGGCTCATGTCTAAGCTCTACAATCAACTGAAGAGAGCAAGGATTCTAGAAAATCTAAGGCCATCTTTCCAATAGGCACCTGATTGCTGGAGAATCCATCCTTGTGTATTTTGGGGTGGTGAACACCAGATGAAAGCAGACTCTTTATTTCAGCTGATGCTCCTGGATGCTGCTGTAACTCAGACAACAAACAGCAGGAGGAAATAGGTGTAAAATCAGCTGGTCGTTGTCCCAGCCTGGTGACAAACCTCACATTGATGACCTTTTCACTCTCTACAACTTCTTGAAAGGTGGTTGTGGTCAGATGGGGGTCAGTCTCTTTCTCCAGCAACTAGCAGAATGAGAGGACACAGCCTTAAGCTGCACTGAGGGAAATACAGGTTGGAAATCAGGAAGAAAGTGTTTTACAGGAAAGGTAATAAAGAACTGGAAGGATCTGCCTGGGGAGGTGGTGGAGTCACCATCCCTGGATGTGGTTTAGTTGAGGTGTCAGGGCTGCGTTGGACTCGATGATCTTGGAGGGCTCTTCCAGAATTCTGTGAATTCTGTGATTGCAGAGCATCATTTCATGCCACAAAGGTCCCTGAAGAGGAGCTTCCCTTCCTTAAACAGATTGTTCAGAAGGGGAAAAAGGCTCTTTGTTAGAGCACCACACATTTTCCGGCTTTCTCCGAGGGGGAAGAAACAAAACAGAACAAGATAGCTAAGAAATGAATATTCAAATGCATTTAAGGTTCTTCTTCTTTTTTTTTTTTCCTTTGTGTCTTCCCAAGAAAACATCCTCAGAGAATTATCGTTTCTGTGAAGAATTGGCGAGGCTGCCAAGCAGAGAAAACAGGATTTTATTTTGATGGGCACACCACAATGTGGATTTGTCTTCCTCTGTGCCTTCCTGGAGCACGAGTGTCACTGCATTGTACTGCCTGTGCCAAAAACCTTATCTGGAATATTGTAATGCCCACAGAGAATCCTAAATGTATTTATCTAGTTATTAGCTTTAATTGCTAGCCTTTCAGCAGGAATATAGTGAAAAGGTAATAAACACGAGTTTCTTTTAATAACAGAGGACTGTAGTTCTCTTTTCATGCAGTTTTAGGTTAATGTATATTTGATGATGCACTTTTTTTCCAGTACAAGTATTTCAAAAGAGTGAAACATGGCTTTAATATTAAAAAAGCACCACCCTTTACAACTTGATATTAACAACATTTTTTATTTCTCTTGACTTCTGTGATATTTTTTATCAAAACCTTCATTTCAAGGCATTGGTAAATGATATTTTACAGTCATTTTAAGTAACTAAACTTGTTAATTAATCACGGCATGAAATTAAACTGATTTTAACAGCAAGAATTACTAATAGGTTTTGAAATATAATGTTTGAAATATTTTGTCTATAAAATATTATTCAGTTATTTTATAAACTGAAGCCCTCAGGAGCCCACTGCTTGGGGGTCACGTATCTTTAAAAAGTCTACGAAATTTAAAGATCAGGTTAGTAATTCTTCTTGCTTGCTCTCTTGTCCTCACTCACCTCTGCCAGTTCTAGTTAAAAGTAAAGCTTGACTGCCATTAGAATTCAAAGCACTAAGTATTTCATATTAATAACACAAAGCTCTGCAGCAATTCTCAGTCCTCTCATAGGTTAGAATGGCTTTCCAGCAGCCTCACAGGCTTCAGAGAAGAGTGTAAGCTCCACTGGGGTTTTAACTACAACAACACAGATTAGAATTTATGAGTAAAACCCTCCTGACCATCTTCTGTTTGCAAGAGTGGACACATGTGTCAGCACTTGCTATGCCAGCAAGTGATACCTTGGTAGATTTATGCAGCAAGAGGTTCAGTGAGAAAGTTATAATGAACCTCTGAGCATATTTAAGGAGAAGCAACTGCCAGAGATTAAGGCAAAGATAATTACTGTTGACATGTTTAATCCCTTTGTGGCAGATGAAATAATTCAGCTTGGTTGAGATGCTACATACAGAATATAGAGGAGTGTTTCAATAGAGATGGCATTTGGAACAGAAGATGGCAGGTGCAAGTGAAGTTTATTTCGGGTATTATGGGCTTTGTGGTGGATTTATTGCACTCAAGCAGCATTCTCACAGGGGAAAAAAGAAAAAGGTTATGTGTGCAGTGCTGAACAACTCTCTTTACATGCAAAAGACATGGACAACTAGCTAATGGAGGGAAAAGTCTGTGTTCAACTCCTAACAGAATTCTGCTTTTAATTGCACACGGAAGAAGCTTGGAATCCCCTATTCCCTTTATGCCATTATAATGCATGCCATTTCCAAGCAGCCAGGATTTTTTATTACCCATTCCACAAGGCGGAATCCACAGCACAGACAAGCTCAGAGTCTGCCTTTCCTATCTACTTATTCCAAGGAAGACTGGATACAGGGCACATGGTGCTGAATACCTTTGGAAAAGCAGGAGGTCATTCCATAGGCAGTCCTTTCAGCTGGGAAGGTGGCAGGAAGGAGGAAAGAGGAATGCTGAGTCCTTGTCCAACGTGTTCAGCTGTACATCACAAACTTAGAGATAATTACAATGCACACTCGTGTCCCTGGGTGCCTGCCATGTACTTGTTGCAGGCAGCCTGCAAGAACACACCTCTTGTGGGTGGGAGTACCTAGGAGCAGCCTTAAAAAAAGGATCAAACAAGAGCGTAGAACAAATGAGCCATCAGAAGTTAGAGCAAGAGAATCTACAGAGCAAGAAGATGAAAAGGTGGCCCAGGTTAGAAAGGCAGAGCTGGACAGGAGGTTTAAGTGAGACATGTGAAGAGCAAACTCAAAGAAACAGCTTTCAAATATGATACGGTACAAAAGCTCAGGGAAAGGAGAATTACAGTGACATGGAGAAAAATCCTCAAATAGAAAATACTATTAACGTTCTCAAACTAAATTCCTTCCTGATGTAAATCCTCTGAAACCAGTCATTTTGCAGTAGAGGAGGATGTCTTGATGTGAATGCAACATTATTCCGACTCAACGAGTAACGGCAAACAATTCAGCACGAGAATATGGAGAATCTATTCAGATGAAGCAGAGGAGTGAAGTGTGTCTGTGCAACGTCAGTGCAGTCTGTTCTGTTAATACACAGTTCAAAGCATTCTGCTATTGTCATGCCATTGAAAATTACATGTGTCATTTCTCAGCTGAAGAACCCAGGGGGGAAGGAATCTGTGGAAGGATCTGTGCTTTAAACAAACATTCGGTTTGGGATGTGTCTGTGTGGTAGGAATCCTCTTAAATAAAAACTTAGATGCTGCTGGTTGACAAGAACAAATTGAGATTAGGTCTTAAGAAAAATGCTTCCTAGGCTGCTTTAGGAATCCATGCCAGATTCCACTACAAACACATAATAAATGAAGTATTTTCAGTAGCACATCACTTAGGGAAATAAGATCTTCCAAAGGCTCCCACAAATAATACTATAATAGCAATTTTTTTTTAAAACACATAAAAAATGTGGGTATATAAACAATTTTTTTGAATATAACCTTCTACTTCAAGGACCTGAAGCAAGCAGACCTTTGCTCCAACTTACCCTTGCAGGAAGTAACTGTTGTGAAAGACTTGTCCGTATGTTTCCCTTTGGTAAGCAGAATTCCTCTGAATTTCTCAAAAATATTGACTCTTTTAAATGGCCATGAGTCCCAACTTCTAGTAGAGATAACTCACCTCTGAAATGTTGAAACAACAAAACCTAAAGTACACGAACATAATTTAGATGGTATTACCTGTGAAATGTTTGACTACAAAAAGTAAAATGCATTTGAAGTACAAACATGCCCTTTACTGAGTACTGTAAACTCTCAGCTCTAGATGTTCCAGAGCTAAGAAAGTGCCCTGTGTTTGATCTTAAATAAACACAGATTTCTGAGCTGTTATCTTCTTTTCCTAATAATTCATCTTAACAGGAAAAATGTACCTACAGAAGTGAAGCACTGAAACACTGCGTCTCTATTTTTCTTCTTACCATGCTATTAATATTCTTGCAGTGTAGTTTCTGGTGCATGCATTAAGTTTTAATTAGCATTCCCTGAAATTAGCATGCCTGAAAAAGGCATTTGTTTGTTTAGGAATCCAGGTTTTCATAATGTTTTGGGTTCGTTTCCTTCCCAGCCTTCACCTCAGAGCTTGACCGGCTGATTTAATTTGCCTAATTTTAAAAGATAATGTAACAACCGAAAGCAAATAAACTTCGGTTAAATTGAATCAGCTTGTTCAATAATATGCCTTAATATGATTTAATTTTATGCAGACTAATGAATACAGAATTAGGGAGGGCTGGAGTAAAGCACTCCATAGGGCCCTGTGGAGCAGGCACTGCCACCTCCTGACCCAGCACTGAGCCCAGCTCCCACACCAGGATTTGGGGCAGCCAGTTATTCCTCCCCCATCATTTTCCTTGCCACCACACCAGTGCCCAGGCTGGCAGGTGGCAGCAGTGACTCCTTTGGGTGCCTGCATGCAGCTACAGCTCTATCTGTCTGCTGTGGGGCTGATCTTACCGACCATCAGGAGAAGCTGTGGATGCCCCGTCCATGGAAGTGCCCCAGGCCAAGCTGGATGGGACATTGAGAAATCTGCAAAGTGTCCCTGCCCGTAGCAGGAGGGTGGAACTGGATGAGCTTTAAGGTTCCTTCCAAACCAAACCATTTTGGGATTCTGTGACAACACCCTGCTGCCTGTGGAGATATCACCTGACAAAAATCCATGAGATCGCTTTCAGACACTGTGTTTTGAGTCTGCCACGTGTCATTTATTTGCCATCACTCCCCCTGTCTAATCTTTAAAAGGTTTGGGGCTTTTTTTGTTTTGTTTTGTATTTTTTTTTTGGTAAATCATTTAAAAGCCACTTAGTGCTGCTATACCCCGTACAGAATTACAGATGTCATTTTGCTGGGTAAATAACATGATGGGAGCACATCGCTGTGAGGAGCAGACAGGGAGGAGTAAAAGAAGTGTGACCTCTAGTGAACCCAAGTGCTTATACCACTCCTGCAAGAGGCACAGCCTCAAGTTATCTGCAAAACTTTATTCATAGCTCAGAAATTAATATGGATTTTCGTTACATCACAGCCCAGAACGAAGACAAAGACAAGAAAAGGATAAATGTCATAATCCAGATTTTGTCACGATTTTAAAGTGACTGGAGAGATTAACGTTACAGCAGCATGTGAATAAGGAAACACTCTGGCTTCTGACTACTGCCTTGTACTCCTGAAACTACTCTGCCTTCCTTTCATTTTTATTGAAGGCAATAATTTCATTATTTATACATAAAATGTATCAAATATTTAACCCAATCTACCGAGAGATTTCTGAGGTATTTGTGGGTCTGCTTATATCATGAACTCCTTGCCTAGAAGTACACACCTGCAGAAGGCTACAGTTTCTCCTTGAAACCCGTCAGACATTAAGGTATAATAAATGAAAGGTATCAATTGCCTTTTGAAATTAACTTGGATAAAAGAAACATGACCAGAAAACAAGACACTTGAAAGACACACATGCAATAAACAGCATCACTGACCAGGATTCCCAGTTTCAGCAGTGGAACTGGATGCTGAACTCGAGGCACTTCCCTGCAAATCTCCTGCTGGCAGCTATGTTCAAATTCACAATTCCAGCCCTAGAAAGAGAAATAACAAAGTAGCTCCTTGAGGAAAGCAGCCTGAAACAGTCTGAGCACTCCGACAGCAGGGCATAAAGCTACAGAAAGAGTTCAGCTTTATGAAGGTTGTAGAGATCACAAAATCTTTTCAATTCACATACTATACTATCAGTGATTTTTTTTTTTTTTTAAAGCTGGAACTTTACAACAGAATATTCTTAGAAATGTGATCACTAAAGGCCCTTCCTTGCTCAGGACCACATCCAGAGAGCTTTTGAGTAACCCCAAGGATGAAGATTCCACCTGGGCAATTTGTAAGTGGTCTTATACATGGAATTACCTAATGACTCCACTAAAATTTGATGTGTATTTTCTCTTTACGTGAACCATTAATTACAATTCCCCTTGACAGAAGTGCAGCACCACACTTAGGAAGCACAAAGCACACCAGCACAGGATGCTGGTGCTGAACTTTGCTGCCTTGTGACCACACTGAAAACAAACCCACTACTGGCAGCATGTGTTCATACAAGAAATACAACTGCATGCAGAGCAAACCAGATTAGTGCTCTCTTTAGCACAATGTATTGCTAAAGCTGTTTCTGGAAGTGGATAATTTCTGCAGGCAGATGAGGAGGGATGCTTAACTAGAATAGAGGCACTAGAAGCACTTAATTTCACAAATTGTTGGCTTATTTACCACTTCATCAGTGATTTGATTTGTCCAAAACCACTAGGATACCTCACAGGTTCTCTTCAATCCACATGGCGATGCTGCAAGTAACTCTTTAGCTGAACCAGCAAAGATAAAATCACCTATCACTCCCCAACTCTGGTTTCTGGCACCAGGTGGTGTCTCGATTCAGCACAACGCTTGAAAGCAGCAAACATCCCCCCACAGGGATCATCACACAAAAGGCTTCAAGGTTATACATTAAAGGACCCATTATTAACTTGCTACTGGTGCCTTCGGTTGCCATGCCAGGGACATGAAAATTTTTAATCTTTGTTCTTTCTCCTTTAAGAGGTACCTGGCAGAGATTGTAATTGCAGTTTCTTATGCAAGTCAAGCAAGAGCAGAGGGAAATACCAACAGTTTAAATTGCTGGCTGCAAGTGAGGACACTCTTTACTGCTCCACGTGATTCCATAATCTCGGAAAGGCAAAGGCACTGGCGTGGTAAGGAGAGTGGTAAAAGAGGCACACAAGTTATTAACAGAATCATTATTTCAATAGATGTAATAACCTCAGAAATTCTTTTAACGTTTACTTTAAAATGTCTGATAATGTCGTAGTGGGCAGCTTGTAAGGCTAACTTGGAGACCAGGAAAGAAGTCCCCTGAACAAAGGTCACAAGAGTGTGCTGTTTGAACAGAGATAATGGCTTCTTGATTAGGTGATAAAGGTAATTTCCAAAGCTCAACGTAAATTAAATAAATATTAAAATGACAGCTTGAATGTAAAAGCCTGATTTTTTTTTTCCCCGGTTTGATTTTTGAAACACGTGAGTGCTCCTCATTTAAGTAACTCAAAATTCCACGTGCATTCCTTGTGGTCGTGCCCGGTGTCCTGGGGGTAAAGAAAAATACACATTATTTTTTTTTAGTGTTTATATTTGTACTCGCGAGTCGCACACCAGCTCTGAGTTACAACAACCACACCTTCTAGCTCACCTTCTATAGAAAGAAACCAAAACACAGTAATTGTATCAAAGCACAAACAAGGAAAAAGAGCAGAAGTCCACCCAAACCTCACTTTTTAATGTGTGGCACATCGGTACTGCAAGAGAATAACCCTCGGCTGCTACATGGCTGGTGACACCAAGGAGTGAAGGTCACTTTGAGGTCATTTTTTTTCATTTGAGTTTACAAGCTTTCGGATTTCCCTTTCAGAGGAAATTACGGAGTTGCATTAAAAGTTTTGCAAATCACGGCTCTAGTATAAAAAACAGCCGAGGCGAGGTGGGTTTAAATCGCAGACTCCTACCTGCAGAACGAAAGTATTGCAACCTCTTCGATAAGGTCAGGGGCGACCTTATCACTCTCTACAACCCCCTGACAGGAGGGTGCAGCCTGGTGGGGGTCGGGCTCTGCTCCCAGGGAACAAGGGACAGGACGAGACGTCTTAAGATCCGACAGGGATTTTTTTTTGTTGGATATTAGGAGGAATTTCTTCACAGGCAGGGTGACCAGACCTTGGAATGGGCTGCCCAGAGAGGTGGTGGAGTCGCTCGCTCTCCCTGAAGGCGTTTAAGGAAAGACTGGACGTGGCATTCAGTGCCATAGCTGGTCCTAAGTTGGGCTCGCTGATCTCAGAGGTCTTTTCCAAACTAGTTGGTCCTGTGATTTTGCGATAAGCGGCACCACACGGCTGGGACCCTTATCTGAGGGACACCAACAGCCCTTGGCCAGGGGCGATCGAAGCGCTCCCACCCAGCTGAGCCCCTCACCGGCTCAGCCACTCACCTTTTACCCTCTCTTTTTGCTGAGCGGGGAGCGAGGGAGTCGCTCCAGCCGGTGTCCAGGCCTGACCCCGGCTGTGGAGCTCAGCCTGGAGCTCCGGGCCCGGGGCACGGACGCGAGGTGCGGCGTGTTTTAAACGCAAAATGCGGTGTTTTAAACACGGTGTGCGCGGTGCCCGCGGGGCCCCCGCGGATGAGGCGCCGGAGCGGCGGGCGCGACCCCGTGAGGGGCGCGCGGGGGAAGGCGCGAGGGGCACGCGGGGCCCGCGCGGCCCCTGACGGGACGGGGCGAGGCGGCGGCGGGTAAATGGGCTCCGCTAAACCGCCCGGCGCCCCCCGCCCGCTCCGCCCCGCGACCCCGCGGCCGTTGGGGCGGGAGGGAGGCAGGGAGGGAGCGAGGGAGGGAACCCGCCAAAGCCCCGGCCCGAGCCCCGCCGGCGCTCGCCCGGCAGCGGGAGGCGGGAGGAGGAGGGAGAGGCCGCGCAGCGCCGCGCTCCCATTGGCCGCGCGGGGCGCAGCGCCGGGAGCTGATTGGCTGCCGCGCCCGCCCCACCCGCCCGCGGCGGCTCCGCGCGTTGAATTCAAATCGGCACCGGGAGCAGCCCCGCGCTTCGGCCGGGCCCGAGCGGCGGCGGCAGCGCCGCTCCTGGGGGCCGCCGGCGCTCCCGGACCGCGGGGTGCGTGGCGGGAGCGCCGGGGAGCGGGAGGGCGCCGGGGTAGCGTCTCTCCGCTGTGTTTAAACTCGCCGCCGGCGCGGCCGATGGGCGGTGCTGGGCCGCGGCGGGCGGGGCGGGGCGGGGCCGGGGCCGTTGGGCGGCGGGCGCGCGCGGGCCGGGCCGGGAGGCGGCGGGACGAGCCCGGCGGCCGCGAAGGGCAGCGGGAACCGGCCCGTCACGGGGCGCCCCCCAACCAGTGACTCCCTCCCTCCTCCCGCCCTGCAGAGCCGGCGGGACCTGCGATGCGGAGCGGCGCTGCGGGAGTCGCCTCCTGAGGCGGCGGGAGAATGCGGCCGGCGGGCGGGGAGATGGGGGCCGGCGACAAGGTAATTCCTCCGGTGGGCGAGAGCAGCCGAGCCCCGGAGCTGCCGCTTCCCGCGGAGCGGTGACAGCCCCGCTGCCCGCGGGGAGCGAAACCGCTTCGATCGGAACGATCGCGCGTAGAAACCGCGGGATGGCAGAAACCCAGCGTGTTTTACCTTCGCTTTAATTTCTGTCTCAACGAAATCCCTGAAGCTTCATCTCTCACGACCTTTATCCACGGAGCCCATAAAAAACACCACTTCTTCTTCTTCTTCTTCTTCTTGGCTCTCCTTTCCTCTTTTTTTTTTCTTTTTCTTTCCTTAACAGAAGGTGTGTGGCGGAGCAGGTACAATTTAAAGCGCGTTTGTCCGGGACATTGTGTGGTGCTGTGACAGGGAGGTCGCGATTGGAAGAGGGTCCCCGCGGAGGTGGGGCGGCGCTGCGCCGAGCCCCTTTCCCTCACCATCGCGGGCTGGCCGTCCCGCCCGGAGCCCCGGACGCCTCACCCGGAGGGGCTCCGGGAAAGCCCCGGGCGCCTCGCCCAGAGAGGCTCCGGGAAAGCCCCGGGCACCTCACCCAGAGAGGCTCCGGGAAAGCCCTGGGCACCTCGCCCGGAGGGGCTCCGGGACCACCACAGACCCCTGACCCATTTCTTGGAGGGCTCGGCGCGGGCGAGCGCGCATGCGCCGAGACGCGGCGCCAAAAGCGAAGGGTGGAATCCGAGGGAAACGACAAGGAAGTGGATCGGTCCCCGATCCAGCCCGCCCGGACACCCCTTCCCTTCACCTTCCCCTCTTTATCTTCTCATATTCTATCTCGGCAAGCCTCGCCATCGCATTCCACTCCTTACTCCGCTCCGAAGTTTGTTGGGAGCTTGTTAAAGTTCACTGTAAAAGTTAAGAGCTTGTTAGCCAACAAGCTATGACTATGACTATTAAACAAGGCGATTATTCGATAAAGGATAAGAGTTCCCTGACATGTAGGCTGGTGTCCATTTAGCCCGACAAGGATTTATCACAACATCACACCCGCTCCCGAGTCATGACATGTTTCGGCCATTATTTATAGCTCTGCTATGCATTAATGTACGTTCTGACTGCATTTGCCTCGGAGGAAGGAAAAGGATAATTACACGAGGAATAAATGCCACGGGACCCTTAAGCGACAGGCACAGAAATGGTTTCAGGGATGGGACTCGTTGGTTCAGAGTAGGACTGGAGCCCTTGACTCGGAGCTACCCAAAAAATGCGATGGAGCTCTATCCCCCTTTGGCTGTTGTTGATAAATGGATCATGCTGCACCTGGGTTTTAATATCACCGTCGTTCTTTTTTCCTGATATGTAGGAAAATGAGCATTCTGAGCCATGCAAAAATGTACTGAAAACCCCTTTGAAACAAGCGGCTACCTCACAGTTGGTGCTGACAGAGAGACAGCCTGACTGTCAACCTCTAACCACACCCCCGAAACCGAAGGAAACCCCTCCAGCAGATCCATGGACACCTACTTCCAACCTGAAAATGCTGATTAGTGCAGCCAGTCCTGAGATTAGGAGCAGAGAACAGAGAAAGCAACTGTCAGACAGTTCAAGTGAGGTCCTACAGACAAAACACTGTTTGAAGGTATGTTGTAAACTTGTATATTTTCTTTTTAAGTTGGCTGTAGGCTGTTTATTCAGTATAAAAATTATACATTGACATAGCCCATCTTCCCATCTTATTTTTGAAGTTTTGATTTTGGAGCATTTACCAAATATAAGTAAGGATATTGACTAGCTACATGCAACATGTTCTGGTTTTATTTCACAGCTGCTGAGGACAAAGGAAGAACGCTGGCCCTCTGACAGTGCTCACTACGAAGCTGTCAAATTTCTGTGCTTCCATATTGTCAAAATCCTCACCATTTCTCGTCCTTCTTCCCATGTAGGAGCACTTATTGGGGGATGAATATGAAAAATCTCAGCCAAGTCGCAAAGAGAAGAGTCTGGGATTACTGTGCCATAAATTCTTAGCTCGATATCCTGATTACCCCAGCCCTTCACAGAAAAGTTACATTTGCCTTGATGAAGTCACTGAGGAACTACGTAAGTTGGTGTTCATCCTGTTAAATGTTTCTCCATGCAAATTTCCCAATAACCAGCTGGTTTTGTTAGTACAATTTTGCTCCAGACAATTTGGGATGCTTCCTCTGCCCTCAAATTTATTTAAACTCAGTTTTAAACACCTAATTCCTAGAGCAATTCTTTGAAAATGCTGATGGATTCCTCAGGGAACTGAACTGAGAAACTCTGAATTGTTTCATATTGAACATCTCAATTATTGCTGATACCACAAATAACCAGTTGCATATTTTTTTTGGATTCAGAGATGAAACCTAAGATGAGTGGTTAGATTTTTGCAGCAGGAACTAGGACTTCTCAAAGGGAGCCCACAGCTTCCTGTCCAACCATGACATCAAAGCAAGAAACTGCTTTCTATTCTTGATGATAACTTAACTTTCTCATTTTTTTTCATAGGTTTTTTCATACTTTCAACTTTTCTCATGTCACTATTTTTTATGTTGCACCAATGATTGCTGCAGAGTTCGTGTTTCTAACATCAAGCTGAAGCTTTTTTAAATGAAAAGCTTTTGGAGTTACAGTGTTCTCCAGCTCATATATGGATAATGGTTGTAAAAATTTGAAAGCTGTATGATTTACGTTTTTTTGTTCTTTGTACAAAAGGACATATCTTTTAGGGAATGTTTGTACCAAAGGACATCTTTTAGGAAATGTCTGATCAAAACCAAGAGTTTATCAGACAAATGAGGAAAGAGGAGTGTGCTAATAAAATAACACTTAAACAGAAGTTATAAACCAGCGAATTTCCAAGGTTACTTAAGGACACGATCTAAAACCAATGCAGTGAATAATCAAAAACGCTCTTGTCTTTTCTAAAGCTGGATTGAAACCCACGTAATGGCTCTTCTGGCAACAGCAAGCTTTATTCCTTAAGGAATGCCGAAAGCCAAGCATAACTCAAAGTCCTGTTCTATACGAAGCAAAATTTATTCTCCTTGCTGGCAAAACTCAGGAGGGTCGTTTCCAGTTAGTGCTGTGGGATTGGCAGGGATGGTTTAGCAGCGTGTGGAGAGGAAGGGCAGGGCTGTGTGCTGTCAGTGACATGTGCTGCCCCTCTCCCCCCGCAGACGTGGAGCGCAGGCGCATCTACGACATCGTGAACGTGCTGGAGAGCCTGCACATGGTGAGCCGCCTGGCCAGGAACAGATACGTCTGGCACGGCCGCCACAACCTCCCCCAGACCCTGCAGGCCCTCAAAAAGGTGGGAGAGGAGAACAAATACATACAGCAGATCCAGATGATCAAGAGGAGAGAGTACGAGCACGAATTCGATGCCGATGGTGAAAGGAATGAAGAAATGGCAAGTTCTTTTGGCTCAAGTGAGCAGTCAGAAATGTCTTTTGTCGAGCTGCCAGGAGTGGAATTTCGTGCTGGTAATAATTCTCTATAATGCCAAGAATAATATCTACTTAAATTGATAAATTTCTATGAACTTGGGAAAAAATCTTGTTTATTTTAGTATTTTTTATTTTTTTCCTGAGGTGGTGCTGCCCCAAAGGCACCACATCTGTTTGTGGCAAGAAGTGCTCTGCACTCTTTCACTTGTCTTATTTGTTCAGTTCTTGTAATTTGTTTCTACATCAGGTGAAACCATCAAATACACCAACATATAATCCAATTGCCATTACCACTGAATTGTTATAGAAACCAGACGTTACTACTAAATGTTATAGAAACTTGAAGCATACATTACTCAATTTGTTGTATTAATTTAGCTTTGATTGCTGGAAGGGATTTTAATTAAGGGTTAAGCATCTTGAAGAGTACAAGTTGTCAGACAGTGGGAAACGTGTATGTGGGATACATCACCCTCCCTTCTTTGTAGTTAGACTTGGTATCCACCCAGTCACCTGTTCCTTGTCATGTAGAAACATGATTTTGGAGTCATCATTGGCCCTGCCTAGTCTCTGTGTTATTCTTACAATTATTATTACTGACAGATTTCTTCAGTGTTTTATGTTTGTCGCTGGTGTGTCACCAAATACTTTAATCCTTTCTCCTGTCTGCTGCAGCATCGGTGAATGGCAGGAAATACAAGTCCTTACGAGTGATGAGTCAGAAATTTGTGATGCTGTTCCTTGTGTCAACACCTCAAATAGTGAGCCTTGAGGTTGCTGCTAAAATCCTGATTGGAGAAGATCAGTTAGAAGACTTAGATAAAAGCAAGTTTAAAAGTAAGTACAGCAGCAAGTGAAAGCTAAATGAATTATCCCAGTACTACTTCAGGTAACTGTCTCATTTTTCCTGCCACAAATATTTATTTGAGGCTCCAAAAACTCACTAAACACCTTGTGCAGTTTGTAATTTTTGCATGGTCATTGATACACCCGAGAGGAAAAGTCCATTAAATCCTCCCTGCTGAAGTAATGTCATGAGGCTCCATACTGGTAACAATTTATCTTTCCTCAAGCAGCCTGTCAAAGTTTTCAGCATCATTTCAGCAAAGATGCCCCAGAATCATGCAAAATCTGTGTTCTGGCCACATAACTAACTTGGTAGAAATATAAAGAAATTCTGTAAATGTCCTGTGACCAACTTGGATGTCAGAGGAAGTGAAACCCTGTGCTCTAACTGCCAATTATTTCTTCATTCTTTTACCCTTCTCTCAGTTCCCTGCACACTTCCTCCTCTTCCTCTCCATTCAAATGAAATGGTATTTCTAGGTCAGTAGACATATAATAATTAAAAATGCTGCTTTTGAGGGATAGTTGTGGCTTTCATTGAAAATTAGACTCTTCCTTGATTCTCAGATTCCTTTGCTTGCTTGGGTTATTTTGGGGTTGGTTTGTTTTTGGGTGTTTTTTTTGTGGAATTGTGTCTATGCAAATACTGATCCTTGCTGGTTTCAGTTCATGATTTCCTTTCCACTGCCTCACAGCACCACAGAGAGGGTGGGTGGCTCCTCAGCAGGGCTTTTTGCTTGTTTGGATTCTTCCATAAGAAGAGCCTGTCTCACAATAAAAGCATTTTCAGGGTGTTCCATCTGTCTACCTGTATTTTAAATATCAATCCCAAGTTTTACCACGTTCTTGGTTATGAAGCCAAAAAATTCCAAGACTTAAAGCCCGTTCCCCTTGCTCTAGAACTCACTTGTAGTTTGCCTTCTACCTGAAACTCTTCCCTAACAGCTCAACCTGGAGACAGGGAAGACATGCAGGATGATTATCCTGTTGGCTTTTAGTGTCTCTCTTCCCTCCAGTTCCCACATTTTCCACACATGTGTGTGTACCTGCCTTTTCATCTGCTTAGATTTACATGGGGATTTGTGTAGGTTTGATCACTGCACAGAAATTAACTTGTTTTGAAAACGTGCTTTTTTCCATGTTTAGCATGACAAACTGCCCAGTGTCTTCTAGATCTGTATCTGTGTCATTCTATTTTACGTGTAAACTTTGTATCACAATGCTATTTCCTTGTATAAATACACATTCCACAAAATCGTTCTTAGGTTTTTCTTAAAAGCCTTTTCCTTTTAGCTGCTTTAAAGGGTGCTACAACATTTCTTTACCTGATACATACTAGTTTGTTAATTGTAAACGCTATACTTTACACTGATTTCTTTTATTTCAGCCAAAATTAGAAGACTTTATGACATAGCAAATGTTCTCAGCAGCCTTAAGCTTATCAAAAAAGTGCATGTTACAGAGGAGAGAGGCAGAAAACCAGCATTCAAATGGACAGGACCTGAGGTCTTGCCAAATACTCAGGGTAAGTGTATGTGTCATTTCCTTTTGTTCTGCTGATGATATTGATTGTTCTTTTGTTTTCTCTACTAGGATTTTTTTGACCAAAAGACAGAACAACTAAGCAGAAAATCTCTCAGTGCACAGTCACATCACTGCCCTCAACAGCACAGCAACCAGGATTTATTTGCCCACAGTGGATGTTCACCTGTTGAAATTCTTGAATTTCCATGTTTGCTGCTGCTGCTACTTCCAGAATTATAAGCCAGGCTCAAATAATTGCTTTTAATTACTGAATCTGCATATGATACGTATTTTCCTTTTTTTTTATGTTCTTCAGATACAAAACTTGAAGCAACTTCTACAACCTGTGCCCCACCTATTTCAGAATCCATCCCTTCCAAAGAGCAGTGCTCAAAAGCCCTTTTTCCTTCAAAAGGAAAGCAAAACTTCACTCGACATTCATCTCTAATAAAATTAGTGAAGAGCATAGAGAATGACAGAAGGAAGATCCAGTCTGCTCCAACCAGCCCAGTTAAAATAAGTGCCAGTACGTATCTTTCCCTACCTTTTAGAAACTTCTTTAAGTCAGATGGAGTCTTGCATTTCATATTTGGGCTTGCCCTCTTCTCACAGGACATGCAGACGTGTGGGTGGTGCCTCCTTTCAAAAGTAACATCTTAAGAACTCTCAAAAATACAGAAATGGCTACAAAGGTTCTGTTTGTCTAGAATCATTGCATCTCTGAACATTGGAGCTTCTCTGAACCTGCCTTGTTGTAGAAACTCTGCTTTGGATCATACTATCCAAGCAGTTGTGTGTTCCACAAAATTACAGAAAATTACCTGTCCGTGTTCATGTTCTTGCTGGGGATCCTCTCTGGGGCCTTTAAAATTTGTTTGATGCAAGCTGGCATCCAGCTGATCAAATCAAATCTGGGCTGAGTTTGAGGATAAGTTGTCTCATTAAATGTGTATCTTACATTACATAATGCAGTCTCCTCAAGTTAAAGTTAAAGTTTTAACTGCTGAATCTGATGAACTCACAGTTCTGACTTGTTCTTCTCCTCCCACCAGGTACTTATCAAAGTTTACCAGTTTTCCCAAATACAATAACTCAGTTCCCAGCAATCACTAAACATCAGCTGGAAGGACAATCCAAGTAAGTTTTTGCACAAGTTTAAAGGTGAGAACAAGTTAAAGTTATGCTCAGTTTGAGCGGGGCAATAGCCCTGCAAAAACCAGTTACCCTGAGTACAGCAGACCAGTTTTTCATTTATTTTCTCTTTAGTGGATTGAGAAGTACAAGTTCACATTAAATCTTTGCATTACTGAAGATAATTTGTCAGGAAATTGATTTCTACATGAAGGAATTAAAACACATTTGGGATTGTTTTGTTTGTTTTTTGTTGAAGGGCAGCGGAAGAGATGCAAATGAAACGTGCCCTGTCCTCACCTGAGGCTGTCCCCAAGCCTGAACCCTCTCAGCAGGCAGCTCTGAGCCAGCCCCTGGGGGTGTGCCCTGCAAGCCACAGCTCGGTGTCACCGGTCATCCTACCTCACCCTCACTCTGGGGTTTCATATGCAATCTGTCTGCACCCTTCCCAAGCCCACACGGTGACAACCTACAGCCCAGGCTTCATGCTGCAGCCTCTGCCCTGTGCTACCGTAACTGGAACCAAGAGCAATGATTCAAAAGTGTTAAATAAAATAACCACCGAGGGAGGGGACGCTCACAGGGGTCCTGATGAGCCTACAAAATCCTCGGCAGCTGAAGAAAGGCCCGAAACGAAATCAGAAACTTCATCTCAGCGCTGCCTTAAAAGATCACAAGCATTACCAGAGAATAATTTAATTAAAAGGCGTAAAAGCGATGAGGAAAGCCTTGATACTGCTTTGGTAAGTTAAATTAGTTTTGAAATGCCACTTTATGGCTTAGTGATGTTGCCACCTACTCATTTTCACAGTGATGTAGGAGCCTGCCAGGGAGTGTAGGTGTTTCAAATAACACCAGGCTTGAAGAGATGGTGTTCTTTTGCTGTGCCTGCTGATGTTTGAGGGGCTGGGGTTTGCATCTAAGAAGACAGAGTGTAAAGGTGTAGTGAAAATAAAACAACTCACCAAACACTATGTCAAAACTTACCTATTTACACGTGATTCTGGACTAGGTCAGGTTGAGAGCCAGGTTGGAAGCAGGTGATCTTCAAGATCCCTGGGATTCTAGCATTCTGTAAACTTGCTGCCATCCATTCTTGGCCTTAGAGGTGTTAGGAGGGAAAGTGGATGTATAAAAGTCACAGAACATCCCAAATTTTGATGCCTTCTAAATATTTCCAAACCCAGTGTCGTGTTGCCAGCATAACAGAACAGCACATGAAGAGAATAAGAGGTTCAGATCAATTTGATGTGTTTGGAGAGATTGGGGCTGAATTGCTTTCTACTCCTGAGTTGCTGATTGTTCAGCATCTCTGTAAATTATAAATCTGATGTAAATTTGACTTGCCAAAACAGTCATCATACATTATGGGTGTGTTATGACAGCAAATGCTATCAAATATCCACTAGCTGGGAAGAAACAAGAGGGGATAACATAGGCCTGGCTATCCTAGTGACCAGAAGTTTTTATAGCACAAACTTGGGAATGGGGAGGAAGTAAAAAGCTCACTTTCCAATTTTTCAGAAGGTATAAATATCATTGTAGGGCTCTAATTGAGATAGTTAAGCCTTACACCACCTGCCTTTTTTTTTATGTACTTTTTTCAAAGGGAGAATCCACTAAGAATGAAAAACCACCTTCCAATAGCTCACAAACTAATCATGAAATGGACAACGTCCAGGAGGAGAGGCAGAGTGAAACCAAAACAGGAGATCAAAACATGGCAAGTTGCTGCGACCAATGTACAAAAGAAAATATTCCAGAAGATGAAGATAAAATCAAAACAAAACAAGACATACCTGTGGCATTTGCCATTCCTGCTCCTGAGGTAAGATTTGTCTTGCCATTCCATGGGAAAACACTACTTGGAGTCTGCAAAAGAAACAAAACTATCATGAACTACACCCACAAAGGTTGTCTTTGGTTGAATTCATTTTAGTGTGCTTTTAAAACCTTATTTTGTGGAATGTAGGAATTCTGTTTCTGCATTGAGTACACAAATAAGAGGACATAAAGAGGCTTTCAGGCTTCCAATGTTGAGCTCCTTTCCCTCCCCAGCCCTTTGCATATACTTACTGTCAAATACTTTGGAACAGAATCACATGAAACTCTCTTCCTCAGATTCTGTATTCTGAATTAAAATTCAGTATCCTGCAGTTAAGACTGACTGCTGTGGAGAACCTGAATAAAGAACACTTCTGTTGACAAAAACACAATGTGTAAATGCAAAAGCTTTGTCTTCCAATATTTGTTTCATGAAAAACACAATCCAAGAATGAGATGATTTACTGGGTCCAGGATGTTTCTTCTGGAAAAAATAGTATTCATTATCAGGGTTTCTTCTCCATCTGATCAAATTGCACTGTGATAATCCCAGGTGGATTTCCAGTTCCCCAGCAAAAGCATCAACTGGAAATGGAGCCAGCTGACCCGTGTGTGGTTTTAATTGAAAGAGCATGTCCTCGAGTCTGTTGTGTTTCAGACAGAGAGTAGTACAGGCATAGGGGGGATATGGCAGCCTGGGGACATGGAGGACAAAGAATAAGAACAAGGCAAGGCAGGGTTGCAATTCTGGAGAAAACATTTGGGGTTTGTTCATTACATGTTTGGGCTAAAGGTGTGCTGTCTCTTTCTTTCCCAGACTTTTTTTCCCTCTGGTTATCTGATTCCTCTGACTCACTGCACCCATGGCAACAAGGCAGAGTGCTCCAGTAAGGAGAAAGCTGGGCTGTGTTCTCTGCAGCACACAGCCTACAGCTCTCCCATCACTGGTGAGTGGCCAGGGAAACAGCCACAGGGGGGGCTTGGGGCCAGCTTGTCCTAATTCCTTTCACCACTCCACGTTTCTGTTGCAGGTGTCATTCCAATGCCAGCCTCAGAACTGAAAACAGTCAATATTCCTGCTTTTCATATAACCCCCTTGAACATAATGCTGTCACCCAATTCCATAGCTGCTGCCCCTGTGCTCAGCAACTCCTGCCTCAATTCCAGCAGCGCCACTTCTGCCCCAAACCCGAGCTCCTCAGCTCTCAACTTCATGCTGCAACACATAGGACTAATCCCTGCTGGCGTGCAGGTTGCTGCAAATCCTGTTCTTCAGCACGTGCCAGTCTCTTCCCAGTCAGAAAACACCAACCACAGCTCAGGGAGCACAAACGTGCAGGAAGGGAAGGTGAGTTAAAAAGATATTTCAACCCCACCATGGCGGGTTGAGTGGGAACTGAGGTGCAGCAATTCCCTTGCAGCAGGTAAAATTGATAAATAAACGTTTCTTTTTGATCTTTAGAAATCAGCACTGCCCAAAAAGAGCTAGCAGTGAAGGCCCAGCCTAAGTACAGTAGAAATGAGAGGTTAGCAAGGAAGATAAGTGACTTATTTGTGGTGGAAGTGGAGCCAGCTGGAAGATGACAAGATGTGAAGAGACAACTGTTTTAGAGGGAGGATTTTACATAGATCTGAGATTGTTAATAAGCACAAATTGTCCCTCTGTTACTTTATCTTTCCTTCTTGTTACTTCTCCTAATCTACCCTCAAGTTCTTGTGTTTAATTATAGCTTTTCTTTTAATAGAGTAGGACTGTACAGGATTTGAAATACTTTTTTCCCCACAGGAAGTTTCTCTGTATATTTTATGTAATACTGTATTGCCTACTCTCTGTGTTAAAAAAGTAGATTAGAGAAACCATATTTTTATGTATTTATATATATCAAGGAATGCAGGTACATCACTCTCAGTAAAAAGTTAAGTTTTTAAATTTCAGGGGGGAAAAAAATTGCTAACATCCTGCAGAAACTTAGAAGTAGAATTTAGTTTTTATTTCCCCATAAATGATAGTAACTTTCTCTTTTCTCTTCAGCCTCCTGCTCCAAAGGAACCTCAGGAGCCTCAGGCAGTTACAGAAAACTTTTTCCGTACCCCAGGAGGGCCAAACACAGAACCTTCACTGTCTGCAAACTCAGATGGTGCCCAGAGAACCTCTCAAGGAACTCTATATATTCCTCAACGAAAACTTGAAGTTTCAGAAGACTAATTTTGGGATAGGGAATTGCTGACTGTGTTAGCAGGCGAAACGACCGCTAACGCACCGCACACATCTGGCATTGTACGATGGACAATGGTTTGGACATGTATTGCCAAGACCTCAGTGCTGGAAAACAGCCTTAATTGATGCTTTAGAAAAATAAAACTGACTCTTTAAGAAGAAAGTTAATGCCTAATGAATTTTTCCAAAAGACTTACCCGAAGTATTTTAACAACAAAGTTATGTACCTAGTGGGGTTTTTTTGTGAGCGTGTGCTGATTTCTTCTATGCAAAGTAAGCTGAAATTGTCTTTGTACAGAAAGGTACAGTCTATCAGTCAGTACATATTTTGCACCAAAAAAAAAAGAAAAGTACTGTGAGTGTGTAAATATTTTATGTCTTAGCAAAAAGGCCATAGTTAAAATGTTTTGCTTCTGTGTTTAATAATGCTCTTTTGTAAAGTTAGTAAGAAGCACCAAAAAAAAAAACCCCAAATTTTCTTAATCGATTTTTATATAAGTTAAGAATTATTTATACTGTATTTTTAAATCGATTTGTTCAGATTAAACTTACATAAAACTCTACACTGACTTTTTCCTCTTTGATCAGATCAGATTACCCAATCATACATTGTATATTCACTGGCATCTCTTCATTCTTTTTTTGTCAGGCAGGGGTTGCTGTGTTCTGAAGGAAGGGGGGAAACATATTTGGTGAAAATTTTGTGTATTTTGTGAAAAATCGAATTAAGTAACTCAATGTAACTTCTGAACTCTTATCAGTAGATGTTACAACTCCTAAAAATAAGTTAGAACAGAACAGGAAGTAAGATATCACCCTGGAGCGTTCAGGAATGTGTGTCCAAATGTCACAGAAATTTCAAACAGGTTCAGTCAAACCACTTGAATTTAAATACGGGCATCAGTGTCTCATTTACACTGAAGGAAGAAAGATGAAGGCTCCTCATATACAGTTCACACTCAGATAACAAGTAATAGCTAACAAATTAAATAAAATTACAGTCTATCTGCCTTCCCAGGTGAAATGTGCCTGGCAGACCAATCTGGCATAGGAGAAAGCCCAAGATTCAGGCTTGGACTGCTTTAAAAACATATAATTAAAACAGCTCCCACAGTAAAACTCATCTGCTCTTTAATAGTGCAAAGTTGAAACACAGAATACACCTGACAGAACAGGATCACTGTTGAAATATTCCTTAATGAGGGGAAAGAAGAATAAAAGCTGGAAGAGGGAAGAATTCTCACTAGAGCACTGAGTAGATTTTCCTTTGCTAAAGAAACAACTGATCTTCCTTGCACCTACTATCAATTTCATCCTGGAATTCTAAACCAAGGGTTTAGAAACTTGCATTACTCAGTGGAAACAAACTACACTCCTTTGATTTTTGAGCACCACAGCTGGCAGACTAAGAAACTACAGTAATGAGGCTCAGTGAAATGGTCTTCTCACACGTGGTGCTGAGAAAGCTGAGCATATTTAGGAAAACTGAGCATATTTAGGAAAGCTGAGCATATATTCTGACTTGCCAAAAACCAAAGGGAAATTACTTACATTTTGAGGCAAAAACTTTCCATGCAGAGCTCCCTGCAGGTGGTTATGGTGGAAATCCATCCAAATACACCATCTATAAAATACGAGTGAACATTAGGGAAGGTTCATCCCTCTCAGATGTCAGGGGCCCTAATGTAAGCTACCAAGGATGCAAACACAAAGATTTTAGAAGCTTCCCATGTACTCCCAGAGGGAGCTCAGGCCTGCCCCAACCCCTCCTTTGCTGCCCTTTTAACCCTCATTCCACACTGCACTGGCCCCTCTGCATTTGGCTTTATCTCACAGGGAATAGCTCCATTAACTCTCTGGGGAGAGAACAACCAAGAAGAGATGGAGTCCAGCTCCTCTGCTCAGGAAAGAAACAGTCCTTCAATTTTACACCAAGGACTCGTCTCTGCATTATAAAATCTGTGCCAGACTCAACAGCAAACAGATTTAGAGGTTCCTAAGAGTTCTCTCAGCAGCCTCAGCTAACAGACCCCTAAATCCTAAAGTCTGACCTGGATTTGGCATCTGATTTTCTTATGGTTCCATGAAAGTCCCCGAGTTGAGACTTTCAGCTTGAGAGTTCTGGTGTTCAACCCCTGGGATGGGCCCTTCCATACACAGCAAAGTCCACGATCCTGAACAAAGCTGCTAAATTCAGGCATCTGTTCAGAAAATGAGAATTAGCTTCTAAACCTTTAAAGCCCTTAAAATAAAGCCCTAGAAAAAAGTGCTTCATTCTTTACTGCCCACATCTCTAACACATCTGCAGCTTCATCCATTTCCAAGGGACTCGGACAGGCATGGCAAAAATAACTGCAATAATTACGCAGGATAAATATTATACGTATTAGCTACCCACCTTAATGCCTAAAAACAGGAAAAAAGGAAAGATCTGAGTTAAAAGCATAATCCTCTGTATCCTAGAAGACAAACCACTTGTGTCTCTCAAACCATGAAGTGCAGAATGAAACACTATTCAGTTTAAAACTCGTTTTCCTGCTGGTGCTACAAACAAGATTTAATTTAGTATTATTTTTAACAATTACTCTGGTAAGTTACTTTTGTCAGCGTGACCATTAAGAACTGGATGGTCGTTTCAGGGATCGTTACTTTATGATTCACATTTCAGCAACGCAGCAGAGCAACTCCCAAAACTTTAATCTTTATTTCTGATCTGTTAGGCTGCAGCCAGGAATGTCCTCTAGGTGTAATCCGAGGGGCTGCATTGTTGTCCACCTACTCACAAGCGGACAAAACGGGGGAACAAAATGCCAGGCTTTTGTCAGAGGTTATTTTCAGCTCGGTGATAGCAGTGGCATTGCTCAGATCCCTGAAACTCTCACTGCCCTCCCCTCCCAGCTCAGAGGGCTGACAGAGGTGGTCACTGCATTTAAAGGGAGCAGGAACCCCTCCCGTTCAAACCCTTTGGGAGCCGAGGAAAGAGGGAGAAACTCCAAGTGACTCTGGTAAGTAGAGTCTCACGGGTTTTGCCAAAAAAGGGTTTGGGCNTTTTTTTTTTTTTTTTTATTCCTAACAGATGATAGAAACAATTTGTTACCAGACAAAGACAACCATGTAGGTGTAATATAGAAATATGAGTCGTGCAGAGCAGTGTTTTAGGTTTGGAGTAGCCAGTAGACAGAGATTGTTCTGGCTCAACTGCTGTTGCAAGATTAGGGCTGGGGGGACCCTCATTAGAGACACTCATTTGGACTAGGCAAGGCTGGAAAACAGAAGTTTCAGAATGTTTAAAAGTTTTGTTACAAAGCTACAGAATTATTTTTCTGCAAACAGTCAGTCTTTAGAAAGGGCGTGGCCACAGCATACAAATTTGTGTATTTTTCATAATAGTGTCCCAGAAATAAAAAAAAACCCAAACAACCCCCCGCCCCCAAATCTTCAAAATATTTTATGTTGGTGACCAATTGGTTTCATATCAAATAAGAAGAAAACTTCTATGCAGACTTGACAGAAGAATACAGGATTAAAGAATTATTCCCAAATCTGTAATTCGTGCATTCCAAAAGACCGTGATTGGTCAAACCTTCAGAAAAAAAAAAAACAACCCAATAATTCAAATAAATAATTAAATACATAAATAAATACATAAATGCATAGGTGTTTTTACTATGGAAAATTTTCTGCCTAAAGGTCAAATTATTTCAGAGAATAATTATTTCAGAGAATAAAGCTACGTATGTAGAGAAAATAATTCTGTGTCTTATCTCAGCGCTATTGCAAAGTCTGTAACAGTTTTGCCTGGCACTTGAAAGACTTAGTGCAGGGATAAGGATTTAGAGAAGGATCTTGTGGAAGGAATAGTGAAAGCTGATAGCCCAGGATTAGGCCTGGAAAAAGGACTAGGTCATTTGTACAGCCCCACGGATCAGGCTGAGCGATGGGTGTGAATGCACAAGCATGTCAATGTGGGGTGTGGTTGGTTTCCAAGTCAGAATGAAGCACCTCGTTCTAGTGTCAGGATACAATACTTTTTTTGGAGGTGCAATCTTAAATTTCTGCAAAAGTGTGCATCGAGGAAGTTTCAAAGGAAATGTGGCATCGCTAGGCTGGAAAACATTAGAAAAAGTGGAAGAACAGAGATGAAAGCAAGGGAATGGGACACTATCAGCTCTCAGCAATGCACGTCGTGTGCTTCACATCAAGTCAGTTAAAATCTTTTGTTTCGAAGTGCCACGTGTAACTTAGCGTGGCCAGTGCCAATGAAAAATCAATATTTACCTTCCAGTGTTAGAATTCCCATCCCTTGACCTCTCTGTGTTGCTTTACTGCAGAAGTAAGGGGGAAATGCTGTTTTTTATGAGATCGTGGTAGAAGCTCAATGTATGACGCCAACTAATAAAATTTACCTGTAGCCACAGCCAGCTGAATGCATCAGAATATCAGAAATACGATTATAAACGCATAACAAGATCACATCTCCATCAAATGAGCTCAGCCTTCAAACACAAACCTTCCCTCTGTTGTGAATCTTTCCTGCTGAGGGAGAAGCACGTTTCACAAGGGGGTGGATTTTGACAGAAACACCCCCAGGCAGTTTTGAGATGCAGTGGCATCTCAAAGGCAGCCACATCAAAATAAAACCTCCCCGTGAATGTCAGCTGCAGAGGAAAACCACAGCAGCATTTTATGGCTATTATATAAAGGAAGACATATCTTGTTAGCCCTACAGTGCTGCTGGGGTGAGTACCACTGAGGACAGTCAAATGAGTCATGGTGGTCACAGGACAGGTCACAGCAGAGCTGTGATTAGATACCAGGGCGAAGCTCTGGCTGCACTGGCATCTCCCACGGACTTGAGCTGGGAAAAGAATTTCAAATATGGCCTCGATAGTTTGCATTTCAATGCAGACAGCCACGTTTGAGCTTTATATTATTATTGCTTGTTCATTAGGTAAGGAATCAAGGAATCAGTGTTCTTATCCTCTGAGTCTAGACCACGCAGCTCAGTTGGGACTAAAACGCAGAGAGATGCCAGGCACACCCTGCCTGCTGCTCCCCACTCAGCATTTCCACTGCCAGGGGTCACAAAGACCAATATTCCCCAGCCTGTTTACCCCCTTTAAAGCTATCCTGCAGCACATGAGGCACCGAGATAACCCTGCCAGCCACACAGTACACAACTCTGCGGCCCATTCACATAAGACCCGAGCTCCACACTTGCCAGATGCATGAGCAGGTAGGAGGGAAAACCTTGTGTTTAGCAAGGAAGCACCAGAATTAATCCCGATTAATCAATTGATTAATTATGTTTTTCACCTGCAGCACAGTCAGGCACTAGCACTGCCTTTTACTCCTCCACATTTCATCAGGCCCGTACTGCATCCACCACCCATTTAGATCAATGGACCAGAACACATTTGTGGATTACATCCTTATCAATAGCACTTTGATCAGAGAGATCTGCCTCTCTGTGGCAGGGAGGTGACACCCAGATTTGGACAGAATGACTAAGAGCCCAAAAGAAGACGGCTCACAATGTTTCCATGCCTGTGCAGAGCACACCAACACTTCAAAGGCTCCCTTGCCCTGAGCCCAGCCCGCTGAGTAGTGATATAAGCTCTGAATAATGGGAGGCACGAATCCTTGGCTGCACATCTCCTGTATAAATCCTGCTCCATATAGAAGCTGCATTCTGAAGAATGACAGGAGCTGCTGAGTAGCAGTTGAGCAAGCCCAAGAGCACTCCTCCAGCTTAACAGCACCCTGAGTGCCCACACGTTGCACACCAACACTCAGGAGCTTCTGTGTCACGCATTTCTTACCTTTAGGATGAGTCTGCTCCACTTCCCACCAGATCACCAGGATGTAACAAGCACCACGTGGTGGGCAGACATGAAATGTTAAAGAAATTAAGAGAACAAAGTTCAGGGAATTTTACAGGGGTTCAGACGCTGACACCCAGTGAAATTATGGGAAGTGGAGACTTTGGAGCTACTTTTTTTTCTGATGACAAACGGGAGACCTCTATTTGCACACTGAAAGGATGGAGCTTTATCCACTTATAATTCAGATGAGTATAAAGCTATGAGTGCCCCACACCCCCTGTGGAGATCACTTTCTCATGGTACCCCTGCTGCACAGGGAGCATCCCCAGGGATGGCCACTCATCTCCAGAGGGATGAGCAAAGCCTGGACAGCAAGAGCACAGATGTGCCCTGCACCTCACCCAGCTGTTCCTGCAGCCAGCACAGACATCACGGCATGCACTGCTCTTCCTACACCAGTATCCTCATGGGAAGGTTTCTGCCGTGCCTTTCTTCTTTCTCCTACACCTTCCCATCAGGTGATGCCAAAAAAAACCCATGGAAAATGTGTCTGCATGCCCAGTCATGTTACTATAATTAGCCTCAGGAACAATGGGCCTTCTAAGAGCTTTAACCACAGCCCTTGACAGCACAAGGTTCGCTATCACACTTTATCAGACTTTTTCAGAGATTATTTTTTTTCCCCCTTCAGCTGATGATGTAATTGGAGCTCCTTTCCAACAACTATCCTTGCTGCCACAGACTTTGGGATTTGGTGTGCCTCTGAGAGCTGACAGAGAAGCAGCAGCTTCACAGAGAGCAGGGGTACAAACCACTCTCCTCCCAGGCAGCTGCCAGTGCTGCCTCAGCTGGGAATGGATCCCACTGGAAATCTGATCGGAAAGGGAACATTGCAGACACAAAAATCTCATTTTGATTTTCAAGGGAGTGTCACAAAACTGATTTTTATCCGCAGTTGCTCGCCCTTCCTTTCAAATGTTTGAAGCATCGCTTGATGCTTTTCATAAGAGAAAGAAAAAATGGCACCAACACAAAAGTACTTTAAAAATAGGAGAAAATACAGAATGGCAGAGTGAGAATAAGATTTTACCTACATGAAAGATTCCTTTCTGTTCCTTTATCTCACATTTAAAAGAAATGGAAAAACCAATTTAACAGTGCTGTTCAGTAAAGGCTTCACTGAGTGAGGGAGATCAAATTCATCATCTGTTGTTCCTCTGTGCACAGTTAGTTTTGTTTCTCATTTCAGCTACATCAGGGTTTTTTTTGGTTTTTTTTTTGCTTCTCACTCGTTACATTACAGATAAACAGAGTTTGAAGAAAGCTGAGTTTTCATTTCCTTTCTGCACCATTACTGTTTAGGAACTGCCAGAGCAGTTCTGCTCCTGAGCAGCCTCCCAGGAGAGCTGGGAGGGTCTGGAAGAGATTAATGATGACAGCAGAGGGCTGGGCTGACTGAGCTGGGGAGGGTGTTCAGCTGAGCATAAATCAGCCCCAGAAAGATGAGGAGAGGGTGGATCTCACATGAGGATGACAGGTTTGCTGTCTAGTGAAGGCAGCAGTCACTACAGCGACTGTTTAATTACCCAGGGTTAAGGATATGCTAATAACTGCTGTGGCAAGGCAGAGGTGTTTGGATATGGTGGTATCTGCACCGTTATCAAACACAAAACCTGCCCCCACTGCCATGTCTCCAGGGCTGTTGCTTCAGTGTGTGCACCTTCCTTCTGGCTGGACAGACAACTCTTTTTATACCGCTGCAGGATTTTTGGTCTGGGTTGTCAGAAAGGATTCCCCTCAGCGTGCAGAGGGGAATGTAGACATTGCTCGTTTCGCTCTGAAAGTCAGAAGATTGAAGTGCAGAAGTCACTGAGATGATGATAAACCACAGGACATTAGTCCAGTGTAAATACATAGTATAATGTTAGTCTAAAATACAACTAATTGAAAATACCAGCTCTGTTACATCACTGCTACGATAAATTGCCCTCTCTCTATCAGCTGACCTCAGAAGAAAATTCTCAGGTAGCAGGCCTGATTCAAAATCCTCCTCTTAGCTAAAAGTGCCTTTTGGTGCATTTTATCAAACACAAATAGCACAAGCAGGCTTCAAAGAAACTATAATAAGAAGGTGACTGGTTTTCCAAGAAGGAGGAGGAAGGGCCGTGCCAGGGGCTGGGGACAAGGCGATAATGCCGTGCGCAGATGACAAGATGACGTCCCCGTCTTTCCAAAAACCATGACTCAAACAAGGAAACAGAAGGGCAGGCTGAGGGCTGGGCTTGTTCCAGGTGTGTGACAGCACCATCACAGGGAAGGGCACGGAGCCTGCCATCAGGAGACCTGGGCTGGGCTCCTGCCCTCCTGCGTGACCTTGGGCAAGGCTCCCCAGGGCCACCCCAACCAGAACTGTAACCACGGCGCTTTGTTTTCTCTGATGTTTAGATCTTAAATGCAATTGACAAAGGACAAACCCCACACCTTAAGCGCTTCAGGAACCCTATCCATTATTACTTTGCAATGGCTGTGTCATGAGGAACTCAGAAAAGGCTGTGCTGGGGTACAGGAGAGGGCAGTGTGGAAAGAAAATGACTATTTGATGGAAAACAAAGCATAGATCCTCTTTTCCAGAAGAGGGTCGAGTGATCCCAGCACCTTTTCACTGAAACACCTCGCAATCATTTCACAGATTTACCATCACAACATGCCAAGCAAAGGAATATCCTTTTTAACAGGAAAGAATCACAGGGATTGAGACTGTCCCTGTCCCCAAAGCACCAGGGTAGCACCCTCACTTCTCCACCACACAGGTATGAAGGATATTGCAAGTAAGCAGTAGCAGTTGACTGGTGAGGGAGGAAGAAAAAAAATTGGTTTGTTTTTAAACCAAGCTGTTCCATCTAAAAGAATTCACATTTGCTGTTGTGTTTCCATTTAAAAGAATTCACATTTGCTGCTGTGTTTCTTTATGTGATTTGATTTCCTAGGTGAGCCCTTCAGATAAAGATGCCGAACTGGGGAGGAGGAGCCAAGTGTGGGGCTTGTGAAAAGACAGTGTACCACGCTGAGGAGATCCAGTGCAATGGAAGGAGTTTCCACAAGTCCTGCTTCCTCTGCAGTAAGCTGGGCTGAAGGGTTTAACATCACAGCACTCCCATAGCTCTGTAAAACTCTTCCATTAATGCCAGAGCATTTCTTTTTGCTAATACATGCAGGTAGTTTTGCTGCCTTTTACCTGGAGCAATCTGCCTCTTGGGCTCCTGGCTTTTCTTTGTCCAAACGTGTGATGGATTTTGTCAGGGACACTGAGGTGCTGCACAGTCACAGTATTTAGGTCCATCTCCAGGAAACCCTTCCTTCTGTCCCACAGTGTGGCACATCACAGGTTTGCTTCAGGTTAAAAGCTCCAGCAGAACTAAACACACAGCACTCATTAGCCAGAAGGATGATTACCTCTTTGCTTTTAGGAGATGATTACTTCCAGAGTGAATCCTGACATTAATTTGTTTCACACTGAAAAGCTGAAGGGCCCTGGCATCATGAAAACCTCCCACCAACACTCTGCACATACCTCAGTCTCCTCCTTCCTGTATTTCATGTAGTTCCATTTCACTTCCTCTTTCCCTCCACACTCCTCTGGGATGCTTGGCTTCCAGGAATTTTGCTTTCTCTGCAGAAGAGGGAGAAATCTAAAAAAAAAAAAAAAAGTAAATCAGAGAGAAGGCACCAATTCTGCCCTGTTTGCCCTTTGTGGAGAGGGAGAGAGCAAACAATTTGTTAAGAACTAAAGACAGCTGAAGAGCTTATTTTGCAGACAATACTTGGGATTGGTAGCTTTGCAGTATGACAGTTTAGGTGCCACTGAACCCAATTTTCTCCCTCCTTTCCTGCAGGGATAGAGACTTCTTACTTGGAGGCAAGAGATTAAACATTATGTGCTCAGCTGCTACAGTGCAGAACTTTGCAGAATGAGTCCAAAGGACACACCTGAGCTGTCTTTGCCTTCCTCCAGGTGCCCCAAAAGTGATGCCTAAAAGGCCAAGTAAGAAAGGATTCCCCCAAAACGTTTCCAGTTAACTGAATGTTAACTTCAGTTCTTACAGAATGATAAAAGGAAAACCTCAGTCTCAACTAGAACCTTCTTGGTGCTTCCATGTTCTGCCTATAACAATTAATAGTGAATAAAAGTAAAGAGCTGTCCTAATAGAGAATAGTTATGAATATTTTTCAAGTGAAAGCTTCATTCTTAGTACAACTGAATTGTTTTCGTTTAGTGATTCATGGTAAACAACTTACATCCGTTTGCTCTATCAAATATTTGGTTTGTTGTGGGGCTTTTCTTGGCTGGTTGATGTTGTATTTTGTTGTGGATTTTTTTTTTAAATTTTGCTTTATTTGCCCCTTGTTTAAGTCTGAATTAAGTTATTAATAGGTTAGATACCAAAAATAGTATTCCCATCAGAAAGAGGTTTGAGGTCAAAAGCTAAAGATGAATCTAAATTGCCCAGCTGGCATATGAAAGATATGTTAATTGGCTTTACTTTCCCCCATGATTCACATACACTGTTCAGCAGCTCTGGGTGCCTCAGGATCATGTATCACATTCATGGGCTTTTCTATGAACCATTTATAGGATTGCATTTCTCAGCAGAAGGAAACCAATCCTCCCCAACCTAAACTCTGGCAAGGAAGGTTAGTTTAGCTGCAGTTTTGTGTACTTCTGTATAAAACTATTTCAATTGTATCTTCAATTTCACATTACATTTGACAACCAGGCACACAAAGCACATCAGTTGTTTGGGTTTTTTTTTTGACCAAAGAGTTAAATTTCAGCAGAATTATAAACAATCCAAAGCAACCTGTTAACACAGGAAAAAGCAGACAAGCTAAACTGTATCTAAACACACTGTCTGCTCCACAATTTCTCCCTACAAGCATTGCAAGAGAGAAACTTGTTTCCAGCAATCCCCCCTTCCCCGGCAGACTCCTGCTTACCTGCAGACTGTTGTTCCACCGACAGCTCTCACCCCAAGTGCAGCAGTGATGGATATTTGGCAGGATCTCACACCACCATCACCTGCATCTCCTCAGCGCCGGCGGGAGAACAGGATCTGCTGGCAGCCGACAGGTCTCAAAGTTATTGCAACAATAGCACTCCAAGGGCTTTTGCTCCATCTGTCCTGGTGAATTGATACCCTATCCCTAAGGTACCAGAAACAGAAACACTTTATCTGCTGCTAGAGTTTCCATCATCCCTTAACTCCCTCAGCAAACATAATTACCATCTCAAAGAAACGTTGTACGAGGAGATCGGGTTCACGCATTTGTAGAAGCGCCTCGTTTTGTTTGTGTTAAGTGTAAAGGTCTTTGCAAATTATTTCCCTCTCCATGGAATACAGGGAGGAGGAAAGCCACAAAGATAACCAGAGAGCTGGGGATGTATAATAACTAGTATTATACATTGCCTCTTAACAGCAACCAGGTCTGGGGGTTGGAACTACGTTGTCTTTAAAGTCCCTTCCATCCCAACCCAGCCTAGGAGTCTGTAATTAAAGATGCAGAGCTTCCAGGGTATAAATTCCCCACTGTGGATAAATCAGATTCAGAGGAGGACATTTAACGTGGGGGAAAGGGGCTAATCAAACCCTCAGGTAGCTCCTCCAGACCTTGCACTTCTGGCCACTTGTAAAACTTCTGTATTCCACAGCTTTCTGTTGCATTCGTGAAGTCAGCAACTTTGTTTTCCAAGCCATCAATAGCCCGTGACTGGAATGCCCTCTGCAGGGCAAGCATTTGTTCTAAGGAACCTGGAGAGAAAGTTTTTTTGCCGGTTTTTTCCCCCCACTTCTAATCAACCACCGTTGAACGACGAACAATTTGTAAGAAGTATTGAACTAGTAATTTTTTAGCACATTAACAAATCCTGGTTTCCATGAGAGACTCGGAATTGAAAGACCTTCCTCTCCCTGTGGGGTGGAGGCTGTCTCACACTGGGTTCCTAAAGTGGGTGCAGCAAACACAAGCACACACTTCTCACCAAGTACTGAGGAGTGTAGCTACTATTTTTTCCCCCCATTCATTATTAGTAGTGTTGCAGAGGGCATCATTTGTATTCCCTGGTGAAAGCTGGGCATTCCTGTGGCACCTTCTGTCCAAAAATCTGCCAGACCTTTCTCAGGGAGCCAAGCTAAGCTGTCTCTGCACCAAACATGACTTTGTAAGAGCTTTGTTTGGGAATGGCTACAGCCACACTCTTGTCATCATGGAGCAAGCCTGACTTTGCCTTAGTGCCACAGCCCCAACAAACAAACAATGATAAAAAAACCTCAGCACGTCCTGCCTGATTCCAGATGGGGCATTGAAGTTAAAGCTTCTTTCAGAAACACATCGCATCAAAACAGAAAAGCCACCACAGACTCAGAGCAAGTATTTTGAAAAGTCCAGATGCACGGTGGTGTCAATGCCCCTGCAATCTTCTTTCCCCCCTTTTTTTAAGGTTTGGGAGTTCAGGATGGTTATCTCAAGTCCATTTTAGGCTTCCCAGATCCAGATTTCCCTGAGATCACAGGATAACTTCAGAGTGGCAAAAGAAGAACAGGTTTTGTGCACACACACTCACCTTCCCCCTTACTTCAGCAACAGCCCAGCCAAGTTTTATACTGACAAGTTTTATACTGACTGGATCCTTTCCCCACATTTTTAAAGCTAAACAAAACCAAATACCAATTCCAACTATTTTAAACCACGTAAAATGAACATTGAAAAGGCAAATGCTGATACATGCCTCTCTTTCCCTGTTTTCAGTGGCCTGCAGGAAGGCTCTGGACAGCACCACAGTGGCAGCTCACGAGTCTGAGATCTACTGCAAAACCTGTTATGGGAGAAAATACGGCCCCAAGGGTGTTGGCTTTGGACAAGGGGCTGGCTGCCTCAGCACTGACACTGGAGACCACCTGGGCTTGAATCTGCAGCAGTGAGTTCATAAATCCCACTGACAGCTCCTTTTTTCTGGCCCTACTTGTCTCTTACCAGGCTGTTTTATATATTTTATTCTGTTGCCATAACAACACCCAGCGTAAGGAGCAGAGCAGACTTTCCTACACCCTTTCCTTCCGTGGACACAGTAATTTACAGGTTTTAAATTACTTTTTTTTTTTTACAGCCTCTTTAAGCCTGCTTTACAAATTATCCCTATTCTTCAATAGGCAATTATTCTGCAGAAGCAGCCTTTATAAGCCACCACAGATGTAAATATTCACTGCAATTGTAATCTGCCATTTGTAGCACAGTGGTAAAGTCGCATTCACCACAGAAAAAGATAGTATTTATTTTTTTTTTCCCCCTGTTAGAGGCTAAAATACAGTTAAGGTTTTACTCTCAGAGAAATAATCACACTACCCCATACTGTTAGCTCTCCTCTCAACGGGGGAAATAACATTTCTAAATCCTCCCCGTGGTTCGAATAACACTTACAAACACACTGAGAGTGTGTTTGAACAAAGAAATTCTAATGGGATACCATCTTCCAAAAGCACATAATTAGCTCTGACAGCTCATTTTTATAGGATTTTCCTGCAATTCTCAACGCTGCACATTTCCAAATCAAGGATGCTTCTTCCTTCTGGTGGTCTAACTATAAAGAAACCAATTAACCAATATGCTGTGTAGGAAATAAAAGCTTAAACAATGCATTTAACTGTAGCTCCTTGGACCATACAAATCCATTAGGGGCAGAGATCTGCATCAAAAACTGTTGCATCCTGTGTGGATATAATGACCTGTTGCAGCCCAACCACCTGATAATTCAGAAATCATTCTGTGAAAGGCTTTATGCACAAAGATATAAAGCACAAAGTTCCAGACATAAAAAACAAAACTACTTTTCTGATGTCCTTTTGACCCTAGGCCAGGGAAGAACCCCAATTCCCTGTCCAAATGTTTCACTGCCTCATGAAACTGTGGCATCAAAAACCTGAATTTTTTATTTTCAGTTTGATGAGTACCAGCAGATAACCAGTTATGACGACTGGTATTGCCCTTGTATTTTCTCTCTTGCCTCTCAATGAGAGAAAATGGCTTTTTACTTCAATTTTCATTAAATGTAATCTTTTCTGCATGTGGCTGCTGCCAGCTACATGTACTTAGCCCAGAACAGGTAATATCAGAGCTTACACTACCAGCTTCTCAATCACACAACACAGAATAGAATATTTTGATTTTCTGCCCTTTTTTTTTTAATCCCCTTTTGCACGCCAGAGATCGGCAATTTAGTATTTTATAACGTCTTACTAAAAAAAAACAAACCCATGAAATCCTTTTTCTAAAGAAGATAACATCTTTAAACAGCTTCAAAAACTCCTGTTTCAGGGGGTCACCAAAGCCTGCTCGCCCTTCGACACCAACCAACGCTTCCAAGTTTGCCAAAAAGATGGTAGATGTGGATAAATGCCCCCGTTGTGGCAAATCAGTGTATGCTGCAGAGAAGATCATGGGAGGAGGAAAAGTAAGTAGTGACTCCAGCACTAGGAGAAAAACCCCCCTGTTTTATAATGGTGAGAAACAATAGCTGAGAGGTCCTCGACCATTTAAATTTGAGGATCAACCTGCAAATCGCTACAGCAGGTTTAAAATCTTGTGTTTTTTGTAAACCTTTTGCAACTTTTTGCTTCTTCCTGATGTCTGAGGATCAAGCAGGGATTACTGCTCAAGCCGGCCCTTCCTCCATCTCTGGGCATATTTATAAACATTTATTTGTAGTGGCAATTAATTACATTAGACAACGTAACTGAAAGAGGGCTTACCCAGAATGACTAAAAATGGAAGCCACAAGATCAACAAACGAATTTTAACCTTTCCACACCACGAAAAAGCAGTACCTCTTTAGTTTTTTTACCTGCTGGCTGTACACTTTTTATGCCACACGAGGAATTTTTTCCCTTTGCTCAGCCCTGGCACAAGACCTGCTTCCGCTGCGCGATTTGTGGGAAGAGTTTGGAATCCACGAACGTCACGGACAAGGATGGAGAGCTCTACTGTAAAGGTGAGAGCTGCAGGGAGCTGGACTGGGCTGCAGAGTCTACCTAAAGTTAATTTGATTGACTTTAGACCTAGAGTTGTGATTTACCTTGCTGTATGCTTAACATCCCCTGGAAATTTCGTTTTGTCTTCTTTCAACAACTTGCCAAAAGCAGAGAACTATGGTGACATTGCAGTTGCAGCTTCTACTATTAACATTTCAATTTTAAAGCTGTAATTTTTCTACAAATGGGACAACCTCTCAAACCTGTCAGACTTTCTAACAGAGCACTGGCCATATCTGCTGGGCAAGCTTTTCCTGCATAGTCTCACTCACTAAAATAAAAAATCCACACAGATACAGACCTTCGGTCCTTCAGGTCAGAATTCTCGCCAGTAAAATTTAAAGATATTTCCAATGCATTGGTAGCATAGAAGACAAGGCAAAAATGGTGAATTATGCATCTAGATATTCTTCTCAGATTCAGAAAGGTCACAGACTTCACTTGACTCCTAGAAAGAGCTTAAGGGGAAAAAAAAAACATGTGAAGCTTTTCTATCCAAAGCTAAACTTTATAGAGAACCCTGAAGAAGAATACTGGAGTTCTGTGGCTTTGGGCAGTCTGTCAACCACAAGTGCATCAAATTTGGAGAAATATGCTCACCATTACCCCTTAGCAGAGTTGTGATAAATAACTGCGCACACATTAACCAATATAGAGTTCAAATGGAATTACTTAAATGCCCATCAATAGTTTCTGGATTATGCTCCAGTTCTTCTCCTTAAAAATCTTTTGGCTTACTCTGTATTACTCATCAGACCAAGCTTTACTGAGCATTTTCAGACAGGAAAGTAGCTTTAACAAAAATATTACTTAGATCTAAAACTTTATACAGTTTCTTAACTTTTTTTGAGATCACTAGATGCAACCTCTGTGTAATTCAAACATGTGATACCAGTTTCACTATTAAGACCTGGATAAACTTAATGCACTATGTCAGATTTCCTTCCTCTTTACCAACTTCAATTTGACAGTAACTTAAGAATGAAAATCAAAAGACATTTACCTCTGAGAGCCTTCAGCGTACCATTTACCTTCCCCTCCTTCTTTTGCAGTTTGCTATGCAAAAAATTTTGGTCCCAAAGGAATTGGATTTGGTGGCCTCACTCAAGTGGAAAAGAAAGAATGTGAATGAGAAGAAATGGATGCAACAGACTCAAAACTGCTGTTGATGCCACCAAGTGATGGCTGCTCAAGTAAAACATTAAACAACACATATAAGAACCTAGGGCATTTGATTAAGATCTTCCACCTTGCAGGGAAAAAATTTGTGAGTTGTATCTTAAGAAATCCTTAGAGTAGATTAAAAAGGAGCAGTGATAAAACCAGACTCATGTTTGTGTTTAGTATATAAAGACAAGGAAACCTCATGGAATGTTATTGCTTCTTAAACTAGTGTTGGTCACATTTTAGACTGGAATTTTAGACTCCTAGTGCCTCATGATGATAGGGATCCCTTCTGGAGTGAAGGGTCCAGGTGCTTCCAGTTAGATTGGATTTGCTTTTGCTCACCATGTTAACCTGTCTGTATCTCCACGAGTCTCCTAGTTGAGTTTTGAACAAGCTGGCATTTGTGTTACAACAAGATGTTATTTGCTTTCAGACAGTTTAAAAGGATTTGGAATTCTCCCTTTCTGAGGGAGGTATTTCTAAAAAAACTCAAAAGTTTTCTCAGAATACAGTGTTGTAAGTTTTGTCCATTTTCGAGTTACAATAAAGTACTTACTGCTTCACATTACCTATTTGTATTTGCTTGTGCTTATACAGTCTGCAACGTTTCAGATAAATGGATTTCACCAAGATGAATGAAACCCCCCGTTTCTCACCTGCATTTCACTACATTATTTACCATGTCAGTTCTAGATGGTATCTGACTTTAATTTCCTGATCTTGAACTCTTTTCCTGCTGGTTTTCACTGTTGCCTACTTTGACTTACATCCATATCCCACTGTCCAGCTGGCCCCTCTTTTCCTGAGAATGTGACATTAGCTATCACAGATAGCTAATTCCCTCTTTTTATGTACATTGCTATCTTTTCCATCATAAACTTACCCACCTTCATACCCTAACAGAGCATAAATATGTGATAAAACATAAAGCAAAGAGTCAGGCTCCTTCTCATAGTTGTGTGTCCACCCACTCTTAAATACCTCACTGGGCACATGTCCCTTGAATCTATTTCAGTCTGCAAAAAATACACTTACAAGTATGAAAGCTCTATTTTATTACATGTAAACTCTTCAAATACAAAGACTCAATAGAGGTTTTCACAGCATAAGCAATAAAATTACAATGTAATTTTAATATTAAGTATTTAAACATGAACATTCACCTTAATTTTCAAATCTAATTGTCCTTTGTTGTCAGAAAAGTAAAGCAAAGTATACCAACGTGATTTTGAAATTCTGCCCCAAAAACTTACCTTTAAAAATATATATATTTGTGTCATCTCCTCACATAAAATTTTAAATAGTTTCAGCTCAAACTATACATACACAGACACGTGGTGGCTTCCATATACAAATCTGCCGTATCTTATGCAAGGTAAGTTTAACATTTGAAACAATAATAAAAAATAAAAACAAGCAGCTCCAGAAGAATTTGTAAAAATTAACAAAATATCCAGTCTTATTTAGCTTTCAGCTCAACTGTCTTAGAAATTAAGCAAAACTTTACACAGAATGAACGTTTTTCTCCTTTGCCGGATGAAAAAGTTTGTATTGCTTGGCCCAGTCAATCACGTTGGGTTTGAACATACCAAAGCAACTGCACTGAAAAAAGTCTGCAAGATTCTGGAAGCATCCAAGACTGGAAAAAAAAGAGAAAAAAAATGCATTAACAAACCCAAAAAAAGAAGACTGCAAGCATGAAAAATACCACTTCACCATGAGACAGCACTTAAGGTATTAACCTGTCAAGGGAGACAGCTCAGGGAGAAGAAACAGAAGAGCTCTCAATTGAGCATTGTTCCTTTGCTGAACTTTTACAACATGTTTCACATATAACAAATGAGAGTAGATGAAGCTGAACTCAAATATTTAAGAGTCAGTAAGATCTCATCTGTTATTATACCTGAGGAAACAGGGAAACCTTGGTACCAATTTCTCTGTTAATAGAGCTAAGTACTGCAAGAGAAGTCAGAAAGGGGCAGTTCATACCTTAATTCTCTTTGTGATCCCACACAACAGACACAGAGACTGATGAACAAATGAAAGGACAACACTCCCTCACCCCCACAACAGTGTTTTTTGCATTTATGAAGCAATGAGGGAAATCAGCATTGATGAGACAACAGGCTTGAAACAGTCTGCTCATTAACACCCACTTGTACGGAGTCCTCCTGAGTGAAACAGGATGCTTGGAGGATTTTCTCTGCACCAGGAGATTCATTCTTTCATGTGAGGTCAACCCCAGGAACACAATCTGATTGGAAATAAAATGTAAGTAATGGTTACAACATGAACATCACAAATTAAGACTCTGGTGAGACCAAAAAGATACCGATGAGAAGGGAGCAGCAGGGGGAAGAGGCTGGAATATCTAACAAATAAGTAACCACTGCTGTAACTGATGACTGAAAAGTATGTTTTTAAATGTCACTTGGGCTAAAACAGAACCTGGCAAGCTCTAACACCAGCTTCCAGAGAAGGCAAGCTTTATTGGGATGTCTGTGAAGAGTGGACTTTCACAGATGTCTGCAGATGTGTAAGATCTATGACAGTCAAGCACCAATTTCCTCAGATTTTTGTCTACATTCTACCACACAAAATGGCAGAAAAAGATCCCTCAATCTACAATGGCACTAAATGCCATCAAGCATTCTGTTTTCCAATCGCTGTGTATCAAACACAACAGTTAAACTGTAAATATCCTCCCCTACCTTTTTCCAGCATGTGTCTTGGACACTGCAAAAATCTAGCAGTACATGTTTAAAACTGTGGAGCTTTGGGTTTTGTTTTTTTTTTACCAAACAAGATGTAAAACAAGCCCATAGCTCAGTGTGCTTAACACGTATTTCAAAGACACCTCTTTCCTAAGGGCTGCTAAAGAAGTTGCTTCACAGATGTTTTAAGACAGCTCTTCTCAATTTTGTTTGCATAGCCAAGCTTTTCCCCGAGAAGAACATAAACAAGAAATTTGACAGGCCTCAACAAGATAAAATCCAGGTCATACGTTTTTACAGTAGCAGTGGGATTTAATGCAGTCTAATGACACATGGCTGAGCTCTACCACAGAATTTTCAACTCAGGAATAATCGTGTTACTGAGGGGGCATTAATACCAGTTCTATTGGCCAAATAAATTTCTTGTCTTTAAATTCAGCTTTTTATAGGCTTGGAATTTTTGATGAGTAGTAAACTCAGAACTGAGTTAGAGGAATGATTTGCAGACTGTGATTCTGCTTCTCACAGGGAAATGCTGAGTGCACAAGAACCTGTGAAACTCCAAGGTCTGCCCTGAGATTTAAGAGAAGCACCTTGCTGTGACAGCAACCAGGGAGAGAGCAAGCTCAGAATTTTTATGGGAGCAAACCATCCAGGGAAAAGCTTTAATGTGACAAGAAGCATAAACTGAAAGGGAAATATTACCTGATAAAGCTGAACAGTGAGCCACAGTGAGGCCCACAGGGTGTGGAAACAGGCTACTGAGGAGATGTAGGAAACCCAGGGAGAGCAGGACACTGTCTGGGTGAAGAATGTCCACGCTCCATCTTGATGGAAACTTGCTGCACAGTGGATGGACCAATCTGGCAAGACACACAATCACTTCGTTGTGCTTTTAAGCCCTTAAGAGCTGAGCAAAGATTATTTGCATGGAATGGATATTACACAGCAACATTCTCTAGAAATACCAGGTTTCATCAAGCCCTAAAAGCACCCACAGAGATGCATGACTGCTCCTTGCTATTCTGGCTGCATCATCTTGACACTCTGTCTTCATCACCCACAGAAAAACATCCTTGTTTTTAAAGGTTGGTGCTATGGTAACTCATCCTCAGCAACGAAATTATAAGGGCTTTCCTCTCCAATAATTTTATTTTTAAGTTTTCGAAGTAACAGCTCAGATTTACTTATGAGATAATATACTTTTTACTCTACAGAACTGAACTACTTTAAAACCAAAAAGAAATGTTTGGATTTAGATATTTCCAAATTAAAAAAAAACCAAAACAACAAAAAAAACAATCAAGCTTTTGCAATAATGTATTCACAAACTTATTTTGTGTTCCAGCAATGGGCATGCAGATCAGAACCTGCCACCCGACCTTCCTCCACATGGCTTCCTCTTTAACAAAAATGCCTCCTGCTATTTCATTTTCCAGTGGCTACCCCACTACAGCATCATCTTCATTCTTGCTCAACACAAATGGAATCAGGAATTTGACCAGAGACTCAGACAGGATGCATTTTCACTTAAGCTACACAATAACATCACTGCTGAAATAAGGTATCACCTTGTGCAGGTTACACTTGCTGGAAATGAAATGCTGAAATATAAAGATCACACAGAGACAGGCTTGAAAGCTAAACAAAACTAAATTCATGGATACATACATTGAAGGGCTCCATAAAGAAGCCAGACACCAGTAATCATCAGGAAAAACAGGAACAACAGGTAGTAATAATGGTTCCCAATGCCTGAAATTGAGGAAAAAAAGAAAAAAAATAAGTTGGACATTTTAAAATTCAGCAGTACTTGCATTTCCACTGAAGTTAGCAGGAATAAAAAGAGAGTCAAAACCATTTCTTATTTTAACCTCTGCCATCCACGAGAGAGCTTGGCAAGGCTGATCTCTCTCAACTTTCTCCTGTAAGGCACCCCAATTTATATCATGGAATTAGCTCTGATAAAGCCACCCAGGATCTGTCTCTCCTTCAGAGCATGCCTTCAGCTGTTTTAGTCTGATGAGAACTAATTAAGCACCCACAACTCGACCCATGCACAATCAAATCGTCTCCCATGGCTGACAAGTCTAAGCTATTCAATTTGTCTGACCCTGTGTGCTTCAGAATTGAAAACACACACATAAAAACCCCCAGACCTCTGTCAGAAAAACTGTTACATGAAGACATTTCTCTTTAATTACAATCATACTGCCCAAAGCTTTGAGACAACACATCAGAAGGATGTCTCAGCACCTCGGAAACAGCAAACATTGTAAAAATAGCGTTTAACACTAGCGAAAAAAAGCTACTGGCAAAAAACTAAAAGTGAAAAATACATGACTACAAATGTGAAGCTGTCACCTTCCCATCCTGAGCATCATCAGTAACAAGCCAGAAAGGAAGAGAGAGGGTGAGAGGGGAGAATAAGAAGATGGGAACGCCCTGCAGGGTTATCTCAGTGGTCCAGCTGCTCCACTGGAACTGTCCCTAACAGTGACAAGAGGCAGTGGGAGCTCGGGAGGACACACGAGTCCAGCCACTTCCATTCTCCTCATCCACAGCTACTGCATTAAAATGTCACACTGGGCACACCTGTCTGGTTCTTTTAGCATCTACTCCTGGACACATTGTCCAAAAAAGTTTGCCTAATCCCTTTCTGAACCTGCTGATATTGCCTGTGTCTGCAAACTCCTTCAGCAGCCAGCTCCAAAATTTCACTGCCTGCCAAGTGGAGACATTTTTTCCTTTATTAATTTTAAATCCCTATTTTAATCTTGGCTAATAATTTTGCATTCACTTCAGCCACCACCTTAATAATTTTCTCTTCCCTTTTTTAAAGTATCAATCATATCCCCTGTCCCTTCCCTCTCCAAAGAAAGAGTTACAGATTGTGTGCTTTGTGTTCTTAGGGTGACCACTCTAACAACCCCTGAATCATCTTATTTACTTTCCTCTCTTCCATTTAATTTCCCTCTAGCACCTACCAGAGCCCTCCAGTATCAAGAGGATATTGTTCCACCATGTGTGCCCTCTCTTTAAGGGGATAAATGTGATCTCTGCAACTTGTAAAACACGAGGCATTTTCAAATTTGATAAAAGACACGCTCTCACCTATGCACTGTCCAGTCCACAGAGAATGCTGATCATATCTGGCTACACATGCTTGGCAAGCAAGGCAATGCACAGATCTCAAAGGCTTCCTTACCTAGGTGAGGATGAAGGAAAAGAATACAAAAGAATACACTCATGGCTGAAGCATCTACTTTGCTCAAAGTTTAAGGCATCATCTTACAGCTACCACCACATTTGGCATAATTACTGTGTCATAGACCTCATAACACAGGGCATGGATGAGAACCATACACCTTAATTAAAAAAAAAGATGGAATTATTTTTTTAAATTAAGATTAGAGTCCAAGGATGTCAAAGCATCTCTCATCTCCACAAAAGAAATAAAGAAATCTAAAGAATATAAACCAAACTAACTGGGTAACACTTCAATGACAAGCAGTGAGGAAAAAGGTTTTTTATGGCAGTGTTGAGGGACTGGCAGGTTCACAAAGCAAATAAGTACAAAAGCCCCACTTACAAGACACGATGTGCAAAATGTTCTGAAGTCCAAGCAACCAGCTTCTGCAAGTGCTATAATGTTCTGAAAGACAAAGTATTGTGTGCTTGTATTTGGATCACATTTCCATGGGTGCTATGAAGATTTCCACATCAGGACTTCTGCAGTTTTTAAGTGTTTTAAGTGCCAAACACCAACAGGAATAAGAACTTGCTAGTTAAGGAGATATACAATAAAAAAAACCAAACCAGTAAAGACTAATGCAGCTTCACCCACACAAGATTACTCAAAAAAGCATCTCCGTGTTGCCAAAATTAATAAATGATGTGAATTAAATACTCCTTAAAAGGAGATGGCACCTCTCATACAATCACCCAGACTTCAGGGACATGAAGCCTCTCCACGTTTATGAGTCCTGTGCAATCCATTAAAACTGCAGTTCATTCTCCCTGGCAATCTGAAGAAATCCAGCCTCAGTGAGAGCCACAAGATCACAAACAAAACCCTTTCCTTAACCCATAGGTTGGGGAGACCAGACATTAAATTTTCCACTGACTGCCTGCTCCTGATTTCTTTTGGCCACGATAGAACAGTCAGGAAATGGCACGTGAGTTGCACGATGTCCAAGCACAAAAATCAAACCATTATACACATCCTCAAAGCACATGATAAGATTTAAATAATTACTAGCATATGATATATAGGAAAGCACTGACCATTTCTTTCTAACCAGAGACAACCGAAGCAGAAAACATGCAAAAACTTCTATTTTTTTAAGTGAAGTTCTGTGTGAATTCATATCACAGATAACACCAGTGGGTCTCTACAACCTTTGGCCAAAGCTCACATTTCAATGAGAAGATAGAGGCAAGGAAACTATAGCAGCACAAGGAAGATAAGGAAACAAGCAGTAGAAAAAGAAATTCTCCAGCTGTTCCTAAGTGACGTTGCTTAAAACTCTTCAGGGAAGAATATTCCACTGCTTTCCAGTTTAACAAAGCTGCACATGATGACAAAACAAATCAAGCAGAAATACAAACATGTTGCACCACGTTAGCCCTTCCATTTGTTTTTAGAGAATCACCTACCTCTTTCCTTTCTTCTTCTGAAGTCTTTATATATCCAGGATCAGTACTCCAGGTTTTATAGAAATAATAGAGAAGACCCATCATGCTGAACATGACAGTGATTTTAAGAATTACATTTGTGGTATGTGACAGTCAGGTTAAGGACTATATTCTTATAGCTCAGAACACAACTATTTGTCCAACAAACAAAATCTTATGAAATTAGTTTATGCTACTTTACAAGCAAGACACAAGAAGGAAAAAATTAACTTTCACTTTTACAATGAAAAGTTTTTCACTTTACTCTGTCTTTCCAAGGCCATCTTATCAGAGAAATGGAATATTCTGTCCAGTTTGAGTGCTGGAGGAGACTTTTACAACTGCATAAACCTGCTCCTCCTTAAAAGTCCTCCAGACTTCTGCCTTTGAATATTTCACAGATATGAAACAAATTTGATTTCTTTTTTCCCTCTGAAGCTTCTGTACTTTATTTAAACACTGTCAGTCAGACATGCAGAGCTATAAAAGCTTCTGGCAGCTGTGAGATTCGATTGGCTGCTGCACCCTCCCCTACCTCAAACTCAGTCTTACCTTGTCCCATTCATTTCACCCAAAAGCAACTAAATACACTCATTCACAAAAATGCAACTGAGTGTCATCCTGAAACTACTTCTGTCACACCAAAAAAAAAAAAACCAAAACCCCAAGCACACACTGCTAAACACTTCTGAAAGTAATGGGACATTAGGGACACAGTTTTTACACCATGAACTAAAACCACCTGTGTATCAGATGAGTGGAGAAGAAAAACATGTCAAGATTACCTGTCTCTGTACAGCAACAGAGGAATGTGGAGTGGGGCAAGTTTCATACTAGTTAAATTCATGCATCAAACTTGAGAGCTCAGGCTGCTAAAGAACAGTCCCTGCTGCCACCAAGGAGCAGGCAGAGAGCTCAGCCCTGGATTGCATCCCCAGTGACCCCTCAGCCACTCCATGAACTCCAGTGCAAACAATTCTTAAAAATCCAGGATGGCAACGTCGAAGTTGTTTGGTCTTACGAGCTAACAACATTGGAGACAGTTCTAATTAAAATCAAGATGATAACTTATGAAATATGGGCACAAACACCAGCTGTGCTTGTTACAATGCAGTTGCAGGGTGCAATTATAGAAGTCAAAATGATGGTGCGTTTCTTGTGGTCTATTTGCATTCCTATTTGGATTTTTGGAGCTCAGAGAAATCCTTAATTAGAATGGCTGGATAGTCATTCAGTCCAGAGGAAATCTGACAGACAAATACAGCTAATTAAAATCCTGAAAACTTTGAAAACACTCAGACCTGTGACCAGCTTCAGAAGGAAAACATATTCATGAGAAAAAGGGTTGGAGAGTGAAATGGAAACCCATCCATTGGCCCATCTCACCAAGCTATGGTCAGGACTTCAAGAATATTGCTATGCTCATTACCTTCAGCAAAGCATCTGACTCAAATCCCTACAAGTGGAGTTTATTTTTTCCTTTTAACTTAGATTACACCAATAAGACAAACCTTAAAGCTTCCCAACAATTGAATAACACCATTCCCATTTACACAAGCATATTTGTGAATCCCCAGCAGGAATATACTTGATCAGTTCATCAAAGTTAATCCTGATAATTCTATTAAGGACATCTTAATAGGGAACAGTACAAGAGAAAATGCCATTAAAAGGCTGAATTGAAAATTAATTAAAACTGTGTAGCAATACATTATAACTGGTTTAGCACAAAATTATTATGGAGTCGCCTGGTTGGAGGGAAAACCCGGACCGGATTTTTCCCAGAGTCCGGAATGAAGTCACCCAGTTGGAAGGAAAACACGGACCGGATTTTCCCTGGAGTACGGAATGGAGTCACCCAGTTGGAAGGAAAACCCGGACCGGATTTCACCGGAGTCTGGAATGGAGTCGGTTGGAGGAAAAACCCGGACTAGATTTCCCTGGAGTCCGGAATGGAGTCAGTTGGAGCAAAAACCCGGACCAGATTCATCCCAGAGTCTGGAATGGAGTCAGTTGGAAGGAAAACCCAGACCGGATTTCTCCCAGAGTTTGGAATGGAGTCAGTTGGAGGGAAAACCCAGACCAGATTTTGCCCGGAGAAAAGTACTTTCCTGAAGGCTTTTTCACACAATTTTATCAATTAACAAATGCTCAAAGAGCAGGGAGCACAAAGTACTAAAATGTTTTTGTACTCACAAGTGAGAAGCCTCTTCAAAGAAAGTAAATGTCAGATAGAAATTAATCCACTGTATACTAAACATTCAGTGTGACCTGTGAACAAAGACAGAAAACTCGACAGTCTTCTTTGCTGGAATACAAAGGAATTTCTTCCTTTTTTTTTTTAGGGAGGTGGTGGTAGAGGTTGTTGTTTTTAAAGGCAGGAGCATGAATACCACTAACTGTCAAATCCTTATTATTTTAGAAAGAAGGAATGCATTTGAAATTATTATTAAGATATATGTTACCCAGTTATACCACATGCCAAAATACATCACTGTACAACAGTCTCAGTGAGGAAGATTAAAGAGTGATGTGGAGATGCTAACAGAAACCATTAATTTTACAACAAATATCTTCATTCTGATATTTCTGTAACATATTAAAAATAGTTCAGGTTATAAAGAAGACAAAAATCGATAGACAAAAGAAGGTACAGATTTTTAGTCTGTGTCTAACCTTTAAGTCACTTTTCCCCTTCCCAATGGGATTAAACCAATCTTACCAGACATTAACAGTGACATGGAATTATCTGGAACTGCTCATCACAGTTTGCACAATCAGGTTTGGATTTACAGGAAACTCCAAGGAGAGCTGCATTTCTTGAGTATAAAGGATATCAGGCAGGAACCAGAAAAACCAGGTCATGGACATCCAAATCGCTGAACTTAGCAGAAATGCTGTGGGAAGATACCTTAGATTCTTGAGCCCCACGAGTTGCCTGAAAGAACATTAAAAGAGAAAAAAATATTTTTCAATACATATTTGAAACATAGCTCCACAGAATATAAATCATCTGGTTCGTAACTGTAAAAACTTCATGCACACCGTTTATTTCAAGTCTCTCAAAGCAATCAAGAACTGCCACTCCAAAGAATTTTTTATCCATATATATAGGGGGTTAACAATGCAAAAATAAAACTGAAGAGTGCTCTGTTCTAGCACAATATCATACATGACAAGTGCTGTAGGACTGGGTGAAAAGTCCAGCCCCTGCCTATTTACACACAGACAGCATTGTCATATCAGTGACCACTGACTGTGGCAGGAAAAGTGAGAAACAGCTCAGGATAACACTGGGAGGTCTGGCGAGTAGAAGGAGAGGGGATGGCTCATTAAAACTCATTTTATGACAGAATATAGCAAGAAAAATTGTGATAAAGGACATTTCTGAGCAGGTATCTCAATGTCTACCAGATGCAGACTGCCAATAACACTCCGACAATAAAATTATCTAACAGGCTGGGTTTGGGGTTTGTTTTCAAATCCTTCAGTAACGAGAAACTACTACAGTGTACACTTAAACACATTCAATTTCTATGGTCATTCATTCTAAAAAGGAATGCATTTAAATTCCTCACACACCATGGAACCATTTCTCAGGAGGTTATCTTTTATATTAAATGAAACTAAACTCTGAAAAGAATTACGCATCAGATAAGTTTTAAAGTGTCTTTGACAAGTAAGTGCATAAACAAAGACAAAAAGCTGCAAACCTCACAAACAGGGACATCCCAAACAGCAGGCTGAGAAGCAACCCTCCTTTTAAAAGCCAAGAATCAGAACTTAAGTCCATAACATATCCAATGGCCCACATGAATGTCAAGGAAGATGCCAACATCAGGAAGAGCTGTTAAAATGATTATTGTTAAAATATGACAAAGTACTCGAGCAGGTCTTACTTAAAAGTATTCAGTTCATGTCATAACAAATGCTGAAAGACTCAAGATAAGAATGGATAAGGTGACACACCAATATATCAAAAGCAAGGGTGAGGTATGACAGAAAATCCCCCACCCAAACCACTTCTATGTGCTTTTAAAGGATTCTATTTTGTGCACCCAATTTCAGAAATTACTCTGGTTAGAATTAATTTGCATGTCACTCCAAACACAGCATCCTCTACTTTTATTTCCACTAGTTATCACTCAGGAAATTACCTCATATTTCTCTAGTGTTTTCAGCAACCTGTTATTTCTCCTGTTTCTCATTCTTTCTTCCTCTTGTATCATATAAACCATGAAGTGATTCTGACTTTGATAAGCAATGTCAAGCGGTGTCTCTCCCTTTAACAACACAGAGGGTTATTTATTTATGTACTTAATGCATAAATACTCTCACTTTTAACAGAAGCAAGAAATGAATATGGTTAAAACAAGACTAACCGGGCAATTACTTCCCAGCCCCACCTTTCCCCCACTATTCTTTTAAGGCAAAGGTAAGCTAAATTCAGAGTGCTAACATGCTTAAATCAGAGCTTCGTAGTTCTGAAAACTACTACTACTTCTGAAAAGTTCTAAATAGATTGCATCTATTCATCTGTTGGACTACCTCCAGTAACATATCTATACAGTCATGGCAATCTATACTTTCAACATTTATACTATCAATTTCTGCAAATATTAAGTTGAAGCCTTTCATATGTGATAGGCTTTTGTGTGTACCTTTTGAAAGTACAAACAGGCATTGCCAAAAACCAGCTTTCACATGAGAACATTCACTTAATTTAAAGTCTTTACAAGTCTGCCTGGACATTAGGAAATATATTTTTTAAAATCTGCCCAAGTCCTCATGGCAACATTTTTAAGCAGAAAACAGGCAAATTAAGAAATGAAAAAGAAACTAAACAAGGCCCCAAGAAAATGAAACAAAAAAGAGCGAGGGAGCAGAATCTGCAAAGGACACAATTACTGTTGAGTGAACACAAGGCTCGGCTGTTCACTAGACAAAGGTTGCAAAGAACCTCTGCATTTGTACTTTGAGCCACACCTCAAGAAAGGTGCTACTTCCTTTTGGGAAAGACTATGAACACCTGCTCTCAGCCAACCCCTGCTGCAATTTACATCCAACATGGAGAGGACTGAGATTTTTCTTTACATTCATTTTACACATTCGTGCCACGTGGGATGAAATATCACAAAGGAAATCGTACCTTGACATTTTTTACGTCCAGGCTGGCACCAGCTTCCAGCAACAGATCCACTGCACTAGTATTTCCTGAGGCTATTGCCCAATGCAGTGCAGTATTCTTTTGAACATTGTCTACAGCATTGAGAGAGGGGTTAAACTTTAAGAGAAACCTCATGGGTTCTGGTCTAGATGAAAATAAAGTATAAGAGTTAACAAACAGAAGACAATCTAGACTGGAAATGAAACTTTTGAACACTTTATAAAACAACAGTTCCCATCTGTGAAATAACAGCAGATGTATAATGTCTTTTCAGAACCAGCTCAATGATAGAGCCATGTTTAGAATTCCAGACCAGCCCTGGAAGTTTTTCTCCAGACTATGTTACCTTACCATTTTAACAAATATGAGGTACATAACACAGATTACACCTTCTACATCACTATGTGTAGCTCGTATCTCCCCATTTCATTCTAAATGCATTTCACTGCATTCCCACCTATTTGTTTTCATTTTGCAGAAAATACAATAAGGTTGCAGATGATTCAGCCACAAACCTAAACTTCTTTTAGAGTTTCTTTTCACTTTCTTTGCTATACCCAAGATCTCTGAAACACCTCATACTTTAGTACAAATGGAAAGGAAAGGAATGTCATTTTTTAAAAAAAAAAAACAGTAAGGAAAAATTCACCTCACTGCTTCTTGAGTACAATACAAAAGACTCTTCTTCAGTTATTCCCTACTTACCCGATGGCTTTTTGTGCTGTTAACATTAAAGGTGTTTGTCCATTGAAGTCTGTTGTGTCTATGTTCTAAGAATAAGAAAAAGGTAACAAGCAAGGGATTACCAGTGATTTCAGGAAACAGTGGAATCTGGGGCTTTACAACTGAACTTCTGTTCAGTAGCTTCACTAATGAACAGAAAATGGACAAAAATCAAATTATATCAGCCAAGAAGCCAACACTTATTTAAATTTTTTCCTCCTTCTACAAGTCTTGCGCGTCATTCCTTTCAGAATATTCTGAGTTTCCATTTAAGGAAACTTTTAAGGGAGAGACTCCACTAAGGATATTTTTAAGTGAATCATGTCAGCTGCATTTCTTGTCATCTTTGCAAAGAAATACTATAAATAAGAAGAACCTTGTGAAGCAATGCTGACCATGTTCCTTGTGTAAATAGATGTACATAACAGGAGTACAGAAAATACATAAAACGGGTTTGTTAAAACAACAAAAACAGATTACATATCTCAAGACATAGGTAAGAAAGAGGAAGGAAGAAAATTTAGGTGGTTAGGTATTTAACTTTCTTCCCTCTCCACAACAAAGGTTTCCTCGCTCCCTGCCTCCATCATTACATTGGCACAGATTTACTTAAAATAATTATTCATTTGGATATTTTTAGTAGAAGATAGGTGAGCCAACAGCTTTATCAAGCCTGTGTTATACACCACTACAGCTACATCCCAGAAGACAGTTATTCTCCCTAAAGAGAGCTTTATGAGAAAGAAAATAAACTTAGCAAACTTTTAAATCCTAACTCTAGATTGTTTCTCAGAATCAGTCCAGATCATATAAGAACTCTCCTGCCATTTTTATCAGCAAGTTGTTACACTTGCCACTAATTCTGCTCATCTCAGATCTAAGCTAAGAGAAATCCACTACCACAGATACAACACAGAAATTTCTAATGGAAACTCAGACCTAGTCTGATCATTTATTCTGCATTCTTCAATTGATGGACAACTGCACAGATTATTACTTACAAAACTGTAATCAAATCATAAATACTTCATGATGTCTACACATCATATACTGCCTTTTGTTCCCTGGTTTAAAAGCCATTGGTTATTTCCCAGCACCACAAATCCACAGAGCCTTAACAACACTCTCAAACATACTGAAATGCAGGTGAATCTGGATGTGGGGGAGGACAGGAATAGGGCAGAGTATTCAAAAAATAACATATACAAATATAAAAAAGATCTACGTTTGTCTGCACTTGTAGCACAGAAAAATAGGTGTAAAATCACTGCTTTTCATCCGGGGAAAAAAACAGTTAATTCTAAAATGTTTCCTATACACAGACAGCTACTCACAAGCAGAAAACAACATTTGAGGCACCAGCAACATACCTGGCCTTTTGCTATGAGGTAGGCTATGATGGACATGTGCTGGAACAGCACTGCTAAATGAAGGCTACTGAACCCTTCCCCATCAATGAGACTGGGATCCGCTCCACACTTCAACAGCAACATGACCATGGGGAGGTGTCCTTGCCTACAACGACATATGAAATCAAACTACAGGGATGATTTCAAAAACGGATATTTTGATGAAAGCATTGCCTTAATAATTCTCACAGGCATCCCACAAAGGATTTCAGACTGTCAGGGCTTTTTAAAGGAAATTATATTAAATATATACACCCTAATGAATGAGCCTAGGGCACAGCACTGATTTAGAATACAGTGGTGATTCCACAGTCACTTCTCCTGTGAGCAGTCATCCAAGCTTCTGACTCTGCCAAAAGACTGACAGTCCAGAGAAAAGCACTGATCTTCCAATGGGAGACGTGGCAAATGGAGAAGTTTTCCCAGAATAATTGTTTCAGGTTATGTTTTCTCTAGACAAGCAGTGCTTTGTGCTCTGGATCTCAGGAAACCCCACCACAGCTGTAAATACCAACAGAGCTGCAGCTGGTGGTTGCAAGCAGCATCACCTGATGGCCCAGTGCAGGGGCGTAGAATTCAAATCTCCACCGAGCTGATCCACTATGGCACCTCTGGAAATGTAATATCTGTGTAATACCAACACAATAAGGTCAGGAACAGATGGAATAAAACAGTAGGACATTATACTAAAGATAACAGAGCTAAAGGAGTAAATGACTCCTAATAAAAAATTCACTAGAGAAGCAAATGGACAAAAGTGGGTTTGCAGTAAATGACACTGTTTCAAGAAAATGTTGAAGAAAAAAAATATCGTCATTGGCAAGGTACTTCTAAAATCAGCTTTCATTTTTGTTACACAAACAAACCCAGGAAAATCTAAGGATTTCATGTACTACATGATTTCACATATAGAGAAACGGACTACCTTTACAATTCACTGACATCTTCACAAAGGTAAGTGCATTAAAATTTGAATTCTACCCTTTTCTCCCCAAGCAGTGAGTCCCTTTGTTTTCAAGTACAAAAGCAACAAAGCCATTATAGACAAAAGTAACAGAATACACTGTGTTACTGTCACAGGGACTCCCAGCTTACTTTACCAGCTCCTGTCTGTTGTTTATTGCTGCCCAGTGAAGAAGAGTCACATTTTCTTTGTCTGGTTGTCGAACATCATACCCTGCTTCTACCAGCTCTTTGCATCGCTCCAGCATTCCATACCTTAAATGAGAAAAAAAAAAAACCAAAACAATTTACTTATTATTTTTTCAGTATTCTCCAGTCTGGAGACAGTTGCACCCTAAAAAAAAACAAACATCTTAGTAAGCATCACCCAGCAGTTCCTACTGGAGCAAATTCCACGCTGCATTACATGGAAGCCTTGTAAAAAGAGTGGGGCTGTGCCTTGTTGAGTAGAATATTCTACTTAAATAAATTTGCTTCAGATGCTTTCATTTACAATAGCAGCTGTAAGTGATTTTTCTCCTTCCATTACAAGGAGGAAATGAAACTGAAAACATTTCCTTTGTAAAAACATCCAGCCTGGTTCACATTTCAGGATACTCCTGTCTATTTCAAAGCTCTGCACACTCCTGTCTATTTCAAAGCTCCGCACACTCAGAACATGTACTTACTGTGTAGCCTTGACAATATCACAAGTGCTGGGGTCTTCAGCAATGGGATATGGGCCCGGGAGACCTTCATCTCCATGGACGCTGTGGCTGCTGTGCATATGAGGTCGATGAGGCCCATGGCAATGGCTTTTACACTGGCAGTTAACAAAATCATTATTAAATATTGTTATTTATCGGCTGCACACCACACACACCTCCCCCTTTACCAGAAGCACTCATTGTGCGTAGCAGGTTGTGTAAACACAAATAAAAACGTTAATTCAAAGAACCTCATGGCAAAAGACCGATCCTTTTCTTTGCGGGAGACAGCAGGGACGTGGTCAAGGGGCACCAGGACAAATTACAGAGGCGTTCATAGGGTTCCCTACGCAGCAGCCTCACCCACAACAGCACTGCCCCACCAGAAACCACAACCTACGGCTTTGGGGAGGGTGTGGAACGCACTTGGCGGCCACAGTGCCACCCGTGCAGCCAGAAACCCGACACGAGGAAACAGACAAGGCACACGCAGGGCAAGACACGGACGGCTCTTGTCCGGGAGCCCACGCCAGACCCCGGCGACACCGCGGCCGCCCCAGCCCCGCCCTCGCCGCCTGCCGGGGACCCGCGGCCGCGCTCCGCACCCCCGGCCCGGGCAGCGCCGGCTCCCAACCCCGCTCCAGCCCCGGCGCTGCCCACGGGCTCCGCGCTCACCCCGGCGCCGCTGCCCGCCATGCCCGCGCCCCCGCAGCTTCCTGCTCCCGCTTCCTGGGCACGCCTCCGGGGCGGGCCAGACACACACGGCCCCGGCGGGGCGGCACCGGGGCGGTGACCGGGGAGCCCGGGGAAGCCCCGGGGAGCGGGCCCGGAGGTGCCTCGGCCGCTGCGGAGCCCCTCCGGGGCAGATCGGTGGCTCTCAGATGTGTTGACTTGTGCCAGAAATGGCTCCTTCTTTTACCCAGACAACCACACCGAAAAGCTCTTTCGTTTTCGCACATGGGTTCCCCCGGGTCGCAGGCAAGAGATGGAGCTGGGAGAGCTCAGCCTTGGGAAAAGGAAGCTCAGTGGGGACCTGCTGACCCTCCACAATTCCCTGAAACGAGTAGTGCCACCTCCTTGCTGCCATGGTTCCCACAGGAGTTCAAGACCATTTGGGACCATTTCCACTCCCAGCGGAGCCCCAATGTCCCCTCATAATGATGGCCAGGGTGAGGGAGGAGCCGCCATTTTAGGGCAAGCCGTGAGGGGCAAGTGGTCGCTTGCAAGTGTCGAGTGGTTATCCCTGAAGAAATAGGGATAAACTGGGAAAACACCCACACGTGTCAAACACCCACCAGCTTCTCAGCTGAGGTGGGACACTGGCAGCCCCCAGAGCGATGCCATCTCCTCTTGCCTGAAGAGAAACCATGAGCCCAGAGCCATGGGAGCGACCCCAGCATCACAACATTTCCTGTGGGCTCCATGCCCATGACTTATGAGGCTGTGGAGCCGCCTGGTCATGGGCCCAGCTCTGCCTCCTATTTCAGGGGAAGAAAGAGGAAGAGTTTTGTCTGAGGTCAACCTGAAATAAAGTTTTGCCACATGTAACTGTACTCACAGCTTTGGAGAGGGGCAACATCTCTGCTCCTGCCACCCGCTGGCACTTGGAATGAACACACAGCCCTCCTTTAGATTCAGGAGACACCAAGCGGCCCCATAAGGTTGAAAGGGCAGCTGTTGTTTCACTGTTGCATTTCTTGCCTTGTGAAAGCCCCGCCTCCCTGTCCTGCAGCCTGTGCTTGAGGACACAAAAGTACCATCCTGGAGGAAAGGCATCAAACGCCTGATAAAGGCTGAAGAGAACACTGAACGTCCCTTTTCCCAAGAGGTTTCTTTAGCTGAAGCTGCTGACAAGGACCAGACCTGACAGCCCCCAATGGGTTGGTCGTTGTTTTATTTTTTGGTTGTTTTTATTTTTTAGAGTCCTGTGTGGGACTGGGTGACCGGGCAGGGCAGAGGCCCCGGCAAGGCCTCAGAAACGCCTGCCACGCACCCAAGGATGCAGCAAGATCTCCTCCAGCCCTGGCCTGTCCGCGGAGCACTTGGACAAACACCAGCAGATGAGATGTTGGCACTCTGGGCAGGGAGAGAAGTCAGAAAGCGCCGGTCACTGGGAGAAGGCTCCTGCCCAGCGGCTCCCTTGAGGGCAGGTCCCAGGGAGCCGCCTCAGGCCCGCGCAGGGCTGCGCGCCGCCATCCGCCCCGGCCTGCCTGCTGGAGGCCGCACACCAACCTGGAGAGACCGGCTGCCTAAACCACAGCTGCCCCGACATGATGTCATGGTCCTCCCTGAAGGGGAGGCACCCGCACA